>LQNK01000490.1:26650-78626 GCA_001586405.1 Phoebis sennae
TTCCACGTGAATGATCAGACTTGAACCAAATTTCTGTGGGACCGCACTGACACTCTAATCTTTCGAATGTAAATTGAATTTTCCAAAATAAATGCCGGAGATATGCGGTAACACATTAAAAAATTCGGTCTAATTGAGAACCTCCTCCTATTTTTTGAAAGTCGGTCAAAATTGCATAAAATCAGAGCCACGTGATAAGTGATCCACTTATCCCTTAAAAAGTTTAATCTTAACAACTTATTTGTAACTTAGAATCTACATCATGTATTTTTTATTTCTGTTACTACAATTATATTATAATATGTATCAATATTTTTTGCGGTTGAATTCCACGAAAATTAAGAACATTACGTCATAATCGCGCAAGCATTGAAACAATACGCTATGCAAATATTGAATATAGGATGTTATAAAAAATTAACAGCGCTGTGAATGTATGCCGTGTTCGTGTATTTTGCTCGTGAAATATAATAATGACAGGCAGGGTGAATATAGAAGGAAATTTTATAAACAAAAAGAGCTTTACGAAAGATTAAATATAAGTTATAATATGGATAGAAAGGAAGGCTTGTGAATATAGGCCATAGATAACAATTAAAAAAGAAAAAATGTGTCCCTTGACTGATTTTGAAGAATATTCCATATTTGAATTTTAAACGTTTAAATTATATTTTTTTATGCAAAACACATTCAGATATTATACTTGTCAATTCTTGATGGAAATGCATTTTGAAAAATATAGAATTAAACCCTTTTTCACGCTATTTCCACATTTATTAATAAACTTTATTTAATTTACAATGGATTTCGAAAAATCGAAGAAAAGATCATCGAAGAGAAGAAATATTTATTAATAAGTATTGTTCCAAATCTGATATTTAAACAATATAAAAAAAATATAGGATGTTATAAAAGTTTCAAGCTATATGTATGTACGCCGCGTACATATGATAATTGGCTTGCGAAGTATAACAATGACATAGAATCAACACTTAAAAGTACGCAGGTTTTATACTAATGAAGCCAAACATTTATGTTCCATTTTTGAAAAATATATTCCATAGAATATGTAGCCTATAAGTATATGGTCTATCAGGATAAAAATTGTATCAAAATCTGTTCAGTGATTTTTATGTGATCAATGTTTTGGTGTCTATAGAACAAATTGCATACCAATTAATCTTTTTGGAAATTATTCAATGCACAGAAATGGCTCGGTTACTGTTTTTTATATGTGCCTATTAATTTTAACACGGTCATTTTAATTGATTTAAACGGAAATGCAACAATTACAAGCTACGATACGTAATTTGGTATCGTTTATTTTTAGGTGGTTTTAAAATTTTAATAAATATAATAAAATAAACTTTTATAGCGACTTACGCGATTGGACACGTAAAATGTCGTAATAAAATGTGTAGAAACAAAAGTATCCTGCAATTAACAATTTTACGCGTGGACTACGATTCAGTGCGACCATGTGAAAAACTAGCCGTGCCCCGCGGTTTCACCCGTAACTTCTGATACCGTGGCAACTCCGGGATTAAAAGTAGGCTATATGTTATTCTGAACACTTACTATGTACACCAAGTTTCATCATAATCAAGTAGTTTTTGAGTGATAGAGCATTGAGCGGTGACAAACACATGCATCCTTACAAACTTTCGCATTTATCACTACATAGTATAAAACAAAGTCGCTTTTTCTGTCATGTGTCATGTTGTATGTCCCTATGAACGCTCAAATCTTTAAAACTACGCAACGGATTTTGATGCGGTTTTTTTTAATAGATAGAGTAACTCATGAGGAAGGTTTTTATCAGCATTGCACCCGTGCGAAGCCGGGGCGGGTCGCTAGTAATATTAATATAATATTCCAGGACAAAAAAGTATGTTCAAGTATGTCTATCAGTTATCCAGTTTCCATAGTACAAGCTTTGCTTAGTTTGGTACTAAATGGCGTAGTGTTAAAAGTCCCAGAATATTTATTTATGTATTGTATGTATTATGAATCTAGTTCTCATGTCACTAACATATGGACTAACTCCGCCGAAATAGCGGAAATCAGCAACAAATGGCCACACTGCTTGGATCTTCAACATTCTTCACAATGGCGGAAACGCGCCATTTATGGCTTATAACCGTCAGTCTACCGCCGGCGCTCGACCAGAGCACGTCGTATTGTGTGCTGAAGTGAGTGTGTTGTGATTGCAGTGAAATTTGAAATTGGAAATTGTGTGTATGCATTCGAATTTCGAACGATTTTGCATTGCTGTTAGTGGCCAGTGTGTGATTTTGAATTTGGAACGGTTTGTTTTTTTCTCGTTTGAAACGGTCAACCGGCGTTGTGAATTTATGATTCATAATTTGTTAGAAAAAATTTGAAGTTGATTAACGAGTCTTGTTGCGGTATTTATCTTAAATGTACTACTGAAATATTTTAGCGTTAAATTGACAAATTTTGCGAATAACTGCTTTAGAAATCTTAAAAAACTCTCTGTAATATATGAATATTAAATTTCTCACAAGTAATTGTACCAACCCGAAATACAATTGCAAACTATAATTACATATTTACGTAATAACAATAAAAGTTCGTAAATTCAGTAAATACATATATGAACGCAATTCACGATAGTAATTTAATGTTTTCAAATACTTCATAAGAAAACATCCGTAAAATTCATTTGTATGTTTGTTTGTGCTTACACACCGGTGATGAGTAAACCATATTTGTCACTAGTGAAGTCCGCCCGGCTTCGCACGGGTAGTTTGACAAATACAGAAATATTTTTTTTTAAATAGCGCGGTAGTAATAAGGTATCTGAGTGTTATTAAAATTACATTAAAATCTATTGCTTATTTTAAAAGATTGACAAAACGGTATCGTTTAATAATACTAATTCATGCCCGCAACTTCACATGAGCGTACCGAAATAAAGAGTATCCTATATTCAAGTTCAGGTCATAAACTATACTTGTGCTAAGTTTCATCAAAATCTGTTTTGTAGATTTTATGTAATAAAAACCAACTTCATTACAAACGTTCGTATTTTATAATTTTTTAACAAATAAATAGAATCGACTTCTATACACTAAAAAGTAGAAAATAACTTTTATTTTATTTTTGAAATCCATTCAAAGTAGGTGCAAAATCATCTTAAATTGAAAATAGGTAAAGGCACCGACTTTGAATATATTATAGTTATTTTCCATTTATTGTTTTTCCATTTTTAGTGACTCCTTTTTTTGAAGTCAGTTAAAAGAGTAAGAGCTATTGAGACCTGTAATTATTATTATTATTATAAATTGTGTACAAACACAATATTCCTTATTACACTAAGTATTGTGAGAAGGGGTGTCAGTTACGAGGGTAGATAGGATTTTAACCGGTTTTTAACACGTTAAAATACAAATGGTCATTGTATTCTAAAAGTACAAATTTTTTTGAAGAGAAAACAACTACAAAGGTAAGGTAGTTACTAATATTATAAATGCAAAAGTTTGTGATAAATGTATATATGTTTGTTACTCGTTCACGCAAATACTACTGAACCGATTATGATGAAATTTGGTATACGTATAGGTAAGGGTTCAGAATAACATATAGGCTAATTTTAATCCCGGAGTTGCCACGGGATCAGATGTTAGGTAGGTGAAACCACGGGATATGGTTAGTATTTGTATTTCATATGTATTGTTATCTACCATGTGAAATTATTATAGGTCTAAAATCTCGGTTTATTCGGGAAAAAAAATTTAATACACTTTTTTATTTTTTAACAGTGATGCTAAAAAAATTATAACTAAAAGTTATTCAGCAATAGAACCTTTTTGGTAGTGAGTTAATCATACTATTTTAATTATGTATGATGACGTCACATTTCCGTTTACATCTCGGATTATAATGTGTGACGTCATATTAGTCATATTGGAGTCATTAGGCCGTGTCAAGGAAGGATGTTGCTTATGCTACTAATATTATAAATGCGAAAGTTTGTATGTTTGTCGCTCTTTCACGCAAAAACTAATGAACTGATTATGATGAAACTTGCTATACATATTAGGCTTCAGCATAACATATAGGCTGTTTTAAAAGTATTTACCTATTTTTAATTCAAAATCTAGTTAGATTTTGCAATGATTGAATAAATTTCAAAAATAAAGGGTATTTTCTACTTTTTAGTGTGAGGTAGTCGGTTCTATTTTTTTATTTTACCATTTTTAGTGATGTACTAAAATTCCAAATCAGAGTTAGTCTCAAATCGGTCTCAGTCTGAGAGTTTAATGGGTATAAACATAATTAAAACTTAACCGCAGAGCTTGTTCTGTTGACTTTCGAAGAGTTCCCTGGAATATCTTCCACATGGATGATCAGACTTGAACCAAATTCTATGGGACCACACTGACACTCTTCTTTCGAATGCGAAATCGGTCCATAAATGCCGAAGATATGCGGTAACATACATCAAAAAAAATACGGTTGAATTGATAACCTCCTCCTTTTTTTTTGAAAGTCGGTTAAAAAATCCAAAATTGGTCCACAAATACTGGAGATATGCGGTGACAAAAATAGGTCTCTATTTTTTTGAAGTCGGTTAAAATGGCGATCGTTTTTGCTTATTTACTTAGTTCATATCAGCGCGCGTAAAGTTCAAGGGACGATTACTCATACGGTTAAATGATTATCATACATATGTATATGAGTAAATAATAAACATGTATTCAATATTATATTTCAATAATTTTATTTTTTCCAATTTTTTAAATTTCCTGCGGAGAATGAGAAAAGAATGCTGGGTAATTATTTTATTGTTAGAAAATTACCCAATTCTTAATACACTAGCAGAGTTTCGCGGTTTCACTCGCTTATATATTCCCATTCCCGTTGGATTTTTGGGATAAAAACTATCCAATGTCATTCCTGGGTTTCATAGAATATTTGTACAAAATTTTATCCAAATCGGTCCTGTAGTTTCGGAGCCTAGTCAATACAAACAATTATTTCCTCTTTATAATATTAGTATAGATAGCGATAGCGAATATATTATAGAAAAGTGTTTTTTTGTAATGTGTATTCATTTCAATAAATTTAGTATATTGATCGCTTTGGAAACCGTTTAATAAATTGTTTCGTGTTACATTGAGAAAGGAACTAAGGTTTTCACCTGTGCATTTGTATGGTGGTAATTTAAGGCATTTTTTTATATATCCTGTGGGAATCTTAAACAAATATTCACACATTTACTTATTACGTTAAGTTCTTTCGAAATAAGTTTAAAGTTTTTAATTTCTTTTATATTAACGGAATAATCGCGTGGTCACTTAACTTTTACACACTGTATATCTAAGCAAAATGCGATAATTTTAATTAACTATAGTGTCTTAATAAATAAGAATTTATATAAATTATTTTCACTTTTAGTAAGTGTGATATCTTTCAATTAAAACATATTATTTTTATGAGGAAGGTGTCAGATCACCGTTCCTTATCTGTATTTCGGGTGACGTAAGCTGTTATCGCTAAGATATTGGGCATAGATAATAATTCGAACCTTGATTTTGATAACGTCCTCTGCCTCTACCATAGACAAGTTAATGGCATTCGAATGGTATTCCATTTTTGAATATGATTATAGTTTTAGTTTTTGGGATGAGGGTAGTATATTTTTTTGATTACTTCAGTCTTTCGAAACTAGAAACTTGGAAACTTTAAGCTCATTGAAACAATAGAGAAGAAAAAAATAGATAAAACAAATTATAAAGTTTTGTGTTTACTACGTTGTTTTTTAAAACGAGGAATAAAAGATAGTGTTTGAGATAATTTTGAATTGAGTTATTAATATGACGATGCAGTTTTAGACATAGGGTTGATATTAAATACGTTTTACTGTTCTATTATCATAAAGAAACAAGTAGATGATCTGCACAGAGCAACAGCATACTAGGTGTTCCGCGCGGCTTCGCTCCTATACCATAATGTTATATAGCAATGTCACTGCCAATGTTACTCGTGAATAATATAGCTTTCGAATGGTGAAGAATTTTTAAGATCGGTCCAGTAGTTTTTGAGCCTATTCATTACAACAAAAAAAAAGTTTTCCTCTTAATAATATTATTGTTAAAACATATCAATTTTATTTTTGAAAATGTCTAGTAATCGTGCAATCACTGTATGATTTGTACACTGTGGTATATATTTTATTATTACTTATATTCAAACCCGGACGAAGCCGGGGCGGGCTAGTATTGTTCCACGACATATCACAAATACATTAAAATTTATGGTATTTGTTAGTATTCCGCGAAGACAACGGTTAGCGTGGATTTCTTTCGACTTTCACTTGTCGAGGAAAGTCGCCGAGCGAGACGAGTGAAGTGGTAATTTTATTTATTTAGTTAACGCGATTAAAATTTATTAATTTTAATGGATTTAATGGGGGATTTAATTATATTATTCGTTTATTTATGGCCTGAGTTTTACGTAGATTTCTCTAAATTTAAATTGTTAAAATTATATGTAAGTTCTATTATATTCTTATAAGTAGTCTTTGAATATAACTTCTTAATTTATTTAAAATTTAATTACATACGTAATTAAATATGAATATAGGTTATTATTATTATTGTTTGTTTTTTTTTTTCGTTTATTCTCTACTCTATTGTGCATGTTGTGTTTTAAGCCTTTTTATACAAACGTTGGTAAACCTAATAAATAAATTATAATATGTACTTATCAAAGAAATGGTCATACAAACATTTATGCGAAAAACATTTGCCTCCTTCTGCCACAGTCAGGTAAAATGATAGGATTTTTATGTTAGATGTAGAAGTAAAACGTAAGAGGCAATATGATATTCATTGGGATAGAAAATGTTATCTAAAAAGTGCAATTAAAAGCAATTAGTTTCATTTTAATTGCCATCTAAGTCTCTATTCTTAACTATCTGTGAAATTACTGCTCTGATGCATTTATAGTTAAGTTAGTACTAGGTTACAACCTGCACCGGTGTGTAAAATTTGGTTAAAATCGATTAAGTAATTTAGAAGTTCATCTAGACAAACACGACACGTAATTTATATATATTATTTTAAATTTGCGTGTATAATCTGTAGAAATTTTGAAATTCGAACGCCGAAAGGAGAGAGCGTTATCAAGTTCGAAAATGCATTTATAGTCTATTTAAAACCAAGATGATTAATTGCGTCTATAATCTGTGGAAATTTTGAAATTCGAACGCCGAAAGGAGCGGGCGTTATCAAGTTCGAAAATGCATTTATAGTCTATTTAAAACCAAGATGATTTATTGCGTCTATAATCTGTGGAAATTTTGAAATTCGAACGCCGAAAGGAGCGAGCGTTATCAAGTTCGAAAATGGAACGTGTTTGAATCGTGTCCCGAATGAGGCGCGTGACCTTGACGTCCGGTTTGGGGGTTTTGATCTCAGTGCGAGCGGGTGCATGAGCGGAGCGGTTTGATGTTTTTAAAGTAACAGTTATTAATTTAACCAAGTGTATACTCGTTTTGTTAGTAACAAACAATACGCACTTATTTAAATTTCGTAGTGTAACATAAATAAAAATTATTATAAGATATTAGTTAGTTAGGATGGAAATTATTAGTATGTAAATTAATGTGCAATGGTTAAAGTTATACTTAAATTTACTTGAAACGATAGTTTATATGACAATTTTTATCAATATAGTTTTTACGTTGGTACAAGATAACAAAATATGTTTGTGGGAGCTATATTTTTTATCACTTACAATAATTTATTACTTAAATTAGGTATACCTACAGGCATTTGATCTAACTACCGTCATATACAGATGTATATAAAACAATCATGTATGTACATATGAAAAGACGCAATGCAAAGGCATTCGACATTTCGTTTCCTGCTTCTTATAACTTGCCTTTTACAACCCAAGAATTTTTATAGAAGCCTTTAAGATTGCAACGATTATGTAAGATTTGTACCACTGCATGTCGTTAATGAGCAGGCATATAATTGAAATCCATGGAAATATACCTCTGAGAATATAATCTGTACTAATATTATAAAGAGGAAAGATTTGTTTGTTTGTATTGAATAGGCTCCGAAACTACAGGACCGATTTTCATGAAATTTTGTACAGGGATTCTTTGAAACCTAAGGAATGACATAGGATAGTTTTAATACAGGAAAGGGATGTATGCGCGGGTGAAATCGCGGAGTATTAATTAGTAGTGAGTAGTAGTTAGTAGCTCAGTTAGTTGAGGGTATATCTGTATATCTCTAAATGCATGATAAATCTGTATATGTATATCTAAATGCATACTAATAATGTAAATGCAAATTTAACTTTACTATTTATGCATGTAGACTAAAGGGATAGTAAAAAAATGATGCTGTTTTGGCAATCAATTTTGGATGGCACATTATATTAAAGCATGTTATATAATGATCGAGTTTTTTGCATTGACTCGTTTCTGATTTGTAATTGCGATTAAAAAATACAATCAACGATCCGAAAGTAATCATTCAACCACGTATTTAGGTAATCTACCAATTATCTGTGAAATGTACAAAAAATGCATTACACGAATCCGTGTCTTATCACTCCTTTATGATTGTGGAGTTGAATTCATTGTTATTTTTTAAAATAGCCTCGCATTGATGCAGTTATGACTAATTTTTACTTCGATAAACGAATGCATTCTATCACATAAATGACTAATTGTTTGTGTTTATTTTTATAGTTTTACTAATAAATGCACGTTTATACAACGGTGACAAATTTTATAAATTACTAGTCTCATTCTGACACATGATTTGCGTATAGCGTGTACTGGTATTAAAATCCTATGGAGAAATGTTTATACGAAACTTCATTCGCATCTGTTCAGCCGTTTTTGTGTGATTGATGTATTACGCTTATTTTATAGTATATTAAGATAGTAAATATAGTAAAATAGATAGTAGACATAAGCAATAATAATCTTCAGTACCTAATATAGATAAAACTTACGTCACAATTCTTAGTTTGGCATACATTAAAAAAAAAACTCGAAATGAAACAAAAATCCGGTAACGTGACCTTCGCAAAAATCGGTTGCCAATATCTCGTTATCAGTGCAGGAAGTCTGCTTTTTGTTGTCCAAAATATAACTGACTCACTCTTTATCTACACTTATATAATAAAGAAGAAAACTTTGTTTGTTTGGTTGTAATGAATAGGCTCAGAAACTACTGCACCGATTTTAAAAATGCTTTCACCATTCGAAATCTACATTATACACAAGTAACATAGGCCATATTTTATAACAACATTATAGTAGGGGAGCGAAGCCACGCGGTTCAGCTATTAATTTATAATCCGAGTGTAATATCTTACTGCATTTTTTTCCTACAAACCTTATCTTAAACACTATCTTCACCACCTCCACGTTTTCTAGGCAGCTACACTTTACTACGCGGTTGTCTGGTAGAGATAACTTACTAAATATAAGACCGTCTTCTGCGTCTGCGTTTATTATGGAAATAGTGCCTCGCCTTGCGGCGGTAATATGAAAAATCTCTGGCAGAGATATTATTATGTATTATTATTACCTTCGTATATACAACTAGCTGATAGCCTACAAATGTAGCTTTCGAATGGTGAAAATTTTTTTTAAATCCGTCCAGTAGTTTTTGAGCCTAATCATTAAAGCTAAACAAACAAACAAACAAAAGTTTTCCTCTTTATAATATTCGTGTAGTTGTAACTAAAAAGGTGCGTATAAATACTTTTATAATGTAGGGTATGCAAAAGTAAATAAAAATGATGTTGTTTCGTTTAAATATAAACCATATAACCGGAAAAAGTAAACACTTACATCATTTGTCCTTTACTAGGTCAAATGATGTCATTTTTCAACAACCTCTTAAACATTTATTTCCTATAAAACATTACGGCTTATATCATTAATATTGCTTGTTGTCTGTAATGATAGTTTATTAATAAGTGCTTCATTACGATTGTTGGATTGATTATAATACCCTTGAGATTTCTTTGATAGCGATATTTGCATATTATGCATTATTGACACATAATTTTTATTAAAATTATGCATGTATTCCTGAAGGTTTCCTTTAAAATTTAGCTATGTTACAAAATAAAATAAGAATGGTTATTTTATTAAGAAGTCGTGTTTTTGTATGTTAGTTTCATTTTAAGTTATAACTCAGTAATTCTTTAATTTTAATACAAATGTTGAACGTTAAATAATTTGATTTAATTAATTTTAATTAAACGGGATATTTAAACTGAAAGATGAACGTGCGTTGAACATTAATTGATTAATTCATTACCAATACCAATACCAAGAGTAGACGATTTGATAAATTTTTTTGCCAATAATAGACCCGATTTCCTAGAGCGAGGAAGTCGGTTCTATTTTTTGGCAAAAATTTTTATTTATCCCTTTTTAGTGTCCGTGAAGGGTAATCACATAATCAATTCACAATTCAGTTGAGTCAAAATAAAAACGGTGGAATTAATAACCTCCTCCTTTTTTGAAAGTCGGTTAAAAATGATTGTATAAAATTAAAACAAATTGATGCTTAACAGTTACTTAATGTTTAAAACACGAATAATGACAATTTTTTTGTAATAAATAAAATATATATTTTTATTTTTTTTATTTTAGTAAATAATATATATTTTAGAATTGTTCATTTGAATTAAAATCTCGCTCGCTACGAGTCACACCGCGCCCCATCCCGCCGCAAAGGTCAATCGTCTATGAATGAAGCGTCTCATTGTTGGGTGATTTCGACTGCGAATATTGTAATCCTCTTGCTTTTATGCGCGCCTGGTACTTTTTCGGTTACGGGTGACGTAATTTTTTTCGTTTTTAGGATAATTTTAAATGAACAAAGTATTTTCTTAAGGGGAAATTATTTTCTTCTTCGCCGTTGATTAATCACCATCCTCTTTGATGATACATGGTGAGGTTTAAAACTGTCCCCCTCCCCCTCCCCAAATATCATGTGTATTTTTGGTACCTAAAAAATTTTGTTACTATGTGGAGGATGGTATTATTCCTCCAACGAGGCGGGAGGATCCTCGACCAGTCCGAACCACAGGACTGGTCGGCTGTTAGGCGCCGAGGATTGATGTTTGGAAGTGGTATATATGCTTAGCGGCGAAAACATTTCGACATCGCGATTTAGGAATTGTGACGTCACGTGACGCCACAACTAATTTAAAATATTAAAAAAAATACAGATTCAGGTTTATTTATTTATTACTTCATATAATATTTACGCGAAAAAGAATATAGGCGCTATAACGCCGCTTCAATTTTTAATTTAAAAATATACCCAATGTATTTGGTATTTTGTATTGATCGTAAATTTGTTTATAAAACTTGAAAACAGAATAATAATATTTAAAATTTTGCAACATTTCCTTGTAGCGAATGTATTTCTACAATATAAAACAGAATTATGCAACAATCGATTCGGCAACAAATTATTTATTCTCGCTTGAATACTAAGAAATTTGTCATCAACGTGTCCTTCAATTCTTTTGTTTGTAACACGTACGCCACGCTTTGAGTAACTATTTTATCAATTGTAAACTAGAACATATTTCACCGTGTCTATTTGCTTTATTTTGTAATTTTTGAGATGTTTCTTTAATGTCAAGGACACAGAGCTATATCTGCCAAAACATCTTTACTTATCTTAGTAACTCTGTTTATTTCTTCTTCACGACTTAACTACTGAATCGATTTGGATGAAACTCGAGGAAGAACATAGGATAGTTTTTATCCCGAAAATCCCTCGGGAACGGGAGATATACGTAGGTGAAACCGCGGCGTACAGCCAGTTACTTATTAATATCAAAAACAATACAATAATTTTACTTAAAGATAAAAAACAGACACCGTCACTTTTCAATGAAAAAAGTTATATAATCTAGAAAAAAATCGATCTCAGCATATGCTGTGAAACATTCACAGCGCTGATATTCAGTCATCTCTTTGATCTGACCTGAACGAGATACTGTCTTATTTAATTGTCTCATATTGTTTAAGCTAAATATAAAATCTGTCCTTACGTAAAGTAAGTTAAGACCCCCGGTCGTATGTCTGTCTGTATAAACATGATAAACTCAAAAAACACTCAACGAATTTTAAAACGATCTTCACCTAGACCCGAGTTCCTCATACTTTATTTGTCGTAGACTTCCCTTGCCATGTTTTTCCATGTTGGATAGACCCCTACTTACCTGATTTACGGCCGTTTTCAATATTCTATATATCCCTTGTTTTGCTTACTAAAGTCAGACAAATCTATCTATTTGCATTTACTTTGATTTCAATATGCTAACGACGGATAGCCTTTGTTATGGCTTTTGACAGTCAAATATCATTTAATCTGAGATTACAATCTATCCATAATCTTTGATACATTATTGAAACTGGCCGTTAGTGTATTTGTTGAGATCCACTATCGTAAACCCTGTTTTCGATTCATGGACCCCCAAATTCGCGACGCAGACCCCTTGCAGATTGTCATAGACCCCTAGGGGTCGATATAGACCACTTTGGGAATCACTGACGAACGAATGAAACGATAAAATTGTAATCGTATAAACAGGTATCCACAGTACCGGCTAACCCTAGTGTGGGACCATCGAATAAGTTGTTAAAATGTTAAAAAATGCATAGAAATAAATATTTTTGTATTTGTATTGACCTAGACATAACTTAATACAGTGTAATTATATTTGATCATCGTTGTAATATAATTGCATAAAATAGTATCATAATTCATAATCAATGTGAATCACTTGAGGCTCGGACGTAACAATTACAGGCATGTATTTGAATTTTAATAGAAGTGTGGCTTAATTTGGGTTGTGTAATACCACAGTCTAAAGACTACGGTCGTTGTACGTAACTGTCGCATAGATAGCGTCCCTAATCTCCTTCGATAAACGTCGACATTTTCCGTTCGTGTTTCGGGACACGTTTTTGAAGGGTGATGAAAAATTGTTTGTGAAAAATTTAAAAGATATATTGCATTTTACACTTATTGCAGTTTCCTTACACAAAATAAATATTTCTTATAGTACGAAACATGAACACAAACTATCTTTAAAAGCTATGAATTTTACTTCCACATACAGAATTTGTGACAATATGCGTTTTTGCAAATGTCACCTGTGACATACATAAGGGTCAATTTAACCCCTGTTATTAGTTAATACGGTGTTTGTATGTCCATCACGCTTCAACTACTGAACGGATTTTGATGAAACTTGGTATACACATAAGTTCAGAATAACATATAGGCTGGATGAAGCTAGGACACTGTATAAATTAGCAGCAATATATTTTAGACGGCTGTAAGTTCTATATTTAAGCTTGTGTACTTATAGAGCGACATTTGTATGTGTGCAAAAAGCTCTCTAAATTAAAGAAGCGAAAAAAAAAGTATAGGCTACTTTTAATACCGGAGCGGGTGAAACCGCGAGGCGCGGCTAGCGATTAATAATAATAATAATGTAATTTTTCTTAGCATACTTGCGGATTGAAATCTAGAATTTATTCAGCACTCGTCGAGTCGATTGCTAGGTCAAGGAGTGGTCTAGATTAGTAGTGCATACACTGATAACTAGATAGCAAGATAGTGTATGTAAATATGAGGATGCCGTCACGTATGTTATAACTAGCTGTGCCCCGTGGTTTCCCGCGTAATTATTCGGTTCAGTAGTTTTTGTTTTGTACAAAGTTTCATCGAAATCGGTTCAGTGGTTTAGGCGTGAAGGAGAGACATACAGGCAGAGTTACTTTACTGTGTTTTAGGCGTGAAATAATAATAGACAGAGTTACTTTCCCATTTATAATATCAAAAGTAGTAAGTAAGGAAGTAAGGAAGGATTTTTATCATTGATCTTGAGTTATAAGTATTATAACAAACCCGTCTTAATTTTATATATTTAAAGATATAGTCTGTCACTCAGTGAGTAAGTTTTGTGTGAAAACATTATATACATACATAAACACAATGATACACTTATATTATAAAGAGGACAACTTTGTTTGTTTGTTTGGTTATATTGAATGGGCTCAAAAACTTCTGGACCGCTTTTAAAAATTCTTCCACCATTCGAAAGCTTTATCCACGAGTAACATAGGCTATATTTTATTTTATATGCTACGTATATAACATTATCCTACGGGAGCGAAGCCTAGTCCCAACGCGAATCAACTATTATCAGTATATATATTATTTCTTTTATTAAAGTATGATACAACTTTAGCCGTAACTTACTAAGGTAAACGAGTTTAAATAAATGTTTTATCCCAACAAAATCGTCGCTACAAAGGTGCATTATTCTATTGTTGTAATTAGCGGTGAAAGCAATGGGAGATACGGTGCATTGTCAGAATGTGGGTCGATTGTAGATACACCTGTGCACTTTAATGTCTCTTTCGCAGTGCCAGTCGTAATGTTCCCTGTGAAGTGATGGGTTAGAATACATGTGTCAGTCTCTTTATACCCGTGGGTGTCGTAAGAGACGTCAGAGGGTTATTCTGGTACAGCAATAAAAGAGGAGAAAAGCATTGCAAAGGAGTGCCAGTCAGTAGAAATGTTCCTCGTGTAGCGACGGGTTAGAATACGTGTGTCAGCATCTTTATACCCGTGGGTGTCGTAAGAGACGACAGAGGGTGATTCTGGTACAGCAATAAAAGAGGAGAAGAACATTGCAAAGGAGTGCCAGTCGGTAGAAATGTTCCTCGTGTAGCGACGGGTTAGAATACATGTGTCCTCTTTATACCCGTGGGTGTCGTAAGAGGCGACAGAGTAATTCTGGTACAGCAATAAAAGAGGAGAAGAGCATTGCAAAGGAGTGCCAGTCAGTAGAAATGTTCCTCGTGCAGCGACGGGTTAGAATGCATGTGTCCTCTTTATACTCGTGGGTGTCGTAAGAGGCGACAGAGTAATTCTGGTACAGCAATAAAAGAGGAGAAGAGCATTGCAAAGGAGTGCCAGTCAGTAGAAATGTTCCTCGTGCGACGACGGGTTAGAATACATGTGTCAGCCCATTTCTACCTTCTAGAGGCGACAGAGTAATTCTGCTGCATAACATCTTCAGCAATAAAAGATGACGAGCATTGTGAGGGAGTCAAGCTCGCAGCGGTGTAATTACTACCCCATAGCAGAAGATCGGCGTGAAGCAGTTTTGCACTGTTTCGTACGGTGAGCGGGCGCCCAGAGGCCTGTATCTCCATCCCATTCCTTATCCATCCTATTCTACTCCTCTTCCAACTTCCTAGCATAAGTCCTCGCTTTCCTTCAAGCCACTGATGTTGTAGATGTTCATGGGTGTGGTAATTACACCGGCGCAAGCTTGGCCTAACCGTGCAATGCTCTGCTCCCACTCTTATATTGCTGAAGATGTAATGCAGCAGAATTACGCTTCTGTCCCACTGGTTTGGGGTCTATTTTTTTGACATCTCCAAATTTACTGGAAACAAAGAAAGCTTTAAAATTTGTTAAGGATTCTCTCGAGCGACGTATTAGTTAAATTAGGTTTTCTGAAGGTGATAGCCGAAGATGTTGGGGCGCCCATCATGGGGCACTTTGTGCGTACACTTGTCGCATCAAAGCGTCTTGTGTACGCATAGGGTGTCGTGTGGTGGACGTCTTGTTTTATTTTCTTGTTTTTAAATTCTCTTTTTTTTCATTTTCCCACTAACATTAACAGATAAGACTTATTAACAAATGGATCTATGTTATCCGACTTTGCAATATAAATAAATAAATAAAAGCTTTATGTAAATATTAGGGTACGATGGTGCTGGTATACACAAGAAAAATAGGGTAGCGACACACGTATTCTAACGTCACAAGAAAATCAACAAATCACAAAAATCAGTATGTAACCACATAAAACGTTGATTCATATAAAATGTTGTAACATAACGGTGGTACCGTATAACGTACCGCATACGATTACACGGTGCTGGTCGCGGTGGTAACGGCCATGCATGACTGTTGACCATAACATAGAGAGTTTCATAACTAGTGGTCGAATTTCGACCATAGTAAAATAATTTATGTCTATGTCAGTACTCTATGACCACAAAGTAACTATGTGTATGTGAAATGCATTGTAGTGTCTGTAATGTTTTAATCTATACTAATATTATAAAGATGAAGAGTTTGTTTGTTTGTTTGTTTGAGCGCGCTAATCTCAGAAACTACTGGTCCGATTTGAAAAATTATTTTAGTGTTAGATAGCCCATTTATCGAGGAAGGCTATAGGCTATATATCATCCCGATATTCTCACGGGAGCGAAGCCCTGGTGCGCAGCTAGTACTTCATAAGCATTATTATTGAAGAGTATTAGCACTTCTTCACTTCTACTCACAAACTTTAATTGTGCCAAATTTTATGAATGAATGAATTAATTAATGAATGAATGCTTTATTTCGCACCAAAGCTTAAAGCTAACAACATGATGGGGGAAAAGATACAAATTAGGCGGCCTTATCGCTAAAGAGCGATCTCTTCCAGGCAACCCATGGTAAAGGAATAAGAAACAACAAAAGTAACCTACGTCCGCGCAATTTTCGTAAAAAGGAGCCCAATTTTTCATCACGATCAGATTTAGATTCTTCAAAAATGTTTATTGTCACTATTCGCTTCCATTTACATTATTGCGATATCGGTAATTTATAGCAGCTATTCGTGTAATGTGGCAATAGCATCAATTAATGTCAATTACGCACGCTTATCTGATAATGACTGCAGTATATATATTTTATAGTATAGCGTCTTTTGAGTACTATTTTTAGAGGTATGTAAATGGATATACGGTGAAAATATCCTACGTTTGTGTATTTGTTACTCGTTCGCGCAAAAACTACTGAGCCGATACATAATACATGTATGTCAGCCGAGTATAAACAGTGAAAAACATTCCCAATATGGCGAATACCGAATCTATACTAATATTAAAAATCTTAAGAGTGTTTGTTTGAACGCGCTAATCTCAGGAACTACAGGTCCGATTCGAAAAATGTTTTTAGTGTTAGATAGCCCATTTATCGAGGAAGGCTATAGGCTATATCATCCCGATATTCCCACGGGAGCGAAGCCCTGGGGCGCAAGTATACCAAATGAAAATGGCGGTCTGACCAAAGGAATACTAGCTTTAGTATCACTATTGTAAACAGTGAGTGGGCGCTGGTTCAGTGACCTACGCAATCATATATGAGCGGTGTTTGCTCTTTGATAATAATATCCTAGAATATTGAATGTCCTTTTGCTTATATGTATGTGACCTTATGTATGTTACCGCATATCTCCGGCGTTAATAGACCGATTTGGAAAATTATTTTGCATTCGAAAGAGTAGTGTCAGTGTGGTCCCATAGAAATTTGGTTCAAGTCTGATCATCCATGTGGGAGATATTCCAGGGAACTCCTCGAAAATCAACAGAATAAGCTCTACGGTTAAGGTTTAATGATGTATATGTCGCAGTAAGATAGAAAAAGCCGTAATATAATTATATCCCTAGGGATATAATATTATATTACATCCCTAGGGATGTAATATAATTATATCCCTAGGGATATAATTATATGCCGTAACATAGTTATGGGAAAGCGATTCATTACTATCTCACTAGGAATATAGTTATAAAACGGACCAAGTTTAGTGATATACTTATATTACTAGATTAAGTTTCGATTTTTAACAGGAACGCTGCACACTCCGAAAGCTATTTCACTAAACTTATAATTATATCCCTAGGGATATAATTATATTACGGCTTTTTCTATCTTACTGCGACATATATACTAACTGAATTGTGACTAGATGATGTGATTACCCTTCACAGGACAACAAAAATAGACTAAAAGTTATTTCCTACTTTTTAGAATGAGGATGTCGGTTCTATTTTTTGGCAAAAAGTTATTATACTATTGCAATTGGCTCCGTGGGATCCGATTGGCGCAGTGGTTCAGCAATGGTCTATTGCGCCGGAGGGTGTGGGTTCGATCCTCATGAGCAGAAAATTATGAGTTGATGAACATTGTAATTTTCTATTGTCTGGATGTTTATCTGTCCATAGTATTATGCTTTTAAAAAAAGTATTTTTAAGTATGTCTATCAGTTATTTAATTTCTATAGTACAAGCTTTGCTTAGTCTGGGACGAGATGGCGTTGTGTTAAATGTCCAAGAATATTTATTTATATAGGCACTAGTATTCCGCCCGCGGCTTCGCGTGGATACTATCCTACCTTTCAAGTTTGATCAACCTGCACCGCTGTGTAAAATTTGGTTGAAATCGGTTAATTAGTTTAGTAGTCCATCGCGGACAAACACTGTGACATGTAATTTATATATATATTAAGATTTAAAGCACTATTTACTCTATTAAATGTTTTCTTAGTTCTATTAATAATGTTTTTCTTTGTATATATATGGATAGGTCAGCGAACTAACGCCCACTCGACACTATTTAATATTTACATAGTGACGCTACCGATAATGTTTGTTCAAAGTTTTTGTTTACATAAGAATCAGATTCCTATGTACACACATTTAGCGCTAAAATAACATGGTTTTTAACCGAAATCAAAAAATAGAGGGAGGTTATCAATTCGACCGTATTTTTTTATGTTATCGCATATCTCCGGCGCTTATGGGCTGATTTGGAATTGTTTTTTGCATTCGAAAGAGTAGTGTCAGTGTGGTCCCATCCCATCAATTTAACATTATTTTGCACCGACTGTATAGATTTCAACAAAAATAAAATAAAAGTTATTTTCTATATTTTAGAGTGAGGAAGTCGGTTCTATTTTTTGGCAAATTTTTTTATAATAGTAATAATAAAAAGTTAAATTAGCGTTTAAGGGGTTTTTCTTTGTTTGCCAAAAAATGTCCTTCTATTCCCACTATAATTAACATAGATCTGGTGCAAAGGACAATGAAACACATTTTACCATTTAAATCCATGTTCATTAAAGCCTGGCAAAGCACCTGCGACACTCCAGGTGTTGCAGGTGTTTATGTGCAGCGGTGATCACTTAACATCTGGTGACCCACTTGCATGTATATTACTAGCTGAGTTCCGCGGTTTCACGCGCGTAACTCCAATTCCCGTAGGATTTTCGGGATAGAAGCTAACCTATGTTCTTCCTCGGGTTTCAAATTATCTCTGTCAAAATTTCATCCAAATTCGTCTAGTAGTTTCGGAACCTATTCAAACAAATCTTTCCTGTTTATAATATTAGTATAAACTATAACGAAACTGAAAATTTCACTTCGTACTTTTTGGATAGATAAATTTTAGTTTTTTAATTTAAAACTATTATTAACCAAATCAATTTTTTTTTATTTCGTTAATTTTATTGGTCATATAAAAATCTTTTACCTATAATTATAGTAAGTGTAAAGACTTAAACGTCTCTCAAGTTCGATACATCTGGAAACAGTTTACTTGTGTATCATATTGGACATGCCGTATCAACCTTTCAATTGTTTGATACATTTAACTAGAAGTTTACTATGTTTCTAGGTTTTAATATGTACTCAAACGTTGGTTGATCAATAATAAATAATGCAAAATCGTTCGAAATTCCGATTAATCAAACAATCGTTTGATTTACCTATTTCATTCCAACAGATCGATCTAACATACCAAAATAATAAGTGGTACAAAAAAGTGCAGTATAAGTGCAAAGTAAAAAGTGTAAAGTGCAAAGTGTGAAGTGAGGCAAATGTCGTGACAATGCAGAGGCAGTTAAGCAACGTCAGCATACAGTCCTATCAGGATTATCAGCCTTCAAGACGATATGGTAAATATTATACGTTTCTCCTAACCGAATTTCGGCCACGGCGGCAAATCTCTACAGAGATCAGCCAACTGCGCGGGAGATATTATAGTGCACAAGTGTGTGCGCAAACACAGGTCTCTATTCCTTTACTCTCATAACTCGATGGGGTAAGACCGACACGACGGGAGAGAGATCAGGCGCAGGACCGACGGCGACACGTGCTCTCCAAGACACGGGGGTGCTCCAGCACCACCTACTCCAGACTCAGGGCTGTTACTGTGATTTCTCTAAAGATGGTAATATAAGTATTAGAAACTAGCTGACCCGGCGAACTGCATACTGCCTTCATTGAAGGTGACGTATTTGACAGACACGAACTATTTGCATGGAAAAAATATAATTGTGGTTTTTACTATTCCATTCACAAAGTCTTCATATTTTGATTGATTTGCACATAAAAACACTTCTCTTGTTCCATAGTTGTATATTTTCTACACCATATCAATTATTTATTACAAATTAGACCGGTTTCGAACACCATCTTTGACAGTAATTTTTCTGTGCTGTTTGAAACGTAACGTGCGTGCGTACGTGTTGTAATAAATAATTGATATAGTGTAGAAAATATACAACTGTGGAACAAGTGAAGTGTTTTTATGTACAAATCAATCAAGATACAGTTCCATCGAGAGGTAACAATACAAAATATAAATTATCTTCATATTTTACCACCGTTTAAACCTTCCCTGGACTTCCACGAACATTTCATGACTAAAATTAGTCGAATTGGTTCAGCCGTTCTTGAGTTTTAGCGATACTACCGAACGGAAATTATTTTTATTTATAAAATATAAATATATATAGAAGGTATTTCATTTAACAATATTTTTGTTGCAATGCAAACCAGATGCCATTAAAGAAGGTAAGAAAGTGAGTTTAATGTACTAAGACGGTTGTTATTAAAATACACAAAATAACCTCTGTTGCTACAAAAATGTACTTTATTCTCATAGGGAGAAGACTCAAAATTCAATCAGGAATTTTTTTTTTAAATCTAAGTTTTGTAGATTTTCTTTTATGATTGTGCATTAAGAAGTAAATAATACTTGAAAATAAAGATTAAAAATACTTTCAAATTTAATTGAGATTTATCTTGTTACCTTCATTAATTGTAACTTCTGATGCCGTGGCAACTACGGGATTAAAAGTAGCCTATATGTCATTGTGTCCCTTTGCCTATATGTATACGAAGTTTCATCATAATCGGTTCAGTAGTTTTTGCGTAAAAAGTTACAAACCTATAAACGTATATACTTATGTATATTTAGTAGATACTAATAATATGTATTCTTTTTTATATTTATTGAATTAAATCATAAATTAATAATTTATATTTTTATTGCATTGCTATAGAGGAAGAAGATGAAGGTGAGTTTTAGAAATTTATCAAGTGTTGAGAAATTATTACAATAAAAATAAAATTATCTTTATTGTGAACGTAGTACTGAAAAAACTAGGGAGAAAATTATTTAACATTATATCCTGTGCTTATCTTTCTAGATAAATTTATGCTGTTTCATAATGTATTAAAAACTATACTAATATAATAAAGATTAAATATTATTTGATTGTTTGTTTGTGTTGAATAGGCTCCGAAACGACAGGACAGATTTGGATGAAATTTTGTACAGAGATTCTTTGAGAAGACATAGGACAATTTTTATCCCCAAAAACTTACGCGTACGGGATGTATACGCGGGTGAAACCGCAGAGCTCAGCTAGTATGTGATATTTTGAACAGTTATTGAGAACTAGAACTTAATAAGAAAAGCAGGGATTTGTCCGTTTTGGCAGAAAAATTGATACACACTATTATACTAATAACATTTTTGTTACGTTTCGAAATTTTATTAAATTTACAAAGTTGGATCTCAATACAATAGAAAAATGTAAGGTCAATAAACTTCAACAAATATTAAACAAAAACAGTGTGGTTTTTGCACTGTTGAATTCAAATAAGCAGTAATTTACAAATTTCACAAAAAGACGCCGGCTATTCCGGTTTCTATTTGCACCGAATGATTGTAAATTGGTTGACAATGGCGACATATTTTTGCGTTGAAAACAGAAACTGGTGTTTAATACCGTCTTTACTATAAGGGAACACGGGGCCCGCGCTCAGGATCCTTAGAAAGAAATAAAGAAAGAAGAAAGAAAAATATTTATTTGCAGCCAGCGTTGCCAATGTCTTTATTCGCAATTACCCGAAAATGAAAGTTAAATTCTCCTATAATCCCCACAAGATTCCCGACATACAAAAATCAATTATTTGTTACATTATTTCTTATAAAAAATGTGCGGATGAGCTTTTTTTTTAGACCATGACCGGATTTTGGAACGTACAAAAGTACACGAAAAGATATGGATGAGGTTTTTTTTTAGGGAAAATCAACAGAATTATTAGTACTTTTCGATGAATATGAACGAATCCCCACATTCCCCACAAAGAACCGTTCCCCACACCATTCCCCAATCGATGTGTAATTACCCGCACATTGGCAACGCTGTTTGCAACAACAACTATGCCTATACATACATTTTACAGAAATAAATACAAACATTCAACAAAGATTATCACAATAAATACATATATGCACATAATTGGTGTGAAAAGGTATGAGAAAGGTACTCAGCTTCGTGCTAGTTGCAGGCAACCAGCGTTGGTCTAACCTTATACTAAAAGGGCCAACCATTTTTCTAAAAACTATTCTATGTCATTCCTGAGGTTTCAAAGAATTTCTGTACAAAATTCTATCCAAATCGGTTCTGTAGTTTCGGATCCTATTCAATACAAACAAACAAATCTTTCTTTATAATATTAGTATAGACAATGTTATAATAGTTGCAGCATCATTTACTAACAAGGTGTTGATGTTATCTCGTTGTTTTGCGCTACCTCGTCTACGCTAAGTGGTGCTCTGAGCCTGATTAGGATCATTTTAAAGCGTTTTTACTTTGAAATCTTATCAGAGAAACTCGTGAAACTTCTGACAAAAAACTGCTCAAAATATCTAGGTTTTATTTTAATATACTTATGTAATGAATATTATAAATAAGCGGTTCTTTATGTTATTTTTTGTATTAACTTTATTTCAAAAAAAGATACATGGTATCTTACATCTACACAATAGCCGAACTACTGAGTGATATATTGTCGAAGAAAACGCTCAATAAAAACAAAATATTGTACCTGCTAATTGTATACATCTTCAAATCTAAATTTAATAGAGTGGATACTTAAATTTTGAAATGAACTTACATAATTATAGTTCTGTTAGTGCTGGAATAATCAAATAACAAACCTTAACAAAACCTTAACATTGGTTTTTTTCCCATATCCAAAAGAACACTAGCAGGGTTATTGCGTCTAGCGGCCATTTTCAATATTCTATCTATCTCTTGTTTTGCTTACTAAAGTCAGGCAAATCTATCTATTTGCATTTACTTTGATTTCAATATACTAACGACGGATACATTTGCTATGACTTTTGTCTATTTAACGTCATATAATCTGAAATAACAATGTATCCATAATCATTGATACATTATTGAAAATGGCCGTAAGTATCTTCGTTGATAATTATCTCTGGTAGAACACTGGCATTTGATGTCAATGAAAAATTAACAGGTTGTATGTCTTAGCACAATATTGAGTTTCAAATAGGGAGCTAGACAGAGTTAGTGACGTGAAGTAGTAGATTAAGTTGAATATAGCGATTTATTAGTCTTGATTGTAATTAGAATAAGTTACAGTAAGGTTCATCGTCTTGAATCATCATGGTAAATACTATTCTACAGTTTGGGTGTTAATTTACTAAAAAAAGTATGTTGAAGTATGTCCGTCAGTTATCTTGTTCCCATAGTACAAGCCTCGTTTAGTTTGGGACTAGATGGCGTTGTGTTAAATGTCCCTAAATATTAATGTATGTTATTTTCCTCGCAGGGTCACAATATGAGCCGGGCGGTTACGCGCAGGCAGTGCAACAGCGTTCCAACATGACGCAGCGCGAGGACGTGCTCAAGTTCGAGCAGGGCCGCATCAGGGCCCTGCAGGAGGAGCGGCTCCACATCCAGAAGAAGACCTTCACGAAATGGATCAACTCGTTCCTGCAGAAGGTACGTACGGTGGTGGAAAAACATGGATCCAGCTCAAAGGACCTTTTTTATAGTACAGCAGGGAAGCGGAGTAGGTTCACCTGATGTTAAGTGACTGACCACAGCTCATAAACATCTACAACATCAAAGTGTCGCAGATGCGTTGTGGCTTGAAAGAAGGGGTAGGGAAAAGGAGATGATTTATTGATTGATGGGAAATAGGGAGAGGAGTAGAACAGGATGAGAGAGAAATAGGATGGGAATATAGGACTCCAAGGCCCCGCTAACCGTACGAAATGCAATATTGCTTCACGCTGATTTCTGTGGGGGGTAATTACACCGGTGCGAGCTTTATGACGTAAAGATAGATCATATAAAGATACCTTCACGAAATGAATCAACATATTTCATGATCAAAATATTCCAGTTTGAAGCATTGACTCTTTATATGTTTCAATCATACTAAAATATAATTATTATATGTAAATTATAATCAATACTGTCAAAGGAATGTTACTTAGTGTTTTTTGTGGAAGGCAAACATACACACATTTGTTATTATCGATAACTGTCAATCTGATCAAACTGGTTGGTTATATGGTTGTTAGTAAAATAAAAAATTATGGAATGGGATATGAAGTAATTATAGTATGTATAGAAACTATCGTTTTATTACGTCATGTAATGCTTGGTTACAATAAACATAAAACAAGTCGTTTTACTTACGGACAGTACAATATTCTTATAAGCGTTAGTCTAAACCGTCTCTATAACTAGCCCAGGATTTACCCGTATATCTCCCGTTCCCTTGGGATTTCTGGAATAAAAACTATCCTATGTCCTTACTCGGGTTTCAAACAATCTTTATACAAATTTTCATCTAAATCGGTTCAGTGGTAGAGACGTGATGAAGAGACAGACACGAAAGGTTTTCTCGCATTTATAATATTAGTAAGGATAGTAAGAATAAACGTGGCGTTAACTTAACTACCAGAACTTTGATTATAACCGGTTGCTAATGAAAACGATTCGTATCTGTTATACTATAGTTCCGTAGTTTATAGGAACTGGGCCTATGTCAAAGTAAGATAGAATTCCTAGTTAAAACATGTTTGTTTCCTTGTAATGAATACAACAATTCGCATTATTAATTAATGGTATTTGTATTTATCAACGACTTGGTATGCAAAGGGTAGAGTCGCTCAAAGCAAATTTGAGGAAAAAATATATAAAACAATTTTGTTCTATACCAATTCAGTGTTACAAATGTGGGGGTATGATGACATAATTACTAGGACGAATTCCTTGGAAACGAATTTTGACCTTTCCGAACGAGATTAGCTTACGGGTGACTTCACAGCAGCATGGTTACTGAAAGCCGAATTGAGATAAAAAACTATCCACTTAATAAATACTGTTTGGTCCGAACTAGACCTCGCGATGTCTACAATTATAATCTACATTTATATTATAAAGAGGAAAAGTTTGTTTCTCTGTTTGGTTGTAATGAATAGGCTCAAAACTACCGATTTTAAAAATTCTTTAACCATTCGAAAGCTACATTATCCACGAGTAATATAGGCTATTTTCTATGTATATATTCTATTATATATGTCAAATCAACACGCGATTGCCACCATAGTCCAGTAATTTGGTAAACAAAAATTGGGGTAACCTGGAAAGTTTTCAGGGAGTTTTAAAAATTGGTCAATTTATAGATGTTGTATGTATGCTCCGTAATTAATTTAATATAATTAATTAATTAATTGTCGCTCGCGCCGCCATATTGAAAAAATGGCGCCTCAAACCGGATGGAAGAACCTTTTTTGGAAATATCTCCTATCCGAAGCATTTTACGAAAAAAAGTATGTTTAAAATTAAACTTAAAAAATTTCCTTCATTTTTTTAAATGACTGGAGTACAATCACCAATTTCAAAAGGGACATGATTCGGTTTTGTATGACTTATAGCAAATAACATAAATGACGAAGGTCACAATAATACGTATGAGTAACAGTTTGCAGGAAAATGACACAAGCATTCGGTCATCGGTGTTGTTTTACACTCATTTGGTGATGTGACATCATCAGATGCACCTGTAGGATGGTGTGTGAATGTGGGTGGTCAAATATGGTAGCCATACTTACAAAGAACAGCGCAAAGAACACGATATGGTAGTGTCTCTCATCTATATATATAAAAAAAAGTCGTGTTAGTTACTCCACGGCTGAACCTATTTAGCTGAAAATTGGCAGGGAGGTAGTTTAGAGCCAAGAGAAGGACACTTTTCAACGGGTGAAACCGCGGGGCACAGCTAGTTTATTATAGACAATGAGAACTAAGTAATAATAAGTAAAAAAATATATTTATTTGCCAAAAAACAATTTGCATATTTCTAAGCATTATCAGTGGACCATTAATGACCTGAAGTCACTGGACATTTTCTTACAAGAACTATTGTTAGAAATTTAAGTTAAAACAAAATTGCTTATTAGCCAAGGCTAGATTGTAATTAAGTGATGAATCCATGCAAGCGGATTTGTCATAGGAAAAAAATATCAAAAACATGTTGTTTTGATGGAATAGTGTTAGGAACTATAAATAAGGCAGAATATTAAATTCGGTGCCTTTACATCAGTAAGAAGTATCATATCAACTAAACCAAAAATTTCACACATATAATATTAGTAGGAAGTATACTATTATAAATGTGGTCTATATTTGATATGAATAAAGTCCAATTGGAGGTCTATTTAAGGCCTAATTACAGAACGCAAGCAGATAAACATTATAGCGTTATTGTTTTCCCAAATAGATCGAATCAGACATCGAGTAGTTACAGAATTAAGACAGATAGGTAAATGAAATTAAATGAAATGAAAACACTTTATTGTATAAAAGTAACAAAGTAACAAAATAAAAATATCTTATAGTGTACTTTACACAGAAGGCGACCTTATCGCTTTAGAGCGATCTCTACGAGGTTACCTTTGTTAGTGGAGAGATAGTTAGCATAGCAGATGCATTTATGAAACACTACTCCTACATATACCTAAACTGAATTACATACTATAATTTACACACGAATTAAACATATACATATCCATATATAATTTAATACATAAACTTCTTTAAATATACATAATATAATACACATAAATACTATATATACATGATATAACTATAGGTACAGTTTCGGAAAACTGTCTACCAAGAGTCCCAAGGTATACGAGAATAAACGAAATTGCAGGATGCAACGATGATGGAAAGGATTGTCGCATTTGGCCTCAATTTTGTGACAGAGGGATGTCCTTTTGCAAATCGTACTTTAAAACGTCCTACTGATTAAAAAATAGCGATATTGAAATATTTTCCACTCTGTTATTACTGAAAATGTTATGCAGCAGAATTACCATCTGTCTCCTCTTACGACACCCACGGGAAGAAATAGGGTGGCGACACATCTGTTCTAACTTCTATCCCGTCGCCACAAGGGTATAAAATTAGATGGATAATAGGATACTGAATTTCACGCGAGTAAACCCGCAATCAGCAATGAGTAGATCAATTAAGCCCTAATATATACTTAGATTTCCGAAGAATGTTCTCAAGTATCCTAAAAATCGTGTCGATGTAGAAATATAAATGTAATGTTAAGTAAATTGATTTATAACATGTAAATACATAAAGATGCCGCTCGCTTTAATTAAACGCGTATCTAGCGAATGATATATTATTATGTTTATAAATGATACGATGGGGTGATGACATGCACTATTATTATAAAGTAGGAAAACCGACACAAGGTAAATGATGTAGCAGTTATACGAGAGCTGATTTTGAATTTGGTCAATAGTAAATTAGTGAATTGAATAAGGTTCTTAGAATACGTGTGTCGCCACCCCATTTCTCTCGGGTGTTGTAAGAGGCGACAGAGTAATTGCTGCACATCTTCAGCAAATTAATACTCTTATCCCCTCCCCTTCCTTCAAGTCGGCAACATCTGCGACACTTTGATGTTGTAGATGTTCATGGGCTGTGGTCAGTCACTTAACATGAGGTGATTTTTAGTGTAAAAAGGGTATTTAATTCGATATTTTAAAATGCATTTCCATCGAGAAGTCGCAATATAAACTGTCAAGTAAATTCATTTTAAATAAATCAATCAAAATTAAAAGTAAAAAACTACGAAATAAATAAATATAAACACACACCGATAAAAACTAGAAACGTAATTGAAAAAGGAGAAAATACTTTAAAAAAATGTCTTATATAATGTTTGTGACGACAGAAAAAAAACCGCCCGAGGCTGTTATTAGGTAGATAAGTAGATATGCTTTATTACTATTTTATTGCATCAAAAAAGCTTCTATTTATATTTGTTTTGAAATTAATTGATGGCAGCCCCCTTTAACATAAAGAAAAAATATACCACGAGACTCATGGTAAGGTTTCATGTACCAACACCTAGCTCCTCAAGCGACTATAGTTATCACAGCCACAAAGTTGTACAACTCTAACAATAAATTCATTGTTGATTTTATATCAAAGGATGACCGAAGCCCTATAAATAGAATATTGGGGTCGCGCGGTGTGCGGTCGGCTCCGCTCATATAATAATCGTTGATTAACTTTGTGTGACTGCTCGGCTTACTTTATCTGTGACACATTTTCAAAAATGGGGGATCTTTTTTGATCGTATGCTAAAATTTGAAAAGAAAAGTATAGTAATAACTTTTTGCGAAAAGAACCAACTTCCGTACATTAAAAAGTAGGTAACTTTTATTTTAGTTTTGAAGTCTGTTCAAAGTAGGTGCCTTGTATTTTCAATTTAACAAGATTTTGCATCGTCTGTGAAAAGATTAGATGAAATTGGGTACAGAGGTTGTTTGAAACCCGAGGAAGGACGTGGATAGCTTTTATACCAAACTCCTGTGGAAACGGCCGATATACGCTAGTGAGACTGCAGAGCTTAGCTAGTAATAAATACATACAAAAATATGTACATTCTTAAATTAAATTTATGTCTATGTCAGCACTCTATAACCACAGAGTATGTAATATGTATGCGTGTACAAATACTTGTGTATGTGAAATGCATGGTAGTGTGTGTAATATTTTATTTATTGATTGAATGTATTTTAAAAGCATTGTTATTGAAAAATATTAGCGTAGTGCACTTCACCTACACATAAACTATAAGTGTGCCAAATTTTGTGCTCCTGCGCCCGCGCAATTTTCGTAAAAAGGTGTCCAAATTTTTTGAATCACGTAATAATATATCGATTTATTATAATAAATAAATAAATGATAAATAAATAAAGAATCCTTGATATTTAACACAACGCCATCTAGTCCCAAACTAAGCAAAGCTTGTACTATGGAAGCTAGATAACTGATAGACATACTTAAACATACTTTTTTTTGTAAATACATACATACTATAGATAAATGAACACCCAGACATAGACAGTAGAAAATTATAATGTTCATCACATCATAAATTTCTGCTCGTGGGGATCGAACCCACACCCCCGGCGCAGACCATTGCTGAACCACGGCGCCAAACGGATCGTCAAATCCTACTACTATTATAAAGGCGAAAGTTTGTAAGTATGGATGTATGGATGTATGGATGTTTGTTACTCTTTCACGCAAAAACTACTGAACCGATTGTGATGAAACTTACTATACATATAGATAAGGGTTCAGAATAACATATAGGCTACTTTTAATCCCGGAGTTGCCATTTAATCAGAAGTTACGCGGGTAAAACCGCGGGGTACAGCTAGTCGATAATAAAAAAATCTATCTTTCCAGGCACGTATGGAAGTGGAAGACCTGTTCATAGACCTGGCAGACGGTCGGCGACTGCTCAAACTCCTGGAGATCATCAGCGGGGAGAGGTTGCCGCGCCCCAACTCGGGCAGAATGAGGGTGCACAAGATCGAAAATGTGAACAAGTCCCTCAGCTTTCTGCATACAAAGGTGAGCTCTATACCTAGTGTATAAGGTGCATTTTTGAATGGACTTTCAGGGCTAAGTCCTTAGCTATGAGGAGTATAAATGCTAAAAGGAATCTTGAACACAAAAGTGCAACATTGGATTTTTGAAAAAAAATATTTACCGATCGGGAATCGAATCTGTTGATTTTGCAGAAATAGGTTTTTCGGGTTTCAAAGTAACAAAGATAATAAAAGTTCTCGTGATCTCGCGTTGTCTATACTAATATTATAAAGAGGAAAGATTTGTTAGTTTGTTTGTGTTGAATAGACTCCGAAACTATAGGACCGATTTGCATTAAATTTTGTACAGATATTCTTGAAAAACCCTGAAACAATTTCACCCGCGTATATATGCCGTTCCCGTAGGTTTTTCGGGGTAAAAATGTCCTATGTGATGCCTGGGGTTTCAAAGAATATCCGACAAAATTTCATCCAAATCTTTCCTCTTTATTACATTAAGTATAGATTTTAGGACGTTACCTATATTAAGCTGTGACTCATAATTTTCTTGCCTGTCAATAGTCGTTTCAAACATTTACATAACAGATATTACAGGATAATTCTAAAACCGTTCGCAAAGTCGTTCGTTTATCTATTATACTCGGATAAGCAGATAAGGTGCTTAGCGATATGCGACGAATAGCTGCTACGTGACGTCATTGATTGAGCGCTCCTAGTTTGAACTTGAAATTGATACATCTATATATGTATATAAAAGAAAGTCGTGTTAGTTACTCAACTTATAACTCAAGAACGGCTGAACCGATTTAGCTGAAAATTCGTAGGCAGAAGGCTTCGGACTAGGAGAATGACATAGGATACTTTTCATCCCGGAAATTCCACGGGAACGGGGTATATATGCGGGTAAAAGCGCGGGGCACAGCTAGTTATGTATAAATATAAATTGATAGATGTCCTAGATATAGATGCCCTAGCTTGAAATGGTAGCAATACGGTGGAGATTCGGATATATGCTTGATTTTACCCTCTCTGAAAGATTTTTTTAAAATACAGTATATGTTGAAACGAAACCTAATTTTCAATACATTTTTTTGTGGAATGTTATTGAGATTTTTCTACCAAAAAATCTTAGTAGCACCCCGGAGTCTGGAAATTGGCGGTGTTTTAACACCCCCGTGCCTCGGAGAGCACGTAAAGCAGTTGGTTCTGCGTCTGATCTCTCTCCGCGAGTGTCGGTCTGCCGTCCCATCGGATTATGAGAGTTAAGGCCTCCGGGCAACCGCTCACCGTACGAAACACAGTGCAATACTGCTTCACGCCGGTCTTCTGCTGGGGAGGTGGTGTTTCCTCCGGGCTTGCCCGATCGTTCCCACTCTTTAATTGCTTGAAGATGTTATGCAGCAGAATTACCCCCTGTCGCTTTTTACGACACCCATGGGTAGAAATAGGGTGGCGACACACATATTCTAATGCCACATGGGGTAAAAGTATCCGTTAATTAGAAAGCATTTTCTTTGAAATCTAATTAGTATAATTGGAAAGTTAAATGTTTTATCTTCGAGAAACGAACGTCCTTGCGCGGCTTCATAATTACAGATAATCTCTTTATCTAAGAACATCGAGATTATCTTACCGTTCGATTGTTGTGTTGAAATGTATATTGTTTAGATTATGTAATTGATTTAGACCTTTCTGGACGAAATCAATACGAAGATTATGACGAAAAGATTGACAGTTAAGAGACCTGCAAAAGAAGCCTATGAATGAGTGAATGAATGGAAAACACTTTAATGTACACACCAAAATAAAATATACAAATAAACACAATAAGATTTGATACATGCACATATGGCGGCCTTATGGCTATTGAGGCATCTCTTCCAGGCAACCATTTATAGATAGAGACACCTATGTTGTAAATGAATAAATTTAATAAATATTCCTGGACATTTAACACAACGCCATATAGTCCCAAACTAAGCAAAGCTTGTACTATGGAAATAATATAAATGATAGACATACTTAAACACACTTTTTTTTGTAAATACATAATATAGATAAACTAACTCCCAAACGGTATAAAAAGACAATGTTCATCACATCATAATTTTCTCGTGGGGATTGAACCCACACCCTCCGGCGCACTAGACCATTACTGTATCCACTGCTCCAATCGGGTCGTCAAATTTAAGGAGTGCTCTAAGACAATCCAAAAATAATTAAGTATTGCATTTTAAACAAAATACTTTTTAAAGGATTTTAAACGCGGTTTATTATACATTTTATTTAAAATGGAAAGTACTCGCGTTAAAACAAACACAAGATTATACTAAGTATTGCATTGTTATGTATAGAATAGAATAGAAAATATTTTTATTCATGTAAACTTTTTACAAAGTACTTATAAATAGTCATATGTACACGAGTTGTAACTAGAACATACAAATAATATAATAAACAAAGAAAACTAGCTCATACGAATTAGTAATAAAATAGACATGAAATAATTCCATTATGACATTCCGTGTGAAACCCCACAAGCAGCTACTTGAGGTTACCTCAAGGTTAAACGTTTGTATGGAAAATTGTATCTTATTCCCTCAACATAAGGTGCGTTTTTGAATGACAAGAAAATATGTTAGCTCGTGCATGCTTGGTGTAATTGGGAAATATTAAGAACAATTTTTAAACACATTAACAAAAACACAGGATTAACTGAAGCTTATTACACTTTAATCTCTACGTAGATGGCGTGTGTCTGTCTGTATGTTTGTGGTTTTTTGGAAATTTTCTAGTTTATAGCGATTTTCGTTCAAAATATCGCAAAAAAATATTACTGTACTAGATAATGCCCGCAGCTTCGCCCGCATGAAATTCGATGCCGAAGGGTCAGCTAAAAGAATCCTATCTTCTAATCCAGCTTATATCTATATACGAAATTTCTTCAAAATCCGTTTAGTAGTTTTAAGGAAAATTTTCTACAGTAATATTATAAAAAGGAAAACTTTGCTTGTTTGTTTGCTTGTAATGAACAGGCTCCAAAACTAGTAGACTGATTTTATGCTATGCAAATATTATGCTACGCGAGCGCATATAATTTATTTCTCTCACAAAGATCTTTATAGTTAACCACCTATATATTTTAGTTGATATCTATTAGGTTTTCTTTGTGAGAGCTGGTGCCCAAAGCGGGGGTGTAAAACCTGTATTAATATTTCTCCTTCTCTTTTTCTCGCTTATTTGGCTCAATAAAATTTAAAGGGTGAAACCACGGGCAGATGTTCGTATCGTATCAATGAGGGACGGATGCTGTGATATGACTCCCCTCATTAAGATTTTGAACCCTTAATTGAGAAGTCGGTGCTTTTGTAGCGTCAGCAGATGGCGTATGAATCATAATACACATTACATGCATTTGTCACATTCACATTCCTACACTTTTGTTTCCTTTGCGACCCGTTTGGCGCAGTGGATGTGGCAATGGTTTATAGTGCCGGGGTGTGGGTTCGATCACCACTAGCAGAAAATTATGATGTGATGAACATTGTAATTTTCTACTGTCTGGGTGTTCATTTATGTTTAAGTATGTCTATCAGTTATCTATTTTTCATAGTACAAGCTATTTTAAACCGACTTTCAAAAAAAAAGGAGGAGGTTATCAATTGGACCGTATTTTTTATGTATTATATTATATCTCCGGCGTTTATGGACGGGACACTAAAAAGGGAAAAATAAAAACTTTTTGCCAAAAAATAGAACCGACTTCCTCACTCTAAAAAGTAGAAAATAACTTTAATTTAGAAAATAACTTTAATGTCGGTGCCTTTATCTATGTTCAATTTAACAAGATTTTGCACAGATTTCAACAAAAATAAAATTTAAGTTATTTTCTACTTTTTAGGGTGAATAAAATAAGCAATATATGAGAAACAAAGTATATCTTTGTTTTTTCTAATTAGTCTAATTATATAACATTGTATTGTGATAAATATGATATAATTCCTGCAATAAACGATGATTATTATTAATTCATAGTCATACAATTGTATTGTTATTTCGCAGGTTCGCCTAGAGTCCATAGGTGCAGAAGACATAGTGGACGGCAACCCTCGCCTGATCCTGGGTCTGATTTGGACGATCATCTTGCGATTCCAGATTCAGGAGATCGAAATTGACGTGGTGAGTATTTATTAGGTGATATTAAAAATTATTTTTTATATAATAGCGGGCAAGTGGAGCATGTGGTTCACCTGATGTTCAGTGAATGACCGCAGCCCATGAATATCCACAACAGCAAACTGTCGTTGATGCCTTGCCGGCGAGAAAGAAGGGGAAGGGAGGATCAATGATGGGAAATTGGTAATGGAGTAGCACAGGCTGGGAGAGGAATGAGATGGGAATACATGCCTGCGGGGACCAGCTCGCCTTACAAAACACAGTGCAATACTGCTTCATGCTGGTCTTCTGCTTTATACACTCCGGTGCGAACTTGGCCCAATTGTGCAATGCTGGGCTACCACTCTTATTGTTGAAGATGTTGTGCAGCAGAATTACCCCCACGGGTAGAAATAGGATGGGGTGGGCTGTATTCTAACCCGGGATCTGATAATTGGTTTCCATTTCTGGCTCTGGTTCTTTAGTCTATATTTGTCTATGCCTACAGCATCTTTATATGTCAATTATTGTATTGAAATTGATACCTAAGAGAGCATAAGTCTCGCAAACCATTTAAATTGTCTTAATGGTAACCTAAAATTTCATTGATAAAAATGTGAATTAGTGTCAGAGATTTTTCCAATTTCCATCATAACAATAGAACTTCTACTAGGTCTACAATTTAGCAAACTTGCTGTACGATAGAAATAAAATACAATTAAAAATGTTATGAATTTACCAAAAAAAGCTTCTAATATACTTTATACTTTGTGTTGATACTTCTTGATGGAATTGCATATCCCTTTTCTATAAAGACAAACACATTTTTATACTTTCAATTCCACTATATTAACACTTTTTACAATAATGATTTATTTATTTAATCGCGACTGGTTCCATACAAAGCTGGTAATATTTAGGATTTTTTATCATAGCTCCATTTATTAATTGTATCAAATATATTAATTTCAGGACGAAGAAAATGAATCCTCAGAGAAGAAGTCCGCCAAAGACGCCCTCCTGCTGTGGTGTCAACGCAAAACGAGTGGATATCACGGCGTGCATATACACAACTTCACCGATTCGTGGCGATCCGGTCTCGGCTTCAATGCCCTCATACACGCGCACAGGTAAACAGACAGATAAACATACGAACATGCGCACAGGTCAACTGACAGACAAGCAAACGAGCAAATACCACGTCGTGCTCATAAATGTACACGGGTAGATAGACAGATAGACATACATACAAAACGATTGGATATCACGGCGTGCATATACACGCACACTGATAGACATACAGACAGTTAAACACTCATACAGGCGCACAGTTAAACACGTACATACAGATAAACACACATACAGGTGCACAGGTATAGCATCATAACAAGCGGATATCACGGCGTGCACATACACTACTTCACGTGGACATACAGACAAACACACAATATCATTTCCCACACGCAATAAAGACAACTTTCGTACATATCTAATGCGTATAAGTACGCACAGAAACGTACGTATGTACGCAAAATTATTAAGACACATAAATTGTCCATCTCTTAAAAACAAAAAAAAAAATCTTGTAAAAGCTTTTTATATACACTTTTTTTTTTTCTTTTCAATATTTCTTTGACAAAACACTAATACATAATTTTTCATTGAAAGTCAGTGTAACATTTTTTTAACAGGTAGATGAATAGCAGAAAAATGTTTTTTTTTTTAACTTGACCACATAAACACTATAGTTCATTCGTACACTAAATTCCGTAAATGAAAATCTTGACATTTTTACATGTTCACTGAGCGAATTCGCAAAAATTACGTTATATATAATTAGCTACAAAAGAGAATGATTATTTTTAATTTATGTAAATCAATGCTTATAATCTATGTCAATTTATTTGTACAATTTATTTTTTTTCTTTATTACTGCACTATCGTATTGGATTTTATCTGTAATGATAGATGTCACGTGTGAAATAAATAAATAAATTTATATTAGGATTTCGTCACCTTAAATAATAGTCAATTCATATTAATATTTCAGACCGGACCTCTTCCGCTGGACAGAGGTGCCAACAACCGACCACGTGGAGACGCTGAACCACGCGTTCGACGTGGCGCACAAACACTTGGGCATACCCAAGCTGCTTGATGCTGAGGGTATGTTAACCAAATAATATCTCCCCTGCCATGGTGGCCAATGTCAACAGAAACTAGCCAGCTGTGTAGGAGATATTATGGTGCACAAGTATACGTGCAATCTCTACTCATAGTCCGATGGGACGGCAGACCGACACTCGCGGAGAAAGATCAGGCGCAGGACCGACGGCTTGACGTGCTCTCCGAGGCACGGGGGTGTTCCAACACCGCCAACTTTCACACTCAGGGCTGTTATTGAGATTTTTTTTTTCATAAAAATCCTGATAACTTTTTAAAACTAATGTATGATGTGGATATTTATTCCTTTGGTGTATGAAAATAAAATGAATATTTTTATTTAATTTGTCAACAAAAATATATATCTTTATCGAATTCTTGATATGCCTCATAGTACATTAAAAATATAAAACAGTCTTGACAGACAGACAGACTGACAGACAACAAATCCTATAAGGGTTCCGATTTTGTCCTATGGAGGTTCGGAACCCTAAAAATGACTCAATTGTAGTGTATTTTCAATCGAAGTACCTTACTACCAAGTACCTTTAATAATTTTGCGACATTTTAAATATTAAACTTGACAACTCTGTATGATATTAGTCTGTGAAAATTTTTCCAATGTTTTTGCAAAACGTGCTATTGAGTTGTATAAAAATTTATTTGATTTGAAATCTAAGTGCCTTTAATAAATATAAAATGTTGCAGACGTAGACACAACCCGGCCAGACGAGAAGTCAGTGATGACGTACGTAGCGAGCTACTACCACACATTCGCCAGGATGAAGAATGAACAGAAGAGCGGACGGCGTATTGCTAATGTATGTGACTTTATCTATTAATCATTGTTAAAATACTTTAGATTCCCTTTTATGTCCTGTGAAGAGAGTTTTTCATATCCAACGTGATAGTTTTGGGGGGGGAGGGAATGTCTATCTTGTGTGACATATTCAAATTATACAATATGTACTTATGTAGGATGAAATTGTGTAGTTCACAATGTTTTATTTGATATGCTCTTTTATCTATTCGGATGGTTTATGCAAAGAATTATTTCATTGAGCAAGAGTTTCTGACTAGCTAGCAAATAACTCGAGTTCAAGCAATATCTCCCTATCAAACCCGCATTTTGGACTTACGCTAACAAATAACAAAACTTAACTCAAAATTCGTTTTTGAAATACATTAAATCAATTAAAATATCCTCAGATCATCGGCCAACTTATGGACTGCGACGCGCGCAAAGCGGAATACAGCCGTCTCGTAACAGCGCTCCTCGAATGGATACGTCTGAAGATAACCGAACTCAACTGCAGGGACTTCCCCAACTCCCTGGATGGTATACAGCGGCTGCTGCTGGCCTTCAAACAGTACAGGACTGTGGAGAAACCACCCAAGTAAGGATTTTTTTATTATGGGTACAAAATAGTAGGAAGTGTGATACATGGGATAAGTCTCAAGATAAGCGAGCTGGTCTGCGTGGGACTTCTCCAACTCCCTGGATGGTATACAGCGGCTGTTGCTGGCCTTCAAACAGTACAGGACTGTGGAGAAACCACCCAAGTAAGATATTTTTTTATTATTTTTTCAAGTTAGTAGAAACTCTGTGACATGGGATAAGTCTCAAGATAACTGAGCTGGGAGGCATACAGCATCTGATACTAGGTCTAAAATTGTAGAGGACTGTGTGGAAGTAGGATTAATTATTATTATATAGTCTAATATGGGATAAGTCTCAAGATAACTTACCTGGTCTGCGTGTGACTTCCCCAACTGTCCCTAGACGATATACGGGTGTTTCTAGCCTGCAAACAGTACAGGACTAAAAAAGAAGTGGAGAAAAGTCAGATATTAAAAAGGATGGTTATTTAAATTTCTGCACTGGACTAAAAAAGCCTGCTATACCGATTATATGATGTTTATGTTTATGTTATATGACTATAATAATAATGTTTACAGAAGCTTGAAATTGACATTTATGTCATATAATAACATAGTCAATTAAGCTAGCTCACCTATGAGTGCGTTTTTCTACAGTGAAGTGGCAGCATATAGACAATCAAGGAATAAATATGCACTCCTTCAAAATTATAATGCACTTACAAATTTTTCAGATGAAAAAATAGAAGAAAAACTTATGTTGACACATTTTTTTGTTTTCTGTAAATTTTTCAACTTGATTAAACTATTTAACAACTTTTTTTTTTCTAGATACAAAGAACGCTCCGAGATTGAAGCGCTATACTTCGACATAAACACCATGCTGAAGAGCTTAGTGGGTGAGGCGTGGGCGCCGCTCGACGGACAGCTGCCGCAGGACTTGGAGAGGGCGTGGCAGCAGCTGGAACAGGTATTAAACGTGTTTTAAATCGGATTTATTTGTATATTTTATTGGTCAACTAGGCATTGCAGTCGTTAGTTCCTTTTGCGTAAAAATAGGTTTGTTAAGGTAAAAGTTCGTTTTAATTGGTTCTGTAGTATTGGAGCTTATTTTATGCAAACTTCAAAATAAAATACATTTCATGATGATGTTTTTCATAGTAAAAGATTTTTCAAATTGGTCTAGTACTTTCAGAGTGGTAAATAGTTAGAATATGATAGTAGGGTTGTTAAAAATATGTTATAGCACGTGTTTCCTTTATTATGTAGAATTTTGGAGCAAACATTTTATATTTTTTTTTGTTTTTTCTTTCAGGCTGAACACGCACGCGAACTCGCTCTCAGAACGGAATTACTTCGCCAACAGAGATTGGAACAACTCAACTACAAATTCAACACTAAGGTACATACATTTATTACGTTTTTCATTTACATAATAAGAAATTCTCACTTTTATTAATATTCCTCTATATGTATTACTGTAGTTTCAAGCATTTTTGACATTTAAAAGTTATGTTTAACTATCCAATCAATTGTATACGTAAGAAATAGCAAAGGTCCTAATGTTAAACCTTGTAACACCATCGTAATATTTCTATCTTTTCAGTCTGTACTTCGTAAAGGCTACTTGAAAGAGATGATACAAGTGTTATAAAAGTTATATTTAACTATGTCAAATCAATTGTATACGTCAGAAATAGCAAAGGTCCTAACGTTGAACCCGGTAACACCCTCGTAATATTTCTTCCGTTTTTTCAGTCCGTACTCCGTAAAGGCTACTTAAAAGAGATGATCCAAGTTCTATCTGACCCAAGATACGGTTCAAACTTGTCGCAAGTGGACGCTACTGTCAAAAAACATGAGGCCATTTCTGCTGATATCTTGGCTAGGTAAGTTTACTAATGATACCACAAAATGAACAAGTAAGACAGAATATTGTAATTGTATAGATTATGGATGAGTATTTTTTTTTAATTTTTACTTGCATATAATGTTTTGCTATTTAATTTTATTTTAATTAATGTAATTGTTTTACATTAATTAAATAGCAAAACATTATATGCAAGTAGTAATTAAGTTTTTAACCAAATACTGTGGTGACTTCTTAAATTTAATAATATATTAGTTTACGATGTGATTTTAAGAAGTATATTACAGTTATACCCAAATTTTCTGTATGAGATAGAAAAATAAAAGATTTTAAAGTTGCAAGATAAATAACAAGTGCATACATTTTTCTAATTTAAACTACACTGTTTTACAGAACCGAAAGGTTCGAGGACCTCTCGGCTATGGCCGCAGAATTAGTCCGCGAGAACTACCACGGCGCGGAGGCTGTGTCTCGCACAGAACAGGCCGTGCTCGCGCGCTGGAAGGAGCTGCTGGAACTGCTGGAGAGACACAGAGCTTCGCTGGCGAAGTTGGCTCACCTCATGGCGCTCCTGAGGGAGGCTGATGCTGTAGGGCATACGCTGGCTGAGATGAAGGTGAGTTCAGGAGTAGGAACTGCTGGAGACACAGCTTCGCTGGCAATGTTGGCTCACCTCATGGCGCTCCTGAGGGAGGCTGATGCTGTAGGGCATACTCTGGCTGAGATGAAGGTGAGTTTAGGAGTAGGAACTGCTGGAGAGACAGAGCTTCGCTGGCGAAGTTGGGGCACCTGATGGCGCTCCTGAGGGAGGCTGATGCTGTAGGGCATACTCTGGCTGAGATGAAGGTGAGTAGGAACTGCTGGAGAGACAGATCTTCAGTGGTGAAGCTGATGCATCTAGTAGCACTGTTGAGAGGCTTATGTTGTAGGGCATACCTTAGGTACTAAAACTTCTGTTGAGACACTGGTCTCCAAAGGGGCATTCGATTATGCTGCTGAGAGAAGACTCGATTACAGCTTAGAATTTATGCTGGAGAGCTTATAATATAATAACTATCAGCAGTGTGGCGACGGGTTAGAATACATTTGTCCCCACCCCATTTCTACCCGTGAGTGTCGTAAGAGGGGATAGAGGGAAATTCTGCTGCATAACATCTTCAGCAATAAAAACGTGGAAGTCGAGCATTGCACGATTGGGCCAAGCTGGTACCGGTGGTAATTACCACCCCCCAGCAGACGTCTGGCGTTAAGCAGTATTGCATTGTGTTTCGTAAGGTGAGTGGGTGCCCAGAAGCCAGTATTCCCATACAATTCCCCTCCCGTCCTGTTCTAATCCCCTTCCTTTAATCCAGAAAGATATCTGCGACACTTTTATGTTGCAGATGTTCATGGGCTGAAACCAAAACAAAAACTATAAAATCATGAAAAATTACGTATTTCCAGGCGCAATTTGAATCCGAAGATGTCGGCCGTCACCTAGTAGACGTGGAGCGTCTGCTTCAAGCGCACGCCCTCCAGGAGTTGCAGCTGGGCGCTTTGGACGAGAGCATCCAGCGCTTAGTGAGGCATGGCGCAGCGCTGGAAGGTCTACCGCACTCTGCGCAGCTCAGACACCAGTTGGACACGCTGACGGCGCAGTACCAGAGGTAATGGGCTTTATTTAAAAGCTTTATTAAAAGTAATTTAAAGAAGTGGCTGGTGTCAAATTGTTTTTACAGCCAAACAGAATTTTTTACTGTTAAACAATAAAATTTCGGTATATTATTAATATGTATAAGTTTTAAAGTTAGAATTATATAAATGATTTTTTAATATGTGGTATTGAATGTAATTTTTTTAATTTTATTCTCAACATATTATTAGACAACTTTTGCATGCTTCCTACTAAGCGAAACATGAAGATCATAACATTATATTTGACAACTTTTTGTACCATGTTTTTAGCAAATAAATATTATTTTATTTTATTTATTTTTTTATTTTTTTTTAGAAAGAAAGAAAGAAAAACATTTAATCGAACACGATACATAAAACATGGCAAATAGCAATTTTGACAAAGGAATAATAGTAACATAAAAAAAATATTTATTTGTATTTATTTCAATAAGGTATAGTTACAGAATCTGATCATAAAACATAACAATTTGACTTAATAGATATTCGTATATAAACTAAGTTACGAAAGGTTGGGAACAAGTGGAAAAAGTTGTCTATTAAGGATTATATCACTACATATTATAAAACGAAGTCGCTTTCTCTGTCCTTATGTCCCTTTGTATGCTTAAATCTTTAGTGACAACATAAGTTCATGATCTATAAAAAAAAATATATATTTTTTTATCTTATATATAAAAAACATTTGGTGACATATGAACCGACAGACACAGACGTACGGACGGATAAACAGAAGAATCTTAGTAATAGGGTCTCGTTTAGACTTTGGTTATGGTGCCATAAAAACCAAAACCGTCAAAAAACTTAGTGATACAGTCCATAAAAAACAATTTTTTGCTTATCGAAACAAAATTAAAGTGGACAAAATTAAGAAAAGGCTTTGAAGCAATTAAATTAACCATCCATTAAACTTATATCTTTCCACAGTTTGGTGGCAGCAGCAAAAGACCGCAAAGCGAGATTAGAAGACGCTAGGAATCTGTACCAGTTCCTTGAAGACCATGATGAAGAAGAAGGTATTTATAACAATTATTTATTAATTTTTCTACATTGAAAGTTACCAAATGATTGACACTTGAATTGATCATTTAAGACAATTTTTTGTCAATTTAAAATATAGGTTTCAATTTTCTTTCACTTTTTTGCATGATGTACAAGTATGTATGTAAATAAAATTAGGTAACATAAATAAATCAATTTCAAAAGAAACTGTACAAGGTCAGAAAAAACCTATTTCTGTCCGCTAGGAGCGTTCCTATATATTATACTGTATAAGGTCCCTTTTGGCATCTGGTATGACACATCAGTCTTACTATCTAAACTAATATTATATAGAAAAAAGATTTGTTTGTTTGTCTATATATATGTATATATACATATAATAGGCTTCGAAACTACAGGACCGATTTAAATGGGATTTTGTACAGAGAATCTTTGAAACCCCTGGAAGGACATATTATAGTTTTTATCCCGCAAATCCTACGAAAAACGGGATATATACGCGGGTGAAACCGCGGAGCTCAGCTGATGTTTTATAAGTGTGTCATCATAAATGTATTGTATCATCTCTTTATTTGACATAAATGTATTTTTCTTTTTACTTTAAAACTATATGAAATAATTGTGAAATTTCTTTTTAGCTCGTTAAAATTAACGTTTAAACCATTCTCAGGTTGGGTAACAGAAAAGCAGCGCATTTGTCGCACGGAAGTCGCCGCAAAAGACGTACACGGCGTGCTCGCGCTGCGGCAAAAACATACCGCGTTGTTGCACGAATTGCGGGCCAGGGATTCTGTGGCGCAACGACATAGGGCTAAAGGGCAAAGGTAAGCAATAAATAGTATTAAAAATAGAAATTATTATAGTCTTTAAAATATTACTTTGATAACAACATTTTAAAAAAAAAACAAAGAAAAAAATATTTGTCCCATAAACACACCATACCTTTAATTTTTATGTATACTAAATTTATAATTTATATATTTTATTAAAGTATCTTTGCATATTTCATTGAAATTACTATATTTTATTATCGTTTTTTTTTTGCTCTTTTTTTTCTGTCTCTTAATTTTGTATTTTATTTTGCGGACTCGCGTTTTGTCCATACTTATCCTTCCCTATCAGGTTGCCTGGAAGAAATTGCTTCTAAGCAATAAGGCCGCCTTTCTGTACAAAACTTTAACATGTAATGTTCTAAATTGTTTTCCTTGTGATTTTTGTAAGAAAAAGTATAATAAATAAAAATACTTTATAGGATAACAATTAAAACTAGGAAAATTTAAATGTATTTAAATATATTTACCGCGTTATTTTGTGTCCGTATTTCACATTTCAAATGATTACAATATTTTATTATTTATGAAGTATATATAGGCACAATGTGAGCCTAAGAAAACTATAATTTACTTTTTTTTTTTAATTATGACTGTTCCCGTGGAATTCACGGGATAAACTATACTGTCTTTCTTTCGGGTTTCAAACAATCTGTACAAATTTTCATCCAAATAGGTGCAGGTAGTATAGACGTGAAAATGAGACGGACAGACAGAGTTGCTTACGCATTTATAATATTAGTAAGGATTTAAAAATTTCATAGTCTCTTATGTTAAACTTTTGTTTTTCAGTTTGATCGACGCTAAACACCCGAAGAGCGCCGAGATCGAGCGCCGCTTGACCGCGCTCAGCGAACAGTGGGAGATCCTGCGGCAACTCGCCAACGATAGGGACAAGAAGCTGGCTGATGCTGCGGAGGCTCACCAGGTAACAATTGAAAGATAATAATAACTTTCTGCCAAAAAATAGAACCGACTTTAGAGCGACTAAAAAGTACAAAATAACTTTTATTTTTTTTATGTTGAAATGTTTACAAAGTTGGTGCAAAATCTTGTTTAATTGAAAATAGATAAAGGCACCGACTTTGTATAGATTTTAACCTAAAATAAAATAGTCCCCGTAGTGTATGGCTTTTGGGAGACCAATTACTATTTAAAATACATTTACATAGATGTAATATAAATGAATAAGAATATATAAATAAAGAACACATTAGGGATTATTTGTGAACAGAGAAAATCTAAATTTTCAGGAACCAATAAAAAGGAATTAATTATTATATTTCAATAATATTTCATATTAAATTTTCTCTAAAATCCCACGGGCACGGAAAATTTATGCAGGTCAAACTGCAGATTACATCCAGTATTAATATATAGTTATTTATGTACTTATTTATCGGTAGCCTGTAAGAGATTGCTGTCTAGCAATAAGACCTTTTCGTACACTGTACACACGTATTAATTGTAGTTTTCTATTTATGGTATAAATAGTAATTAATAAATATTTGCAGTTCTACGGCGACGCGAACGAAGCGGAATCGTTCATGAAGGAGAAGCGCGCGCTCGTCGCTAGCGAGGACTGCGGCGTGGACGCGCCCGGCGCCGCCGCGCTGCTCGCCAGGCAGAAGATCGTGCACGACGAGCTGCGGGCCTACCGGGAAGAGCTGGAAGCGCTGAGGGCTGCAGCTGATCGGCTGCGGAGCGCTGGAATACATACGTTACAAGTAAGGATGATTATAATGGTTATTAGGTGGTTCCAGCACAAAAATATAGACCTGGAAGTGCTGGAATGGTACTGCAGGTGAGAGTCTCAAGGATTACAGATGGTGGTTCTTTATGAACGGAGGATATATCGTAAGCTGTAAGTGCTAGGGGGTCACTGACCGGCTGCGGAGCGCTGGTATACACACACTGCAGGTGAGAGTCACTAATGTTGCAGAAGATCGTGCACGACGAGCTGCGGGCCCACCGGTAAGAGCTGGAGGCGCTGCGGGCTGCGGCTGATCGGCTGCGGAGCGCTGGAATACACACACTGCAGGTGAGAGTCACGACGAGCTGCGGGCCTACCGGGAGGAGCTGGAGGCGCTGCGGGCTGCGGCCGACCGCCTGCGGAGCGCTGGGATACACACGCTGCAGGTGAGAGTCACGACGAGCTGCGGGCCTACCGCGAGGAGCTGGAGGCGCTGCGGGCTGCGGCCGACCGGCTGCGGAGTGCTGGCATACACACACTGCAGGTGAGAGTCACGACGAGCTGAGGGTGTAAAGTGAGGAGCTGGAGGCGCTGCGGGCTGCGGCTGACCGGCTGCGGAGTGCTGGGATACACACGCTGCAGGTGAGAGTCACGACGAGCTGCGGGCCTACCGGGAGGAGCTGGAGGCGCTGAGGGCTGCGGCCGACCGGCTGCGGAGTGCTGGAATACATACTTTACAAGTAAGGATGATGATAATGCTTATTAGGTGGTTCCAGCACAAAAATATAGACCTGGAAGTGCTGGAATGGTACTACAGGTGAGTCACAAGGGTTACAGTAGATGCTTCTTTATGAACGGAGGATATATCGTAAGCTGCAAGTGCTAGAGGGTGACTGGCCGGCTGCGGAGTGCTGGAATACACACACTGCAGGCGAGAGTCACGACGAGCTGCGGGTGTAGAGTGAGGAGCTGGAGGCGCTGCGGGCTGCGGCCGACCGGCTGCGGAGCGCTGGCATACACACGCTGCAGGTGAGAGTCACGACGAGCTGCGGGTGTAGAGTGAGGAGCTGGAGGCGCTGCGGGCTGCGGCCGACCGGCTGCGGAGCGCTGGAATACACACGCTGCAGGTGAGAGTCACAAGTGTTACAGAAGATCGTGCACGACGAGCTGCGGGCGTACCGCGAGGAGCTGGAGGCGCTGCGGGCTGCGGCCGACCGGCTGCGGAGTGCTGGGATACACACGCTGCAGGTGAGAGTCACGACGAGCTGCGGGTGTAGAGTGAGGAGCTGGAGGCGCTGCGGGCTGCGGCCGACCGGCTGCGGAGTGCTGGGATACACACGCTGCAGGTGAGAGTCACGACGAGCTGCGGGCCTACCGCGAGGAGCTGGAGGCGCTGCGGGCTGCGGCCGACCGCCTGCGGAGCGCTGGCATACACACGCTGCAGGTGAGAGTCCCAAGTGTTACAGAAGATCGTGCACGACGAGCTGCGGGCTTATCGTGAAGAGCTGGAGGCGCTCAGGGCTGCAGCTGACCGGCTGCGGAGTGCTGGGATACACACACTGCAGGTGAGAGGCACAAGTGTTACAGAAGATCGTGCACGACGAGCTGCGGGCCTACTGGGAAGAGCTGGAGGCGCTGAGGGCTGCTGCTGACCGGCTAAGGAGTGCTGGAATACATACGTTACAAGTAAGGATGATGCTATCGCCATCCTTGGGTATTAGGTCGTTCCAACACAAAAATATAGACCTGGAAGTACTGGAAGTGCTGGAAAATATATACTGCAGGTGAGAGTTACAGGTGATGGTTCTTTATGAACGGAGGATATATCGCAAAGAGCTGCAAATGCTAGGGGGGTGACTGACCGGCTTCGGAGCGCTGGAATACATTGCAGGTGAGAGTCGCTATTGTTACAGCAGATCGTTTGTATGAATTGAGAGTATTTCGTGAAGAGCTGGAAACGCTGCGGAGTGCTGGAATACATACGTTACAATTAAGGATTATTATAATGGTTATTTGGTCGTTCCAGCGCAAAAATATAGACCTGGAGATTTCTTATCATCAAAATATCTATGAATAACCTCTGAAATTTCCGCACATTTCTAAAATTGTCGTAAAAATAAATTTACTGATATACTAATTTTGTAATATTTTCTTCCAGTTGCCCACAGAAGTAGAGTCAAGTGGAGTGGTAGAGAGCGAAGAAGAATGGGGGAGTGAGACAAGGCTAGTTCCTACTGAAGTGTGGGAGGAGGAGCCTGTTGAGAGACTCGAACATAGGACTGTCACTGAAGAGAGGAGTGTGCCCCAGGTTAGTACAGTCAAACCTGGATAAGTGAGAAAACTATCGTTCTAAGTAATCAGGTTTATTTTATTTATTTTTTTATTTATTTATTTTCATTCTAGAGTCGGATAACGTAGAACCATTTGTTAGTAAAAAAGTCTTATCTGCTAAATAATGATTATACCTGGACTAAATAATGATCTGTCAAACGGTTGTTAAAACGGGATGGCCGTTTTAACAACCGTTTTGTAAATCAGTATTTAGTACCATAGTTTAGAGGTGGGGGAGGTTTCACTTTTGATACCATAGTTGATTCAGATTTGACAGACACTGACATTTTTAGGTTACATTTTGACTTAGACCATGGTTTATATCGGGTTCTTTCCTAAGAATTCACGTTTCGTAATTAAACCGTGTAAGTGAGAGTATTAGTTAGGTCCCGTCATTTTAAGGTCCCATTAGGTATTAAATTAGCGAGAAACAGAAACCTCTATAAGCGAGAATAATATTGTGCTCTCTTCAACTCTCGCTTATCCAGGTTTGACTGTATACCAATTTTGACCTTTAATCTTTTTTTATTTGCTTGTTACATCATATATTTTGTTATGTTTGCCAGCTGTTACATAAATAAAATCTTTCCGCCAGGTCAAAGCGCTGTACGCGTTCAGCGGCCAAGGGATATCCATGGCGAAGGGAGAGGTCATGTTCCTGATGAACAAGACGAACCCCGACTGGTGGTCGGTGCGCAAAGCTGACAGGACCGATGGATTCGTACCCGCAAATTACGTGCGCGAGATCGAGCCGAGATTGGTGCCGGTGAGTTTATAAATGAATAAAATACTCTTTACTAGCTGTACCCCGCGGTTTCACCGGCGTAACTTCTGATTAAATGACAACTCCGGGATTAAAAGTAGCCTATATGTTATTCTGAACCCTTATCTATATGTATACCAAGTTTCATCACAATCGGTTCAGTAGTTTTTGCGTGAAAGAGTAACAAACATCCATACATCCATACTTCAAACTTTCGCCTTTATAATAGTAGTAGGATTGTATACTTGCATTTAAATATTAAGTTGTAAAAACTAAAATTGTAATGTCTGGCCACAGATTTTAATTAATCTTTTTGTTTTGTTAGTAACTTAGCTGATCTATGGATGTTGTGTTTACCTATAGGTGTTCGTTGCATTGTAACTGTTTATATGGAATTATGTTAATCATACACATGTATACTATGTAAACGAATGTTGGTGAACCTTAAATAAATAAAATTACAAAATGTTTACAATGCAACAATTAACACACTCAAAGTTTACGAAAAGTGGCCTTATCGCTGACGAGCGATCTCTGCCAGGCAACCTTTAATTTTGTTTACATACCATTGATGACCCGATTGGCACAGTGGATGTGGCAATGATCTAAGCCGCCAAGGGTGTGGGTTCAATCCCCACGAGTAGAAAATTATGATGTGATGAACATTGTAATTTTCTACTGTCTGGGTGTTTATCTATCTACAGTATATATCTATTTACAAATAAAAGAGTATGTTTAAGTCTGTTTATCAGTTATCTAGTTTCCATAGTACAAGCTTTGCTTAGTTTGGGACTAGTTGGCGCAGTCTTTAATGTCCTTGAATATTTATTTATTTTTTTATTTATTTCACAAACGTACATAAAAAAACCTACAATTCTAGGTGTTTCTAGGTGTGTACAAACACTGAATGGGTGTTTATTTATCTATAGTATATTTGTATTTCCAAAAAAATAATATGTTTAAGTATGTCTATCAGTCATCCAGTTTTCTTACTACTGTTTACGACTAGACGGCGCAGTGTTAAATGTCCCTAAATATTAATTTATCTCACAGGTCCAAGTGCGTCGCCCGGAGAAGGTGCGCACAGTGCAACGAGTCAAGAAGACAGTGCTGGTGAAGCAAGTGGTGCCCGTGAGGAGGAACGCACCGGCGAGGAGGAGGGGCACCGTGCACCAGGCGCCGCCCGTGCCGCCGGTGGGCGAGAGGATGGACCACATTGATGCGCAGTACGGTGAGTGAGGGAGCGAGAGAGAGATAGTGTGTGATAGAGACGAGATGATACACCAAACATCATAGTGGACCGCATTGACGCGCAGTACGGTGAGTGAGATGGGGATAGTGTGTGAGGGAGAGGGGATGAGACACCAAGCATTATACGACGCGTGGTACGGTGAGTGAGATGGGGATAGTGTGTGAGGGAGAGGGCATGAGACACCGAGCATCATAGTGGACCATACGACGCGCAGTACGGTGAGTGAGATGGGGATAGTGTGTGAGGGAGAGGGCATGAGACACCAAGAGGGAGATGGTGTGTGATAGAGAGGGCATGAGATACCACATACTAAAGAAGGTGCGCACAGTGCAACGAGTCAAGAAGACAGTGCTGGTGAAGCAGGTGGTACCTGTCAGAAGAAACGCGCCGGCGAGGAGGAGGGGCACCGTGCACCAGGCGCCGCCCGTGCCGCCCGTGGGCGAGAGGATGGACCACATTGATGCGCAGTACGGTGAGTGAGAGAGCGAGAGAGAGATAGTGTGTGAGGGAGAGGGGATGAAACACCAAGAGGGAGATGGTGTGTGATAGAGAGGGCATGAGATACCACATACTAAAGAAGGTGCGCACAGTGCAACGAGTGAAGAAGACCGTGCTGGTGAAGCAAGTGGTGCCCGTGAGGAGGAACGCGCCGGCGAGGAGGAGGGGCACCGTGCACCAGGCGCCGCCCGTGCCGCCCGTGGGCGAGAGGATGGACCACATTGATGCGCAGTACGGTGAGTGAGATGGGGATAGTGTGTGAGGGAGAGGGGATGAGACCACATACTAATACCATTATGGATTTTACGACGCGGGGTACGGTGAGTGAGAGGTAAGTAGTGTGTCGTAAAGAGGGGATGACAAACCATCTATTAATACTATTATGGACTTTAGGACGCGTAGTGCGGATGAGACACCAAGCATCACATTAGACCATACAATGTGTAGTATGGTGAGTGAAAGTGAAATAGTGTGTGATAGAGGAGATGAGATACCAAGCATCATAATGGACCATGTTGACGCGCAGTACGGTGAGTGAGATGGAGTTAGTGTGTGATAGAGAGGGGATGAGACACCGAGTATCATAGTGGACCGCATCGACGCCCAGTACGGTGAGTGAGAGAGATAGGTAATGTGTGGTAAAGGGGGAATGAGATACCAAGTATCATAGTGGACCACATCGACGTGCAGTACGGTGAGTGAGATGGAGATAGTGTGTGAGGGAGAGGGGATGATACACCAAGCATCATAATGGACTATACGACGCGTGGTACGGTGAGTGAGATAGATAGTGTGTTATAGAGAGGGCATGAGACTACATACTAATACCATTATGGACTTTACGACGCCGGTTCGGTGAGTGGGAGAGATAGGTAGTGTGTGGTAAAGGGGGATGTGACATCAAGCATCATAATGGACCGCGCAGTACGGCAAGAGAGAGAAAAGAATCCTCAGTATTTTAAAATACCTGTTAATTATACCTGTTAATATAAAGACATTTATTTAATTTGAATATTAGAAAAAAAATTATAACTTGTCTAAAGATATATCCATACATCTAAATATTTCTTTATTCCTTTTTTCTTGATATTTACAACCATACAGTGAAAGCAAATGAAAAAGTTTTCAAACAGATTTAACCTTAACTTCTAGACATAGATGCCGTTAATGTTAAATTGAATATATCTTACAGCTGAACTCCTCAAGCTATCCGAGTCGCGCCGCGCGCAGCTCGAAGACGCGATCAAGTTGTACAGCTTCTTCGCTGAGTGCGACGACTTCGACAAGTGGATGAAGGACAAGGAGAGGATGCTGCGGACGGACGAGAAGGACGACAGCGTTGAGAACGCTAAGAGGAAGTATGAGGTGGGTGCGGTTTTGTAAATATTGACTCTGATTGGTCTGATACTTTGTATTACTTGGATTTGAAGAAAAACACATTGTTTACTTTCAATGGCAGAATTTTACCACTTTTATACATTTTACTTGACACTTTTAATTTATTTAATTATTTTTTTATTTAATTTTATGGAAAATCAACAGCTGAATTTTTTTATATAGGTTACAAAGTTAGTCAACAAGAAGCCATTTATAGATTCTCACGCGTTGTGACAAAATATTTAACAAACAAAACAGGCAACAAATGTGAACAGTTGCGCAAAAGTAAAATAAATGAATGAATGAATGAAATAAATGAATGAAAAATTCTTTATTGCACTTAATAAGGATACAGGAAGATACATTGAGAAGAAAAAGTACAGAAGGCGGTCTTATCGCTATGAGCGATTTCCTACAGACAACCGGAGAGTAGAGGAAAGATTGCATAGAAGGAGAATTTTTACCACTTTAAGCACATATTTTGAGGTGTTCATTGCAGTTTATATCATAGAATTATACTTTATGCTAACTTAAATATATTTAATAGTAAACGTATTGGACCCATGACGGCGCGGAGTACTGAAATATTGCCTAAAATTATATTCTATAGTTGTGCGTAATCATGTTCGTAAAAACATTCATACATATTTTAAATTAAAAAATTAAATACCTCATATATATTTTTAAATAAACATTATATATTTATAATTCGTCTATTTAATGACACTTATAGTAATTACAATGTCAATTTAAATATACATTCCAATATTTAAAAATCCTAATTTCCACAGAAATTCGTCACCGACCTATCAGCCGCGTCGAAACGTCTAGAACGCATAGACGCGGCCGCAGAAGAGTTGGTCGCGGCGAAGCACGGTCAGGCCGCCAAGGCGACGGCGAGGCGCCAGCAGCTCCGGCAGCAGTGGGACCGGCTACTGCGGCTCAAGCAGCAGAAGGAGAAGAGCTTGGAGGGCGCGTCTAGGTGAGGGAAACAGTCAAAGTCAAAACGTTTATTTTCCAAATTGGCCTCT
>LQNK01000490.1:92610-106013 GCA_001586405.1 Phoebis sennae
GAGCTTGGCCCAATCGTGCAATGCTTGGCTCCCACTCTTCTATTGCTGAAAATGTTATGTAGCAGAATTACCCTCTGTCGCCTCTTACGACACCCACTCCATGGGTAGACATGGTGTTTTTAAAAGTGATTCTAAAACATGTTATTTAAAATAGTCACTTTTCTATCTCCTTAATAAGTAGGTTACTGTCACAAAATAAAACATACAAAAATACAAAGGTAGGTCTTTATAATATTGGTATAGATTGATACAAACAATATTCTTCAGGTGCTCCGGTCTAAATTCGAAGAGCTACGGCATCGCGTCGAGAGCGGCGCAGAGAGGTTCAGCCAATGTGAGGAACTGGCCAAGAAGCTGTTGGCCTCCAACAGCCCGTATATAGGGGATATTGAGAAGCGACAGGAGGCGTTGGGGTGAGTGTACTAAGTTCATCGGAATCGGTTCAGTGGTTTAGGCGTAAAGAAGAGGCAGACATACAGACGGACAGAATTTTTTTCGCGTTTATATTATGAGTAAGGATTGTGATTGATAATGATTATAAATGTCGTGTCTTTAAATTTTATTTTTTTGAGGGTAGATTTTAATTTAGTTTTATTTGTCGCCCTTAAAAGTAACTTAACCCCGTTAGACAAGTTCAGCCAGTGCGAGGAACTAGCGAAGACGTTGTTGGTCTCCAACAGTCCGTATATAGGGGACATCGAGAAGCGACAGGAGGCGTTGGGGTGAGTTTGTTCAGTTTACAGAGAGTAGAAAATTTCATTGGATTCGGTTTAATGGTTTAGGCGTTAAGAAAAGACAGATGTAATATTAGTAAGTATTATTTTTGATAATCATTATAAATGTCGTCTCTCAAAATTTTATTGATTTTTTGAAGGTAGATTTCAGTTATGTTTTATCTATCGCCCTTTAAAGTAAGTCCCCGATAGACAAAAGAATAGACTGAAGTTCAATTTCCATTTGCTTACTGTTTTCAAAATAACAGGGAATATTTTCACGAACGGTACCATTCTTATTTTTTGCCAATAACAAAAGAACTTAAGGATGGATTAATTGACAAATTTGTTGTTTATAGGAAATTTCATGATATGTTTCTTTTCAGCGAATCCTGGCAGCGTCTAGTCGAACAGATCGAATCGCGCGGCCGCCGTTTGCACGCCGCCGGCGAAATCCACCGCTTCCACCGCGACGCCAGCGAACTTCTCGCTCGCGCCGCGGACCGGCGAGCGCAGCTTGCACAGCCCGCGCCGCCCAGGGACCTGCGCGCCGCACAGGCGCTCCTGCGCGACCACAGCACCGCCGAGAACGACCTGCTGGCCATAGACGCGCAGATGCAGGTACACACACAGACACACTGCACAGTTAGCGCAGCCCGCGCCGCCCAGGGACCTGCGCGCCGCACTATACATGGGCATAAACAACAACTATATTAAAACAAAGCTATGATTTTCTTTTTTTACAGAAAAAAAAAAGAAAATCATAACTTCAGTTTACTAATGTTTTCTACACAATCTCATTTTCAAAAAACATAATTAATGAAGGTCTCAATCGACCGTCCTAATCAAAATTTGTAAGAAAACCAAAAAGAAAATTAACATTAAAATTATTTTAATAAACTCAATTTTAATCAGTCGAAAATATGAACGTTAAAACATTCAAAATTCTTAAGACTGTCCCATTTAAGAAAATTGAGTAGTCCAAAGTCACACATTATTTTAAACAATAATACAAATATGAAATTTCCAGGTGTTGCAAGAGGAAGGCTCCCGCCTACAGAAGCTCTGTCCAGGCGGCAACGAGCAGCAGATCGCACTGCGCCAACGCGCGCTCACAGAAGCCTGGAACGCCTTGCGAGCCGCTGCAGACAGCAGGAAGACTGCTCTGCATCATCACCACGAGCTACAGCAGCTGCTGTCTGAGGTAAGAAATTAAGTTTAAATAATGGCACTGTTTATTTATTTATTTATTCTTCATGGTACACAATTTCTAAATAGTATACAAATAACAGGCATTATATAAAAAAAAATAAAATGTACAAATGGCGCCCTTATGGCTTAGCCACTGTTAATAGTGAATTAATAATATCATGTTTTTATGTTATTTTTCATCGTCTAAGAAATAAATCTCCAATTTAAAATTATGTTTTTATTACTGCGCAGTCGATGTATGAATGGTCTATTGCGCCGGAGGGTGTGGGTTCGAACCACGAGTAGAAAATTATGATGTAATGAACATTGTAATTTTCTACTGTCTGGGTGTTTAACTATCTATAATAATTATAAAAAAAGTTTTCATAAGATTGTCTATCAGTCATTTAGTTCCCGTAGTACAATCTTTGCTTAGCGTAGCTTGCGTTTCAAAACAGCTTTGAAAAAGCCAATTTGGAAAAATAAATGATTTGAATTTAGTTTAGGACTAAATGGCGTAGTGTAAAATGTCCCAGCATATTTATTTATATGTAATAATATTTAATTTTCAATACTGTGCTTTTTAAATATCCTCAGATCCGTGACGTAATGTCCTGGTCCTCGGAGCTGCGCAGTCAGATGTCTGCATCTCTCGGCGCGCGCTCAGCGGCCGCTGCGCAGGCGCAGAGGGCGCACCACGACGCGCTGCGGGCCGAGATCGACGCGAGAGACGACACGTTCAGGGATGCGCTTGCGCACGGGCAGGACCTGGTGGACGCGGGACATCCTAATGCTCAGGTATGTTGGAGAGTACAGCAAACAAACAAAAAAAACTTATAAAATAAAAATTATGAAAGTAATAGTAAAATAAATGTGTGCACTATAAAAAATAAAAATTTACAAAAGTAAAATAAATTATGGGCATAAGCAGGTGGTCTTAGCGCTAAAGCAGTGACCTATGCCAGACAACCTGGTGGGTAAGGAAAATAGATACATATATAACATTATAATTATTTCAATAATTATAAAAAAAATATTAGCTTGAAATTATGATGGTAACCTTGCACATATTAGATACATAGGCTCATTCAAAATAAATTGGGCGTGGACCATAGATTCTAATCGACGAGCCACTCCGTCATATATATGTGTGTGTTAATATCTATGGTTCATGCCCAATTTATTTTGAATCACACATATATATGACGAAGTGGCTCGTCGATTAGAGATAATTAATAATTTCGTATCTATTTCCGAGTAGTTCCTATTGTTTTAATTTATGTTACTGATAATATTGAATCAGAGCGGGCAACCCAGATAGGCTAGTAGACGTCATGACGGATGATGCCGGTTGTCTTATGGAGATTGTTAGCGGCGGACGTGGTGATCGTTTGCTATTCTATTGGCTCTGTACGAATCCATTTTAATTACAATTATTTGTCTTACGATCATACTTTTATTTTGTATCAATTCATGTCGCTATCACGCCCACAATTTGATGTACAAAATGGACGCTAGGGAAGACCGCAATGAGGCTAATGACGCTCTCTCTATATATAATCCGTAAAAAATTTGTAATATATATTACATATATTCTGCAAAGCATATGACGTGTATGCTAATTATTTTATTTACTAGGAAATCGAAGAGCGCTGTTCAGCCCTAGTGGAAGAGCGCGGCAAGCTTCACGCGGCGTGGGCGGCCAGGCAAGTGGCGCTCGACCAGCTCATCGACTGGCACTGCTTCCTGCGCGACGCCAAGCAGCTGCACGACCTGTGCACTGCGCAAGAGGCTGCGCTAGGTGAGTGCTTGAAATGCCCTAAAATTAATAATAATGAGGCCATACCAATCATGGTGGCCTTTAAGTATTGAATTAAATAAAATAAAAAAATTCGTCATCAGGTAGTCAAAAAGAGGGTAGAAAATTCATTATCACGACCCGATGATGAATTTTTGAAACCGATTGTAATTAAATATAGTTTACTAATACATGGTGGAAATAGTGTAAAAAAGTGTTTAATTCAAAAATGCATTTCCATCAAGAAATCACAATACATTCTATGAAGTCTAATATTTTATATAGTTAATTCTTACCCGTATTGTGATTTAAATACGTGTGTCGCCACCCCATTGCTGCCCGTGGGTGTCGCAACAGAGGGTAATTCTGCTGCTTAACACTTTAAGCAATAAGAGTGGGAGTCGAGCATTGCACGATTGGGCCAAGCTCGCGCCGGTATAATTACCACCCCCCAGCAGAAGACCGGCGTGAAGCAGTATTGCACTGTGTTTCGTACGGGAGCGGAGGCCTGTATTCCCATCCCATCCTTCTCTACTCCTCTCCAAATTTCCATCATTAGTCCTCTCTTAATCCCCTCCCCTTCCTTCATCTGTGACACTTTGCTATTGTAGATGTTCATGGGCTGCGGTCAGTCACTTAACATCAGGTGAACCACATACTCCGCTGGCCTGCTGAAAACACTTTTTTTATTTTTAACTAATTTACTGTTTCTCTCACAGGTACAGAAATATCGCCAACTCTTAGTGTTGAGGAGGTGGACAACTTGCTCAAGAAACATGAAGCCTTCGAGAAACTTCTCGCGACACAGGTATTTAAAATTATTAATTATAATTAATTAGATTACTTTGTATTACATACTTTTATTTCAATTTTTAAATGTAAAATAAAAACTGGGTGCCCCAGAAAGTTAAGACATCAGGGTAGACCTAGACGCAGGTGGAGGGACGAATTAGTTGCCTTTTATTCGAATTGGGAACTGCTTGCCAAAAAGAGATCCAAGTGGAGGAGAAAGAGAGAGGCCTTTGCCCAGCAGTGGGACATAAATGGCTTAAATAAATGTTAAAATTATGTTTCGTAATTTCAATGTTGTTGTATTGCTGAAAATTTAGCTCACCTTTTGTATAAATGATCATTTTCACCGTTTCTACAGTAAATAATTTTGACATATCATTTTATGAAATTTTGAGTTATAAATCATTGTTATTTTATCGTTTTTTCTCAGCCATTATTCTCTTAAAATAACTTGATATAAAACCATTCTATTTTCTTTTAGAATTTACAATACCTTCAATAAAGCTTAATAATAACAATAATTAATATTTTTAACCGACTTTCAAAAAAAAGGAGGAGGTTATCGGTGCAAAATCTTGTTAAATTGAAAATAGGTAAAAGCACCGACTTTGTATAGATTTCAACAAAAATAAAATAAGCTATTTTCTACTTTTTAGAGAAAGGAAGTTGGTACCATTTTTTGGCAAAAAGATATTATTTATAAACCGTTTAAGCTGACATTTTCAGGCCGAATAAGGTGAAACGTGTAGGCGTTTATTTTTAACGTGCTAACTCTAATTAAAACATAATGAAACATAGGAAATGTATAGAATTTCTCCTATCAAAGTGAAACAGCTGAAAAACTAGAAAAATCATTCTAAACGTAAACAACTCAATGGGGTGTCGACACAGTATCAAAGCTTAAGTCTGCTTCGTATGCAGCTAGAGAAACAAGATACTAACTGATGGTCATCCTGCATCAATTGACCCATCGCTCATTGAATCTGCGAAGATATTTACCACAAGTGTCATCATGTCAGTCGAACGGCTTACACTGGTCGTAGGCGTTGATTCGTCCCGTCTTTTGATATAAGAGAGGGGATACTTTCATTGTCAATAAAACCTCGTTCTCTCATAATAATTATTTATTTGTACTGAAACAATAATATAATAAATTAAAAAGAACACCATCATATAACACATATCACTTTTCGCCTAATCACTTTCCGCCGAAAAACTTTTCACTTAATCACTTTCACTTGATTACTAATTAATCCACCAAAATAATAATAAATAATTCACTTTCTACTTTAAATATTATAACTTTCGATAGACAGAGATGTGCACAGCATGAGCACCTCTGATGGAATGACCCTAGACTGCTACAATCGGGTGTATTTATTTGGCTCTTGGAGTAAGGCGATGATTCACTTGTTTACACCACTAGCGCCACTTGCAGTGCAGTCGTTTTTTACAGTTTCAAAATAACGTTTCGTTTAATGCGCCGACATATATTGTTGAATCCAATTTTAATAGAAAATAATATTGTTTCAGGATGAGAAGTTATCCACGCTCAACAGTCACGGCGACAAGCTGCTGCAACAGAACCACGTGGAGAGCCAGCGCATCGCAGACGAGCTGAGGGCCATCAATGAGAGGAGGAAGAAGGTGGGAGTTGTAGCTTTTATACAGTGTTGTTTTATTTGCATATATTCGTAGAGGATGGTATTATTCCTCCAACGAAAAGGGAGGATCCTCGACCAGTCCGAACCACAGGACTGGCCGGCTGTTAGGCCCCGAGGATTGATGTTTGGAAGTGGTATATATGCTTAGCGGCGAAAACATTTCAACATCGCGATTTAGGAATTGCGACGTCACGTGACGCCACATATTGTATTGTATAAAAATAACCGTGTATTTTTTTTAATCGTGCAACAATGAAATTTAAAAAAAATGTAATTGTTGCGGCATTGTAATGTTGGAATATTATATATCTAACTCTAAAAAAAATTAATTTTTTAATTCTTTAAAATCCTGAGCCGATTGTCATATCTACAAACAAAAAGTGTCTTTTGTATAATTGTAATTGAAATTTGTATCAAATCAAATTATAATTTGTTATTGCTCTCAAGAGAAAACGATGGGTTTTCTTTTTTTTTTTAATTAACAAAATAAAACTATTTGAAAAAATCATACCCCTTTAAGGTTTATTTTAACATACCCTTTTGTTATTCACGTCACTTCTTTTTCAACAGTTATACGCAACGGCAGCGGATCGTCGCGCGCGCTTGTTGCGGGCGCGTGCGCGTGCGCAGTTCAGCCGCGACGCGAACGAAGCGAGAGGGTGGTTGGCGGATAAACTGGCCATGCTTAATGCGCAACATGGTGAGTCATATTGCCACCTGCCTCAAACCACTTTGTTAAATCTATCCTTTGCCTAAGGGGTCGCATGGAAGAAATCGCTATTCGATAAGGCCGCCCTTTTATAAACCGTTTTATTTTACTGTATTTTACATATTTCTTATTGTGGTATGTATAAAAAGTATTAAATAAATAATATTTGTATATTATGTATAGTTGTAGTTGACATAAGTATATGATGATTGATGAGTGGTAAAACCTAAGTTAATGGTAAGTCTAATTAATTTCGGGCATAAGTTTTTGAATTTAAAGATTTTTCGTGAATTTTAATTTATTTCAAACTTCATAACAGGTTTTTATGATAGGTTTTTTTCAAAATAATTATTTGTAAATAGAATGCTTATTTTAGGCGATAAATCGATATAAGTAAGAATTGAAATACTTACTCAATTCGTGAATTATAATTCGTAATAGCATTTAAACTACTTTTTAACCAACTTCCCAATAAAAACGAGGAGGTTATCAATACGGGGCGTATGTTTTTTTTAAATACGTTTTGCTATGTCTTTAAAATAATATTTTTTTTAATTTTAATAGGCGAGGGCACAAGTCTAGAAGACAAGATGAAGCGTCTGCAGAAGCACCAGGCGTTCACAGCTGAGCTTGCCGCGAACAGAGCTCGTCTCCAAGAAGTAGAGGAACTCGCCCAGCAGCTCGGACCTGAGAAGGAGGTGGTCCAGGAGTTGCAGCAGCTGAGGGAAGACTGGAAGAGGCTGGAGACAGCTGCAGAAGAGACTGGTAAGTTTTGAGTAGTTCTTGATTTGTTGATACAGCTGGGAAATGTGCAGGTGGTCCAGGAGTTGCAGCAGTTGAGAGAAGATTGGGACATGCTGGAACCAGTTGAAGAAGAAACTGGTAAGAGTTAAATAGTTCTTCATCATGGTTCTAAGAGTCTCAAAATGACACAGCAGTAAGAAACCTTAAAAGATATGGTCCAGAAGTTGCAGCAGTTGAGGGTAAGTTGTGTATATTTTGTATGCAAAGAAAATATGAAAGTGAACCAAGGCAAATTAGTAATTCAACAAAAATATGTTAATTACTTATTTTATTTTTTCTTTGAAATAAAACTTACGCAGTTTCCGTACTAATGCTATGATATTTTACCAGGTCGTGGTCTAGAAGAAGCGCAGGACATTCTCGAATTCAATCAGCACCTGGATAAGATTGAAGCTTGGATCAGGGATAAAGAAATGATGGTAAGACGAAAACAATATATTAAAAATTTTGTTTCACTAATTTTAAATTAATTGTTTAAGATATATATATTTATATAATTCTTGTTTTCCTACATAATTTGCCCTTTTAAAGTATCGCTCATACGCACACAAACACACACACGTACACACACACGCACGCACACACACACACACATACACAATACACTTCACAGGTCTTAGTAATTAATTCATATATTTTCTTTATTATCTAAATAATATGTCAAAATTGCTTTCACAATATATTATTGTAAAACTGTGTTAAAGAAGAGTGAATATTTCCGTCACAGGCATTTTAATGCTTAACACTCCTAGTGTTCAATCATATAGTTGAAGAATCGTGTGAAATGAAATAAATGATTTTTATTTTTATTATTTTCAATAAATTTATTGGACTAAAAGTTACCTTAACATACTTTCGCTGGAACACCAGTGTCTTAATACTTATTTTAAATACTTACTCACTTACTTACTTACTTACTTACTCCTTTGGCGCAGGGACCCAAAGTCTTGGCCTCTGACACAAGAGCCCTCCATTCTAATTCTATTTTTATTTTTTATTGATATTTTAAATGTCATAACAATATTTGACGACCCGATTGGCGCAGTGGATACATCAATGGTCTATTGCGCCGGAGGGTGTGGGTTCGATCCCCACGAGTAGAAAATTATGATGTGATGAACATTGTAATTTTCCACTGTCTGGGTGTTAATTTATCTATAATATGTATATGTATGTATTTACAAAACAAGTATGTTTAACTATCAGTTGTCTAGTTCCATAGTACAAGCTTTGCTTAGTTTGCGACTAGATGGCGTTGCGTTAAATATACAGAAATATTTATTATATTTATTTATTTATTTCTCAGGTACAAGCGAACGAAGTGGGTCGTGATTACGAACACTGCAGCGCGCTCATACGCAAACTGGACGACCTGGACAGTGACATGCAAGTAGATGACAAACACGTGAGGAACGTGTGCGCTCTCGCCGATAAACTATTGAGACAGGTGTGTGAAATAAATCCGAGTTTAAAACAATTTCATTCTATTGCCCCCATTCCTAGGAGATTGTTTTGTTCGACAGATTTGAGGTCAAATTTTACAGGATGAGAGGTTAAAAATTGAATAGTGATTGATTTTTTTTAAATATAGTCTAGTTAGGTAAGACCAGGTAAAAAACGGTACCTAAGCATATGTTTGAAAGAAGTTTGGTCGTGACTACGAACTGAATATAGAAAGTACGAATTATTACCACGATGGTCTTAATTAAGACTGAAAAAATATAGAATTACAAATCTTTTTCATACTATTACCGCATTATTAATAAACTTTATTTAAATTAAATAAAGTATTTTAATAAAGACTATTGAAATGCCCATTATACAAAAAATCAAATTTATTTGGTTTATACTCACTACTTGTTTACACGGTATATTGTGAACTATTTAAAATTATACGATGGCTCACTTATCGTTATACAATTATATTTATTTGCTTTATAAGTGTTACTTGCGTAATCCTAAACGGTAAGCCTACATGACAATTTTTCTTGATAAATTCTAGTATAATTGTATGGATATGACGACATTTTTCCGTGATTAATTTTATCTATAGAAAAAAACCCACGAAGGTTAATTATACAGTTTTTGCGGCATAAATAATAAATCGATGTTTAAATTAGTATTTTCCTGTGTTTATTTTAACTTTCCATATAAAATAAAGAAGTATTTAAAGGATTATAGATAAATTCATCCACGAAGACGCACCCCACTTCTCAATCGTTGATAGTATATATATGCAAGCTTCCGCTTGTGTGAAGTTCTATAAATACACGCTCATTACCCATGTGTGCACACGCACATTAAAATAAACAGACCAATCAGGACAAAGTATTACGATCATATATTTCCAAATTCTAAATTAGTGGGGCCGTCGTCGTGTATGGCACTATCTATACCGCGTTTAAAATAATTTAGAAAGTATTATTTTAGGTGGGGCTCGAAATAGGGCCTTGTGCAAAATAACAGACGCAAGGGTTCAGCAACGGCGATTTTGGCAGAGTATGGCGGCCATCTTGTTTTCCGCCATTTTGATTTTTTTTCACCCGCCTGGTAATTGCTCACGATTTTGAGCGTTTTTGGTTCAGACACCCCTCCTCGCCAATGAACCTTCTCGCCAGGCCGAGGGTGTCGGGAGTTCCTCTAGTTGCTAGAAGCAACTCTATACAGTCGCGTCCATAGTCCTGGGGGTTTTGCTCAGGGGCCGAGAAAATGCTTTATTTATACTATTAATTAATTATTCTCAGGGTCCGTCCCAGCAAGCGGGCGCGGTGCAAGCCAGGCGCGACGCTTGTCTGTCGAAGTGGCAGGCGCTCAGCGGAGCGTTACAGCGGTACAAGGATAGATTGGCCGCCGCGTTGCAGTTGCATTCGTTCAATAGGTAATCATTTTTTTTTATGATATAAGGGGGGCACACGAGCTGGCGAGTCACCTGGTGTTAAGAGATCAATTAAATTATCATAATTAAATTAAGTTGTTTAAAGCACCTGCGACACTCCTGGTGTTTCGGGTGTTCATGGGCGGCGGTGATCACTTAACATCAGGTGACCCACTTGCTCCGTTGCTTGTTCTGCCATAAAGAAAAATAATAATAATAAATTTATTTGTTTATAAATTAACCAAAAATATAAATAAGGTCTTACAAAATGATACAGTGGTCGCAATTAACATCTTATTTAGGTCACAAAGTGGCCTGTGGAAAGCTAAGGTTTTGATAATATGTGACAAACTAATGATTCTATATGCATAAACAAGTTCGTGTGTGTGTGTGTGAATGCGTGCTTTAATAATATTTGTGATAAAACATATTTTTTTTTATAAAAACAAATATCATTTTACCGTTGGTGGTTTGATAAAATTATGTGTTTGTTAAAGTTAATAATGACAGAAGAAAAATATTGAGGGGGTTACTTGAAAGGAATCGTGCGTATCAAATATGCTAATGCTTTGAACAATTTTTAAGTAGTTTTAAATTCAAGTATTGTTTCTATTTATGTAATTTTTAAAAAGATAAACAAATTTCGTATAGAAATATAAAAAAATGCTAAAATGTAAACTTTATTGCTTTTAGTATATTAGTTTTAATAAATTCCTATTCATTCATTACATTTTTTTGCGTAAGTCGCACCTTCATGCTTTTTTAAAAAAAAACAGTTTCAAGTAAATTTCTTAAACTACCTTCACTACAACACAAATATGTCACTAGTTTATCATATATTTTCTATCTCTAACATTATTATTAACATTAAAATTACATTAACAGAGACGTAGAAGACACATCAGAGCGCATCGCCAAAAAGGCCGCTCTATTCAGCAGCGGCGAGAGGGGGCGGGAGCTGCAAGCGGCGCACGAGCTCAGGAGGCGGCACCAAGCGAGATTCGCCGAGGCTTCTGCTATACGAGACAAGATACAGGCCTTGAGGACCCAAGGAACTGGTTTAGCCAATAGGTAAGAGAGAGAGGAGAATATTATAACGTCGTTCCGTCTCCCTCTAGCCCTAACAAGTACCGTCTTCAATAAAAGCGGTTCAAGAGCTCAGGAGGTGGCACCAAGCGAGATTCGCTGAGGCTTCCGCGATACGAGACAAGATACAAGCGCTGAGGACTCAGGGAACTGCCCTAGCCAACAGGTAAGAGAGAGAGGGAAATATGTTCATGTCGTTCGGTCTCCTTCTAGCACTTTCCACTCCTGTCAAGTGGTGCATGAACTCAGGAGGCGGCACCAAGCGAGATTCGCTGAGGCTTCTGCTATACGAGACAAGATACAGGCCTTGAGGACTCAGGGAACTGCCCTAGCCAACAGGTAAGAGAGAGAGGAGAATATCATAACGTCGTTCTGTCTCGCTCTAGAACTTTCCACTCCTGTCAAGTGCTTATTGAACTCAGGAGGCGGCACCAAGCGAGATTCGCTGAGGCTTCCGTGATACGAGACAAGATACAAGCCTTGAGGAGTCAGGGAACTGCCCTAGCCAACAGGTAAGAGAGTCGTTCTGTCTCCCTCTAGCACTTTCCACTCCTGTCAAGTGGTGCACGAACTCAGGAGGCGACACCAAGCGAGATTTGCCGAGGCTTCCGCGCTACGAGACAAGGTACAGGCCTTGAGGACCCAAGGAACTGCTTTAGCCAACAAGTAAGAATGAGAATATTATGATGTCTTTCTGTCTCGCTCTAGTCCTTTCCACTCCTGTCAAGTGGTTAATGAACTAAGGAGACGACACCAAGCGAGATTCGCTGAGGCTTCAGCAATAAAAGACTAGGTACAATAATTGAGGACCCAAGGAACTGCTTTAGCAAACAGGTAAGAGAGAGAGGAGAATATTATAACGTCGTTCCGTCTCCCTCTAGCCCTAACAAGTACCGTCTTCAATAAAAGCGGCGCACGAGCTCAGAAGGCGGCACCAAGCGAGATTCGCTGAGGCTTCCGCGATACGAGACAAGATACAGGCGCTGAGGACTCAGGGAACTGCCCTAGCTAACAGGTAAGAGAGAGAGAGAGAGGAATATTATAACGTCGTTCTGTCTCCCTCTAGCACTTTCAACAACAGTCTTCAACAAAATTGGCTCATGAACTCAGGAGACGACACCAAGCGAGATTCGCTGAGGCTTCCGCGATACGAGACAAGATACATGCACTACGGAGCCAAGGAACTGCTTTAGCTAACAGGTAAGAAAGAGAGAGGAATATTATGATGTCTTTCTATCTCCCTCTAGCCATTTCCACTCCTGTCAAGTGGTGCACGAACTCAGGAGGCGGCACCAAGCAAGATTCGCTGAGGCTTCCGCGATACAAGATAAGATACAAACGCTGAGGACTCAGGGAACTGCCCTAGCCAACAGGTAAGAGAGAGGGAAATATTTTGATGTCGTTTGGTCTCCCTCTAGCCCTAACAAGTACCGTCTTCAATAAAAGCGGTTCACGAGCCCAGGAGGCGGCACCAAGCGAGATTCGCTGAGGCTTCCGTGATACGAGACAAGATACAGGCACTACGGACCCAAGGAACTGCTTTAGCCAACAGGTAAGAGAGAGAGGAGAATATTATAACGTCGTTCCGTCTCCCTCTAGCCCTAACAAGTACCGTCTTCAATAAAAGCGGCGCACGAGCTCAGGAGGCGGCACCAAGCGAGATTCGCTGATGCTTCTGCTATACGAGACAAGATACAGGCCTTGAGGACCCAAGGAACTGCTTTAGCCAATAGGTAAGAGAGAGAGGAGAATATTATAACGTCGTTCCGTC
>LQNK01000490.1:107824-125285 GCA_001586405.1 Phoebis sennae
ACGAGCTCAGGAGGCGGCACCAAGCGAGATTCGCTGAGGCCTCCGCGATACGAGACAAGATACAAGCGCTGAGGACTCAGGGAACTGCCCTAGCCAACAGGTAAGAGAGAGAGAGAGAGAGAGAGATATAACAACGTCGTTCTGTCTCCCTCTAGCCCTTTCCCCTCCTATCTAGTGGGTAAAGAACTGAAGAGACGACACCAAGCATGATTGGCTGAGCCTTCTGTGATACGAGAGAAGCACTAAAGACAAAATAAAATTGATTCTCTAGTAAAGAGTTTAGATACCCTGACATCCCCCTTTTCTTGCTGTTACTCGCCCTTCCACTTTTATATATTTAAAGCAACGTTTATAATAAACCAAAACATTGCTTTTTACTATTTTATTTGTAACAATAATGTATGTTTTACATCATACATAAGTTTTCTAATAACTTCAAAAATACAATCCCTTCAAATTCAAATAACTTTATTTTTTGTAGTCACATAAGATGTAAGTAAATTAGTATGTTTATCTCACACATTCTGTCTGTAATCTAGGCATAAAAATTATTTCAATATTTATATTGCAAAATTCTTTAAATATCTACAGAATATAAATCAATGTATGTATATTTAAAAAAATCTATCATTTAATTCTAAAGCTATAAAGTAAATAATTATGTAATTTCAGCCAACCAGAACACGCGTCAGAGATAGAGGAGAGTCTGAGCGGCTTGGACGAAGCGTGGGACAAACTGCAGAAGCTCGGAGAGAAGAGAAGCGCTCTGCTGGACGAAGCGATCGCTGAACACAAGTTTGAGGAGAGTTTGAAGGTGAGTCATTAAGTTATTAAGTCTTGAGAATTGAATTAAAGACATTTTTACAGTATCTATGTATTAGTAAACTTTATTGCATTGCGTTTCCATCAAGAAGTCATAAAACAATCTATTAAGTATTATTATGTCTTATTTATAGTTATTATTATTATTTGGAAGATCGGTCAATCATTAATTTGCTATAATATCAACATATTTGCCTTTACAGGCATGCGAATAGGTAGCATTACAATTATTTATTACAGTTACTTACAATTATGAAGACAATTATGTCAAAAAATATGTCGATGTCAATAATTCCGTATTTTTCACTTTTAAAATCTATCAAAATAATGATTATTGAAAAAAAATGAGGTTATTGCGGCAATCTGTTGCTAAGCGTCTCAAAATATAAATTTAAATGTAATGCGCAGAAATAAATGTTAAATTAAAAATTATAGGCAAAACTTAATTCTTTAAAATACGCCCTTTATGTTTTTCATAGGCTATTTATTGTATTTTTTTGCCTTTAAAGGCGATATTAATTTATGGTAAATATATATTTATAGGAACTGGAACTATGGGTGTCGGAAACGGTCAAGCGTATGTCGGGTGCGGAGCCTGAGAGCGTTGCGCACGCGCAGTCCCTACTCGAGATGCATCATGAGAGAAAGGTAAGAGTAGTTGTTAATATCATTAATTTACATATCATATGATATGGAGTCATTTTGTGTATAAATACAAAAAAAAATATTTATCGTCAAGGCAACTTGTCGACCTATTTCAAAATTAAATACAAATCCACAAATGTTTTTTGTTGTTAAATAATAAGTTGTTGGTTACTATTGGACTTTTACTGCTCGGTTGGCGCAGTGAATACGTCAGTGTCTATTGCGCCAGAGGGTGTGGGTTCGATTCCCACGGGTAATATATTATGATGTGATGAACATTGTAATTTTCTACTGTCTGGGTGTTAATATATCTATAGTATGTATGTATTTACAAAAAAAAAGTATGTTCAAGTATGTCTATCAGCTATCTGGTTTCCATAGCTTTGTTTAGTTTGGGACTAAATGGCGTTGTGTTAAAATTTCCTAGAATATTTATATTTATTTATTATCGTAAAATTAATAATTTTTTGTCAACATCTGCATGGATCTATTTTGCAACAGGCTTTTTCCTTCGACGTGCGTGCGCAATATTGAGAAATTTTAACGTTTTGTATTTTATTTTCTAGCGTTTACTGAAATGTCTGAAGATTTATTGAGACATACATTGAAAATATTTTGTACATATACTTATTAGATGTGATTTTCGCAGGCTGAAATAGACGGTCGTCAAAAAGCGATCGCGTCGCTACAAAAGGAGGCGGAACAAGCGAATGTTCCGGAAAAAATCAAGCGCGTTGAGAAACTCTCCTCCAGTCTCGACCAGGCATGGCTACAGAGGAAGAACTATTTGACACAGGTTTGTTATAAAAATAAAAAAAAAATATTTTTTTTTATATTTTTTTGTCAAGATAAGAATCTTTTCCAGGTAAAATTAATTTTAGGGGATAATGCCGCTTTAATACTATTTATTATGTTTTTTTTCGCTTAATGTGTACTATCATATTATGGACTGTCATAAAATATATTTACTTTGTAAAGGGCAGATGTCTGTACTAATATATTTTGGCTTACAAATTTAACTCTATGTGGAAAAGTAATTCGATTTTTTTATCTCCTCCCATTTTTTAATCTCCCCCAAGAAATGCCTTTTTAAAAGTAAAAAACGTCTGTGTGTTTGCATGTGTCGTATATGAGTGTATTTTGTTCTTTTCGTTATTGTTATTATTTTTTCACAGGCCCATGAATTACAAGTGCTGAACGAACAAGCACGTCTGGTTGAAGATTGGCTCGCCGCTAAGGAAGCGTTCTTGAACAACGACGATTTGGGTGAAAATCTCGATGGTGAGTACCATACGTTATAAACATACATACATATAATATTGCATGAATATATAATCTGTAGCAAAAAAATTAAATTTGATATTGACAATATGAATTTATTGTGATACCGTCAAGTGTATACAAGAAACCTAATGTTGACTAATAAGATAAATTAAATTATTTTAAACTTTTTTAAATGACATTTTAAAACAATAATAGTTTTGTTAAAATAAATGTTAAAACACTTATAATTCTTTTATAAATCTAACAAATCTTGAATTTAATTTCTATCACTTAGTATTCTGTTGAAAAAAAATGTCTTTGGTTTTATTTCGTGTCAATGTGTCGCAAAAAGTGATTTAATGTGATTAGAAAATACTATATTTATTTATAAAAAACATATATATTTTATTTCATTTCTATTGAATCTAAGCAGCAACAATTATCATGAATTATTTGCTTTTTCTGTTTATGTATAAATTCAACGAAATCAAAAACAATCTAATATTTTTGAAACAAAAGTTAAATTGTAACTCTTTATGTATGCACCAAGTAAAATATAAAATCAATATATTTTTATTTAATAAATATTTTTCATAACTTTCTCTAGCCGTGGAGACCCTAATCCGCAAGCACATAGAATTCGCGAAACTTCTGGAATCTCAAATGGGTCGCGTGGAGGAGCTAGAGAAGTTCGGTGGCAGCCTCTTGAGCAAGCAACACCAGGACGCAGCGTATATAGAGACTAGAATTAAGTCCGTCAGAAACAGGGCCGATAAGCTGAGGGTGAGTGGATATATACAATTTATTTTTATTGTATCAACACTAATATTATAAAGCTGAAGAGTTTGTTTGTTTGAACGCGCTAATCTCAGGAACTATTGGTCCGATCCGAATTTTTTTTTTAGTGTTAGATAGCCCATTTATCGAGGAAGGCTATAGGCTATATATCATCCCGATATTTCCACGGGAGCGAAGCCCTGTGACGCAGCTAGTTGTATATAAAAATATTTTTTGTTTTTTGGTTATTAATGGGTTTGTAATATTTCGTTATTTAAANNTTCCTTTTGATTTTTACAATCTTTTCTTCGATATATTGAAGCTTAAATTTGTTACAGAAGTTAGCTAACTGAATTTAACAAAGGTAGACGATAATCAATTCACCATTGAATTTGTAGAAACAAACTTGCTCCCGAATTACAAGAGATACTAGTAGTAAAGAAATCTGTATTATACATGTTGTTTCTCAGGATCAAATAATTTTACAGGATATTTAGGATGTGATTCATGACGTCAAAGCAAATCGTAAACACGGGAATAAATGATGCTATGTATTTATGTTTTCACCCCGACCGATAGAAGTCATGGTGGCAAATCTCGACAGAGATCAGCTGGGTACGCAAGAGGTATTATAGTGCACAAGTATGTGCGTAAACACAGGTGCACTCTCTATTCCTTCACTCTCATAGCCCGATGGGGGCAGTTGGACACTCGCGGAGAGAGATCAGGCGCAGGACCGACACCACACGTGCTCTCCGAGGCACGGGAGTGTTTCAAAACCACCAACTTCTTCAGGGTTGTCATTTAGATTTTCTGTCAGAAAAAATTTCTATAACATTTTTTTTCCCAATCGGGAATCGAACCCGAGCCCTCTCGATCTGTAGTCAAAGATTGTACTAATGTAGTTACTACTTTTCAGGAAAGCTGCACCAGCCGAGGCAACAAACTGGAACAATCGAAACAACTTCACCAATTCCTGCGGGATCTGACCCACGAACGAGAGTGGATCGAACTCAAGATGCAGATCGCGAATGATCATAATTACAGGTGAGATTGAATTTATTGACAGGATTTGAAACGTGTTAAAAATCCTTTTTTTTGTCAAAATTCCTTGTTATGTTCTGATTGCTAGGTTTTTTCGGCTAGGTATTCAGAATGCATATTTGAGATAACCTTTTTTTGCATTCATGTCTGGGATTTAAATGTGTTAAAAATCCCTTTTTTTGGCAAAATTCCTTGTTATGTTCTGATGACTAGGTTTTTTCGTGTAAGTATTAAGGATGCATATTTGAGACAACCTTTTTTGCATTCATGTCTGGGATTTAAATGTGTTAAAAATCCCTTTTTTTGGCAAAATTCCTTGTTATGTTCTTATTACTAGATTTTTTCGGCTAAGTATTCGAATTTATTAACGGGATTTAAAATGTGTTAAAAATCGTTTTTTGTCAAAATTTCTTGTTATGTTCTGATTACTAGAATCTTTCGGCTAAGACGTATTCAGGATGCATATTTGAGATAACCTTTTTTTGCATTCATGTCTGGGATTTAAAACGTGTTAAAAATCCTTTTTTTTGTCAAAATTCCTTGTTATGTTCTGATTACTAGAATCTTTCGGCTCAGACGTATTCAGAATGCGTTTTTGAAATTACCTTTTTGTGCATTCATGTCTGGGATTTAAAACGTGCTAAAAATCATTTTTTTGTCAATGTTCCTTGTTACGTTCTGATTACTAGAATCTTTCGGCTAAGACGTATTCAGAATGCGTATTTGATATAATCTTTTTTTTATATGTAACAACGTACCTACAAGAAAAAGATTATCTCATAATTTAATTTTCTCAAATATAAAAAAGCTCAGTTTCTGTTCGCTGGGTTTTTTTTATTACGCGGATGAAACCGCGGGGTGAGGCTAGTAATAATACAAAGCTAAAAAGTTTGTTTAAACGCGCTAATCTCAGGAACTATTTTTTTATTTTTTATTTATTTAGGGACTTAGGAACTACTAAAAAATTATAGACTATATAAGTAAACCTGCGTGTAACAGCTAGTATAAAATGTAATTTCAACAGGGAACTCTCCAACCTTCAGTCCAAAATGGAGAAGCAATCCGCGTTCGAGTCGGAGCTGGCGGCGAATAAGCGTCGCATTGACGACGTGGCCGCCGCCGGAGAGAAACTTATTGGTATGTTTATACGATCTATCTTAATTGAGGTATTTTTCTACATTTACACAAACTACACAAAATAAAATAATTAAAGTGTTATTTCACTACCCTTATTCAACTCCAACGAAAGAAACTTATAAGAAAACTAAACTTTTTAATATTTCCCCATTATACACATACGCCACTGGTATTTTAATCAGAAAAATAATTTCAAAATCCATACAGTCTGACATAAAATTCATTCAAGCAACAGATATCTATAATTTAAGAAATAAAAATAAATTGGTGTTAATAAAGCCACAGACTAATTATGGAAAGATGACAATATTGTTTGAAGGGGCACATCTATATAATAAATTACCGAATAGTTTTAAGCAATGTAAAGTGAATATATTTAAAACTAAACTTAAGCAATATATGTTAAATCTAGACAAGTAAGTTTTGTCATAGAGAAGTGATAGATACAAAGTAATTTTAAATGTTTATATCTCATTTCAAGTGAACTATGTTCTTATGAGAAATAAAATTCTTTAAACCTATCTATGAAAATGAAATGAAATAAAATGAAAATATTATTTATTACACACACCAAGAGAAAAGAGTAAAAGTTATAGGCATCTATTAATATATATTCTCTTAGATGTGAGATGTACAAAATGAATGAGAATGTACAAAAGGCCACCTTATGATAACAGTAGGTCTATATCTATACTAATATTATAGAGAGGAAACCTTTGTATTGAATAGGTTCAAAAACTACTGGACCGATTTCAAAATTTCTTTTACCACTTAGAGGGATTCTTCCGAATCTGTATAGGCTATATTTTATATCATAACAGTATATATTTAGTATATAATCTATAGTATGTATTTATTTACAAAAAAAGTATGTTTAAGTTTGTCTATCAGTTATCTAGTATCCATAGTACAAGCTTTGCTTAGTTTAGGAATAGATGGCGTTGTGTTAAATATCCAGGAATATTATGCTACGGGAGCAAAGCTGATAACTAAACATTGATTGTTTTTGAGCTATGTATTTATACCTATACATAAATCAATCTTGTTCTATTTTCCTTGACTAATTATAAGAGATTTTCCTGTCCGAATAATTAAAAAAAAGAATAATTTAGTTACAATTTTATATTCTTGTAGAATCCAATCATTATGCGGCTCAGGAGATTGCGAGACACGTCGAGGATTTGGAGAACTTGTGGAGAGAATTACAGGTATGTTTAAAAAAAATATTATAACTAGAAATAGATGTCGTTTTTAATAATTATAAAAAAATATTAATCGATTTAAATTTTTATAAATCATTGATGTTAGCAATAAGACCTTTTGTATGTCATGTTTGTGTTTACTTTTAATATAAAATCTTGTGTATTTCTGTTATCTACACTAATATTATAAAGAGGAAAACTTTGATTGTTTGGTTAATGAATAGTCTCAAAAACAACTGGACCGATTTTAAAAATTCTTTCTTTAGAAAGAATTTTTTAAAAATTTTAGTTTTTTGTCGAAAGCTACATTATCCACGAGTAACACAGGCTATATGCATAACATTATGCTACGGGAGCGAAGCCGCGCGGATCAGCTAGTACACAATAAAAATACATTCATTCATTCGTTCAAGTTTTTCGATTACTTGGTCTCAAAATATTCTAGTATCTCCTTGTTTTCTTTTTTAAATGTAAATAAAAAACAATTTTAAAAAATCTCGAAAATCATCAGAATAAGCTCTGCGGTTAGGGTTTAATGATGTACATATATACCAACTGAATTGTGACTAGGTGATGTGATTACCCTTCACAACTTCAACTTTTTGCAAAAAAATTGAACAGACTTGAAAAATTGAACATTTTATTTTTTAAGTTTTAGAGTGAGAAAATTAGTTTTGAGTTACTAAAATTAACTACACTTTATTACACTTATTATTTACTCTATTTTCATTAAAAAATTATTATATAACTATTTATAATATAAATATAAATATTTATTTACCATCAAAAAACAGTACATATTTTGAAATACCATCTTAATAACTTCTCTTTTTTAATTGTATCTAATATTTGTTAGACTTCGTTTAGTAACCTTAATTGGCTCTTAATGTTGTATTTAGATAATAAGGAATGTCACTTATAATAATCCTGTATGGTTACGAATAAATAAATAAATAAAATTAAAAAAAAGGTATGTGAGCCTTTAAGGTATTTATTGTTTATGATATATATATATAATATATAATATGGGTCTGTACAAAATTTGTCTGTTACCTGAAATGAATAGATAAATAAAAAAAAAATAAATAATTAATTAAATATATTATTTTTAGCACGCAGCGAAATTGCGTCGCGAACGTTTACAAGAGGCCTACCAAGCTAGAGTGTTCCTCCGCGGTCTGGATGACTTCACAGCGTGGTTGGACGACGTTGAGACGCAGCTGCTAAGCGAGGACCACGGTATGTTTGTCTGTTTGTTTGTTTGTTTCTAAGAGGGGTTGGACTGAAAAAAATTGTAGGAATTATTTAAAATTGGATATTTTAACCCGTGTGGCGACGGGTTAGAATACATGTGTCGCCACCCCATTTCTAACCATGTCATAAGAGGAGACATAGGGTAATTCTGCTGCATAACATCTTCACCAAGGCATCTCGACACTTTGCTGTTGTGGATGTTCATGGGCTGCGGTCAGTCACTTAACATCAGGTGGACCGCATGCCCCGCTTGCCTGCTTTAACATAAAAAAAAAATTGTTGATTTTTACGTAGCTAAGAATAGATGAAATGATGTTGATTTTTTAAATGTTCAAATTTATTTCATCTGTCTTTCTACTCTTCTTTTATAGCGAAAGCATTGAACTAATTGAGGTTACAAACGTAAAGGTAGTTTTAAAGAAGGAAAAAATGATTAACACGAATATATTAGCTGGTAACAGCTCTTTAGAAATAAACTTCATATAATTTATTTAAAAAAATATATATTATTTGTACTAATGTTATAAAGAGGAGAGATTTGATTTTTTGTTTGTTTGTATGTTTGAATTGAATAGGCTCCCAAACTACTCGATCGATGTTGATGAAATTTTGTAGTAGTAATAAATTTTAAATCCCGAAAATCCTACGGGAATGGAAGACATACGCGGTAGAAACCGCGGAGTTCAGTTAGTTTAAAATATAATAGTAAGAGTATAACCTACTAAGGACTGTTATCTTTATAAAATACATAAAATTATATTGTATTACAGGCAAAGACCTCTCATCTGTATGCGCGTTGCTCAAGAAGCACACGCGGCTAGAGCAAGCGGTGGCGAGCAAGGCGGAAGTGGCGACACAACTGGCCGACACAGCCACGCATCTGGCCGACACCGGACACTTCATGTCGCAAGAGATCTTGGAGAAGACCGAACAGGCTGTTAAACGGTAAGTGTTGAAAGAAAATTTGTAACATAAAATTTGGCCGACACCGTGTCGCATTTGGCCGAAACTGGATTGAGCACAAGCACATAACACATAGAAAAAGATAAGATTTTGTTGTGTAAAATATTTATTTGTATTTAGATATAATTATTTTATTTATTTTAACGAAATCCACTAGTTTTAAAACACATTATTGTAGTAATTGGAATTAATTCTGTACTCTTGTATTTCCATCCCATCCCTCTCCCATCCTGTTCTACTCCTCTCCCAACTTCCTATTATTAATCCTCTCTTATCCCTTCCCCTTCCTCCAAGCCGGCGCGGCATCTGCGTCACTCCTATGTTGCAGATGTTCATGGGCTGCGGTCAGTCACTTAATATCTGGTGAACCGCATGCCCCGCTTGCCTGCTTTAATATAAAAAAAAAATAACTTAGGATGAGATCAGAAGTGGGATGCCTATTATTTTGTTATCTATATTTATTTATTTACAGGTACCGTCAACTACAAGAGCCGATGCAAATTCGTCGTGACAATTTGGAGGATGCGGCGCTCTTGCACCGCTGGGAGAGAGATGCTGATGAGGAGTTGCATTGGTATGTTTATTTTTATTTTGTTTATTTGTACATGTATATAATATAATGCAGCGTTCCCCAAACTTTTTTGTGTCGTAGACCCATGTTTTTCCTTGTTGGGTAGACCACTACTTACCTGATTTAGTGTATGTGTTGAGATCCACTATCGTGGACCCATTTTTCTTTTCATGGACCCCAAAATTAACTTTCGTGACGTTTGCAGGTTGTCATATAGACCACTTTGGGAATCACTGATCTAATGGGATGGACACGTGTTTTTTTTTTTATAAAACTATATTAATTTGCAATCGATCCACAGAGAAAACTAAAAATCTTATCATCTTGGCTAACTATATCAATATAAGCTATGATATCCTATCTGTATACATATTCATCAAAATCAGTTCAGTAGTTACGGCGTGATTGTAACACCCAAATTTATAATTTTAATGGGATTTCGAACTTGTTATTAAACGGTAATTCAAAATCAGTCATTTTTTTTAATCTTATATATAAAAATCGCAAAATGTGTTGGTAAGCGCATAACTCAACAACGACTGGACCAATTTGGACGAACATTTAAAATTCTTTTTAAAATTCTTTTTAAATGTTCGTTGAAGTTCAAGCATGGTTTTTACGGCGAGAAAAATGCTAATTGCCGGGTCCACGCGAGCAAAGCCGCGGGCGGAAAGCTAGTAATAAAATATATCTATCATATTTTCAATATTAATTTAGGTTGAAGGAACGCGAAGCGGCCGTACGTTCTGAGGACATGGGCGCCACGCTACCGGAAGCTCAGGCCTTACTCAAGAAGCACTCAGCCTTGGAAGCGGAGATTATTGCACGGTGAGTAATTGATTTAGTTACACAGGTCAACACAAAATTTTACTTTGATTTCAAAGCATCAAATTTCATTTCTCTAGGTCGTTATTAGACGAAAAAAATATATATATGGCATTAAGAAGTTTGCTTTTCTATTGAATGAAATGTTGAAATGAAACCATTCAAATAAATATTTTTATTGAGTTTTATTGTCAATATTTATAAAAAAGTAGGAAATGATTTAAAGGTGCACACTTTTACATTTTTTTATTAAAAATAAACTAAAATTTATAAAAAATTCAAAAATTAGTATTTTTACTATAACTATTACTAAAGCAAACTTCATACCAAAAAAAAGTATTTTCTTTTCGTTTTTGATGATAATCAAACAGAAAATCATAAAATAAACTTTAGGACAAAAAACGAAAAAAAATTTGTAGATTCGTGTTATCAATACCTGAAAAAAATAGCCACGGCAGTTGCATCATCGTTAACTACTGATAACCGTGGGAATTTCGGAATTAAAAATACGGAAAAATAATTAATTATATCTACGGAATACAGTACAACATTAAGAGTCATATTTACTAAATGTAAGTCGTACTTATCATAAAATTACTGTGAAGGTAGATGATGAAAAGTAGAGTTGGTAAATGGTATAAAAGATTTGTGTCGCTGTAGAATGGGGTCAGTATTGTACGTTAGGTTGAAGCTGTACTATGCTCGAATAATGAACCAAAAGATATAATACACTAAAACATGAGAAGGGAACAGTTTTATTTAGTGCCTAAAATAGCATCTCTGGACGTTGGAAAGGAGTATTTGTTATAGTACCCTCGGTGTTTACTAAGTGTCATCGGTTCAGTAGTTTTTGCATGAAAGAGTAACAAATAATTCACTCTCATAACTTTTCGCATTTATTCACCTTGCATGTCACGAGCATTGCATTGGAAGCTAGCTTTACGGCCGTTTTCAATATTCTATCTATCACTTGTTTTGCTTACTAAACTGAGAAAAACTATCTGTTTGCACTTACTTTGATTCCAATATCCTATCGACGGATAGCCTTTGCTATGACTTATGTCTATCTAACGTCATATAATCTGACGTAACAATCTATCCATAATCTTTGGTACATTATTGAAAACGGCCGTTAGGGAACTTTTCATTCTTATTTTATATCTCTTACGGTCGTTTTTCAATCTGATAACAAAAACTGAAAGTACCTAGTTTCAGTCCCAACAGCTCTTTCGACGCACTCGCTTCGCGCATATTGTTGTTCAAAATAGAAAAGGCCAATTTTCAAAGTCAAAGTCAAAACGGTTTTTTTTTTTTTCAAATCGGCCTCTTTCGAGGCGCTTTTAGAACGTCATATAAATTTACATAATATTATTTTTTTTAATTACCACCGTTTCGGAAGGCTGTACGCAAGAAACTCGAGTAGTTGCTCTTTTCAAAAAGTTTTGATACAATGTGGTATTGTTCACAATCATTTGAATTAACGGAAGATCTAAACAACTTTCCTGTAATTGTTAAGGAGATGTTACAACCCATGGATTTTTATCATCGATCCATTTCATTATTTTGTCATTTCATTTATCTTTTTCTTTTAGATACAATTTTATTAATTTTGTTGTTTTCCTTTTATTGTTACGAAATCGACACTTAACGCTAACTGCGTTTTAAAATTTAAAAATTCGCTAACGCTTTTTAAAAATTCAGTAATTTTTTAAACAATTTGTTGCTGAATTTTCATATTGTTTTACATATTATAATGTGATTTTAGCGAATCAACAATAAACGCAGTATGCGCACGCGCGTCTGCGCTCGCACGTCGCGGTCATTTCGCGGGCAACGCGCTAGAAGCTAGCTCTAGGGAACTGAAGAATGCTCTAAAAGCATTGTTAGACGCAGCGGCCTTGAGGACCACGGCGTTGAAGGAACGAGTGCTTTCGTTACAGGTGAGATGTTCTTACTAAATATTGACGACCCGATTGGCGCAGTGGTTCAGCATTGGTCTATTGCGCCGGAGGGTGTGGGTTCGATCCCCACGAGCAGAAAATTATGATGTGATGAACATTGTAATTTTCTACTGTCTGGGTGTTAATTTATCTAAAGTATGTATGTATCTACAAAAAAAAAGTATGTATAAGTATGTCTATCAGTTATCTAGTTGCCATAGTACAAGCTTTGCTTAGTTTGGGACTAGATGGCGTTGTGTTAATTGTCCACGAATATTTATTTATTTATATCTATATATAGATAGATATAACATACTTTATTGCACACAAACATGTTAACAAAAAAAACATGTACAAGAGCCGGCCTTATCGCTAGGCAGCGATTTCTCCCAGGCTACCTGTGGATACAATGTTGGAAATAAAGAAAAGCGGTGGGTGAGCAAGGATATCTGTCTATAGTATGTATTTATTTATAAAAGTATGTTTACGTAAGTCTATCAGTTATCTAGTTGCCATAGTACAAGCTTTGCTTAGTTTGGGACTAGATAGCGTAGTGTTAAATGTCTCTGAATATTTATTAATTACTTATTTATTCACTCGCGACCATATAGAACCTAATATTCCGTTGGATAGTTTTAAAATGGATGCATAGGGACAGACATATGTTTTAGATTATTTAAGTTTATATCTTGGTACTTATCAGTTCTTAGTGAAATCAATGCTATTGTTATTTTTTCCCAAGCAACTCATATCGACGTTAGGTTTAGCTACAAACAAAATTTACATACTTCGTATATAAATATGTATGTAATTTTCAGCTCCTATCCGAAATGTGGGAAGCAGAGGCGTGGTTAGCTGAAAGGAGGAGCACCCTCTCAGGGGGAGACACTGGAAGGGATGAGGAGTCGGTGCTGGGGCTGGTCAGGAGGCTGGAGGCGCAGCAGAGGGAGTTGGCCGCTTTCCTGCCAACCGTTAGCCGTTTGGAACGCGCTGCTCAGGTTAGTGACTAACTTTATAGTAGGAGTGTTAAGGAGCTCCGTATCCGTAAGCGAAACTAACGGATATCCGATATAAAAATTTATCCGTAACCGTAACCGAATCCGATATAAAAGTTTCGGATAATTTCGGATAGGGGTGGAGTCTAAATAAGACTCTTTATGGCAACTTGTTTTACTTGTGTCCTTTGCATGATGTTTTTTGTGACGTTAAATCATTTGGCTCTTTATTTGTATTTATTTTTGGAATTCTTTATACATCTAATTATTATACATCACCGAAAATATCCGAAACAAACGGATAATCCGAAATATATTCATATCCGTAACCGAACCCGGTATTTAAATTATTTATATATCCGTATCCGAAATATCACTGTTTTATAGATAAGGAGCAAGACATCCTCCAACAAGCCCCCTTGTTATGTGTATTAAGAAATAAAATTAAATAAAATACTTTTTAAAGGATTTTAAACGCGGTTGGTTTATTATACATTATTATTAACCCGACGTTTCGAGCACCTTAAAGTGAGCGTGGTCATGGATGACTGAATAAATAAACCGATAAAATGAGGCATAATAAACCAATCGCGTTTAAAATCCTTTATAAAGAATTTTATTTAATATGGAAAGTACTCGCATTAAAACAAATATATTGTGACCCGTCTAAGACAGGTTTATTTTACAAAAAATATTCCAAAATGAACAGACCAATGCAAATATTCGAAAAATACATTTTATTATATTTATTAATTTTATTTAGGAACGCATCAACGAAGACGAGCTAGTCAAGAAGAAGATGGAGGAGTTGAAAGAGATGTGCGAAGAGATCAAACTCCTCTCCGCGAAGAGACAGCAGCGGCTGCAGCAGAGTCTCAAGTATTTCAAGTGAGTGTGTTTTTTTGTATGTTCGGGTGTGGATAGCGAGAAAAGGGCTGTGCAATTAATGATGAGAATTTTTACTTTACCTTGAATGTTACTTTTGTTTAAAAAGGAAATAAATGTGAATATTAATATCCTTTATTATACACACACAAATAAATTTACGCATGATTACATAGTATTAAGGTATGATTGGCGGCCTTATGACTTCAAAGCCATCTCTTCCAGGCATAAATGTATTCTTTTATTCTGTTATGTCTCATGTTTTCTATACTTGTTTATGCTGTAAATATAAAGATCTATTTGTATACCTTTGAACCGCCTTTTTTATGTGGATTTGTTAAGCAGTAGATTGCGTTACTTAAAATTAAAAAATATTAACATATTTACCATTTTGGAATATCTCAGAAGCCGAAAAAGAAGAGAACAGAAAGGTCTTAGTTACCTTTACACGTACAAATTTTGTATGTAAAAAATTAATTGGGCAAAAAACATTATCAATAAAATGTAACAAAATTCTCAGGATATTTTTGACGACCTGATCGGTGCAGTAAATACAAGAATGGTTACGTCGGAGGTGTGGGTTCGATTCCCATGAGTAGAAAATTAGTATGTGATGAACATTGTAATTTTCTACTTTCTGGGTGTTCAAATATCTATAGCATGTATGTATTTACAAAAAAAGTATGTTTAAATATGTCTATCAGTTATCTAGTGTCCATAGTACAAGCTTTGCTTATTTTGGGACTAGATGACGTTGTGTAACATGTCCAGAAACATTTATTTATTTATTTTGCAAAAAAACATCTTTGTAAAGGAATGCACTATCCAATAATTAAAAAATATATTGTATTGCTTCGGTAAAAATACATTGTATAATAATAATAATAATTGTATAATTTAGATGCAATAAAATGTTATGTTATAAAAAATATAAATAATCTATATTTATTATTAAAACTTAAACTAAAAACGACCCCCAGGTTCGTGCAAGAATGCGAAGAGGTCCAGGAATGGATCAGCGAGCAGATGACGGTGGCTGCGAGCGAGGAATACGGTCTGGATGTGGAGCACGTGGACACGTTGCAACAGGCCTTCGACAACTTCCTGCAGCAGCTGAATGGTAAGATTTTCTGTGTTTTTTTTTTGCGGGTAGTTTGGGAAACAGGCCATGCAAGTAGACATTGTTACATTGGTCTTAATGTAATGAGCAAGAATTTATTTAAACAAATGATACTTTTTATTTGATGACCCGATTGGCGCAGTGGTTCAGCAATGGTCGGTGCGCCGGTGGGTGGGGGTTCGATAACCACGAGCAGAAAATTATGATGTGATGGACCTTATAATTTTCTACTATTTGGATGTTAATTTATCTATATGTATGTATGTATGTATTTACAAAAAAAGTATGTTTAAGTAAATCTATCTTTGAATAGCCGTGTCCCGCGGTTTGACCCACGTATATCTTCCGTTCCTGAGGGAATGCCGGGATAAAACCTATCGTTGTGTGTGACATATCTATGTCCTTACTCCCTTGAGAAAGTCTGTACAAAATTTCATCCAAATTGATTCAGTGGTTTAGGCGTGAAAAGCGACAAACAGACAGACAGGCAGAGTTACTTTACTATTACAACATTTTACTGGATATATGTAGTTTTATAATACTTTACTTTGAAATTATTTCACTTATCCTAGTTATATTTTTCATATAGCAATAAAAAATATACCGTAATGCCAAAAATGACGACTACCATATATTTTATTTTTGATTATCTTGTAGCTAGCGAAGGTCGCATAGAAGCTGTATGCGAAGCGGGCAACACTCTTCTAGAAGAGAACACGCCAGAAGCGGACAGAGTGAAGCAGAAGATAGAAGACATAAGAGGACTGTGGGATGACCTCAAGGAGCTGGCTGTTGCTAGGCAAGAGGTGAGTGGAGATAGTTAAGTAATGTAAGTCTCTAAGGACATCGTTTCAACACAATAAACGAAGGGGGGGGATGAATAGGTCTAAAATAAATATGTTAAAAACACGTATCTTAGGCAGTAGTCCTATAGTTAAGTAAAATTTAAAATTATTTGAGTAGTTTTAACATGCGCAATCAATTTAATTATACCTGATATTTGAATTATTAAAATTTTCCACTGAAGAAAATATGTGGATGAATAACTGGTAATATATCGGTAAACTAAAGATATTAATTTTTGATAAAAAGTTTAGGGCGATTTGAACATTTTTATAAGAATATTTTTGTATAAAATAAATATATCTGGACATTTAACACAACGTCATCTAGTCCCGAACTAAGAAAAGCTTGTACTATAGAAACTAGATACAGCTTTGCTTAGTTTGGGACTAGATGGCGTTGTGTTAAATGTCCATAATTTTTTATGTAAGCTGTTTTAACCTTAAAAATCAATTGAGTGGAATTTATCACTACATAGTATAAAACAAAGTCGCTTTTTCTGTCATGTGTCATGTTGTATGTCCCTATGAACGCTCAAATCTTTAAAACTACGCAACGGATTTTGATGCGGTTTTTTTTAATAGATAGAGTAACTCATGAGGAAGGTTTTTATGTATAATATCATCCATTAAACCCGTGCGAAGCCGGGGCGGGTCGCTAGTATTGAATATAATAAATACATTTAAATATTATATTATAATACATATAATGTTTCCACCTATCACTCTTATTTTTAAACTAAAATCCTTTTTTCAAGTGGTTGCTGAAAAATGCTATTTAGCGTTAAGACCTCCATTAGCACTCTTCCCTTTATTTTAAGTTTTTTATAATTACTTCTCTATGCTTATTTTGTGTGCAATAAAGTATTTCATTTCAATGTTTCCAGGCGTTAGCTGGAGCACGCCAAGTGCACGAATTCGATCGATCCGCAGAGGAAACCCTCGCGTGGGTCGCGGAGAAAGAAGCCACGTTACAATTGTTACGACAATTACACCAATTGAAGGCGTTGAGAGCTGATCTGGATGCTATCAGGGAGAAGCATGCTCATCTCAAGAATGAGGCTGATAGGTAAAAAAAATGTTTTTTTCAGCAAAATGCACGATTGGGCCAAGCTCGCACGTGTGTAAGTACCACCCCCCAGCAGAAGACCGGCGTGAAGCAGTATTGCACTGTGT
>LQNK01000490.1:130640-145643 GCA_001586405.1 Phoebis sennae
TATAACCAAAAAGCGGCGTTACACGTACAATGCACTTTTTTGTTCGCGTAAACGTTATAGCAACAATAAAATAAGTAAACCTGAACATGTATTTAATGAATATTTTAAAACAGTTACAAAATTTTATAGGTACTAAAAATACACGTGATATAGGAGAGGGGGAGAGGTCTTAAACGACACAATGTGTCACCACTATAAATCATGGTTTAAAAATTATTGCACGTAACAAATTTTTCTTTTTAATTTAACACAAACAATGAACACATGAGGCCGGAAGAGCTGCTACTGCATAATCTTTTGTTTTTAAATTATAATTATAATATTATAATACCGATAGCCTAACACAAGCAAACTTAAAACATAAACTAAAATCAAATTTCTTGGTAAATATGAAACAGTATTAGCAAAATTTTCTGCTAGGATGTTCTCACCTGGTTCCAAAATAAAGTAAAATCATTTAAACAAATTAAAATTATATTTATAAAATGTTATTGAACTAAACTTGCGATTGTGTAATAATAATATCTGTCAGCATTTTGTAAAAACCTTAGTGGTTTTTTGTATGCTGTCCTGTACCTATGTATCTTTGTTTTTTATTAATAAAGATATTAAAAAAAAATAATTCATATATTTTCGTCAGTTGGAGCGTCAACTCAGCAACCAAGCAGAGAGCATAGTATCCTCTGAAGAGAACTTCACTCCAGCACCGCAATTCGACCGTCTTCCTAAAGCTGATACCATCGTCAAGAGGGCTGAGAGCATGAGCGTAAGTGACTCTTATTTCTATAGCATTAGGGTTGATAATGCAGTGTGCTAAGAAGACTTTACATCAGCACCACAATTCGAATAAAAGCTGATACCATTGTGAAGTAGGCTAAAAGAATGAGTGTAAGTGACTCTTATTGCTATAGGCTTAGAGTTGATAATTGAATGTCTTTAGAAACCATATCAGATACCACAATTACACGGTCAGCCTCAAACCATTTTAGTAAGAGCTGAGAGTATAAGCATAAGTGACTCTTATTGCTATAGGCTTAGAGTTGATAATTGAATGTCTTGAGAAACCATATTGAACACCACAATTTCACGGCGAGCCTCATACCATCGTAACAAGGGCTATCAGCATGAGCGTAAGTGACTCTTATTGCTATAGCATTAGGGTTGATAATTCAATGTCTTTAGTAAACATATTGGACACCATAATTTTGCCATCAGCCTCAAACTATTGTAGGAAGGGCTGAGAGCATGAGCGTAAGTGACTCTTATTGCTATAGTATTAGGGTTGATAATTGGATGTCTTTAGAAACCATATCGGACACCATAATTTTTACCGTCAGCCTCAAACCATTGTAATAAGGGCTGAGAGCATGAGCGAAAGTGACTCTTACTGCTATAGTATTAGGGTTGGTAATGGAGTGTCCTAAGAATACTTTACATCAGCACCGCAATTCAATCGTCCACTAAAAGCTGATACTATTGTTAAGTAGGCTAAAAGCATGAGTGTAAGTGACTCTTATTGCTATAGGCTTAGAGTTGATAATGCAGTGTCTTTAGAAACCATATCGGTCACCACAATTTCACCGTCAGACTTAAACGATCGTAAGAAGGGTTGGCAGTATGAGCGTAAGTGACTCTTATTGCTATAGCGGTAGGGTTGATAATTAAATGTCTTTAGAATCCATTCCATACACGAAACCGCGATTTCACCGTCAACCTCAAACTGCTACAATTGCCAAGAGACCTGAGAACATGAGTGTAGAAAATTATGATATCATCAACATTGTAATTTTCTACTGTCTGCGTTCTTATGTATTTACAAAAAAAAGTATGCTTAGGTATCTAAGTCTATCAGTTATCTAGTTTCCATAGTAAAAGCTTTGCTTAGTTTGAGACTAGGTGACGTTAAAAGTCTGTATATTTATTTATTAATAATTTTATTTATAATCAGGTGGGAACGAAAACACCAAAACGCACCCCATCGTTCACAACACGCCGCAGGACCCAAAGCTTCAGAAGACACAGACAACCAGACGAACTACCACCTGTTGAAATTGAAGGTATGTGTAGAGCATAGGTATGCATAGATAAAAGACTACTCAACATTGACAACTTGAGAGGTGTAATAAGTTTGCGCCTATTGCAGTTTGCCGGTTAAATATTGAATATACTTGTTACTATAGATCAGGTTCAGACCCAAGATCGATTTTTCATCGAAGACAGCGAGTGTACCAATAACAACGCCAAAATTAAAAAAAAAGAGTTTTGCGTACTGTGAAGTGTAGAAGACATGATATTAACGTGCTTTGCCACAATCGACTGAACCGATAGTCGCGATCTATAGCAGATAGCAGCAGCTATATGTATATATAAAGTTATGTAGTGTATAGTTCTTGACACCCACGAAATTGTACCATTGAGATAATATATTTTACAAAAATCCTTTCAAATTGTTTATTTTATATGGATAGCTTTACGAAATGTATGAAGAATTCAGAATACCCTTATTTACACTAATATTATGAAGAGGAAAACTTTGTTTGGTTGTAATGAATAGGCTCAAAAACTACTGGACCAACCAAAACTTACTCCACGAGTGACATAGACTATATTTTACAGGCTATATATATAACATTATGAGACGGGAGCAAGGCGCGCGGATCAACTATTATAATATATTATAAATATAAATAATTATTTTCCCAGGATATTTGGAACGCAAGCAAGAAGCCGGCGTAGGTGGTAAAAGAGCTACTGTTCGTTCCTGGAGGTCGTACTATGGAGTGTTGTGTGGACAGCTGCTGTGCTTCTTCAGGGATCAGGGAGACTTCGCCAGTTCCAAGGCTGCTGCTCCACCTGTAGCTATATTAAACGTAAGTATCCCTCTATTTTAGGAGTGGAATAGAATAGAATGGAATAGAATAGAAGACACTTTATTGCACACAGACATAGACAATAAGATACATACATGAAAAGAACAAAAAAATAAGTGCAAGTAGGCGGCCTTATCGCTAATGAGCGATATCGTCCAGGCAACCTATGGATATAGGAAAAGTTAATTAATGAAAAGAATAGAAGATGTGCATAACTGAAAAGAAAACAATTTAAATGATAATAATAGGCATCCGTAAATAGGGAAGTATTTATGAGGTGGATTTGGGTAAATTTTTAGCACTAATTCTATGAGTTGTTTTGAAGACAGTTTTTCTGAGACAATTTTGGAAGCATGGTTTGAAAGAAAAATTCTGGTAGCTCATGACAATTGGGGGTTCCTTAGAATGCCTTTACACAGCACTTTTATTTAAAATTTAAGGCTCTCTTACGTAGTGTGTCTAAAATGAGGTAGAATTCACCACCTGATCGCTGATTATAGTAAACTGAAATATTATCCTTCTTTTTAAAGACTGACAATAATTTTTGAAGAATATAACATATTGCCATATTAATAACCTATTTTATTTAAAATCTACTGTTATTATATCTATTATAAATTAAATTAAAAATCAATTAATAAGTTAAATTAATAATTCGTGAATAACATGCTAACACTAAATATTAAGATGGTCACTGAAAGTTAAGCAGACCTGCAATACAAGTATTTACTTAGTGCAGGTCTAGCTGATCACATTAGTCTCCTAAGTGTAGTAAGAAATGTAATGCCATGTACTAATGTTAAATGTAAACAATGTTATTTACTCGTATGCCAATAAAGAATTTAATTTTAATTTGTTTGCTTTCAGGCGCGTTGTGAACCAGCAAGCGACTACACGAAACGCGCTCACGTGTTCCGTCTCTCTTGTACCGATGGCGCTGAATACTTGTTCGCGTGCACCAAGCACGAGCTGATGCTGGAGTGGGTCGCCAAGATCTCCTTCCACGCTGCACTGCCTCCGCAGCTGCAGCTGACGCCGTATGCTTCCACCACCTCGCCCGCTGATGATGTGAGGAGGAGGTTGAGGTTAGTACACTTAGCTGATGCTGGAGTGGATCCAAGATCTCCTTCCACGCTGCACTGCCTCCGCAGCTGCAGCTGACGCCGTATGCTTCCACCACCTCGCCCGCTGATGATGTGAGGAGGAGGTTGAGGTTAGTACACTGAGCTGATGCTGGAGTGGATCCAAGATCTCCTTCCACGCTGCACTGCCTCCGCAGCTGCAGCTGACGCCGTATGCTTCCACCACCTCGCCCGCTGATGATGTCAGGAGGAGGTTGAGGTTAGTACACTGAGCTGATGCTGGAGTGGATCCAAGGCCTTCTTTTATGCCTTATGATTGAGAACATATAAAATAATAAAATTAAGCTGAAATTACATAATTTCAAGTATCTTTAAATGCTACTGTGTTACAGACAGGGCCTACCTGTTCTACTGATAAGAAGCGGAAGAAAATGCTATCCTTATCAGTTTTCACCTGACACTTCTTGTCTTGAAATATCCATAAACTGTGGTAGTCACTGACCATCAAATGAACCACTTGTTTACTTGTTACTACAAAAAATGTAGTACATATATTCTTATCTATATCTAAATAAAAATTCTGTACATTAAATATATTTAAAAAAATAAGCAGGCGGGTCTTACTACATCGATATACAACCCAAAAATGAGGTTCGATTGTTTTTGTCACCTAACCTTCTGTAACAGGCAATTTCTTCTCATACAGTATTTCCTATTTTTTATGTTTATACTTCAGTCTGTCTCCCTTAAGAACTGTGTATTGTGTACCTTATTCTCAATAAATCTCATCTAAATATCTACTATCATGATTTTAATTTTTAAATTTAACCAGGAACGCCTCAACATCCTCGTCAGCGGCTTCGTCACCAGACACGCAACGCAAAGTGAGGACACAAAGCGAAATACTACAGGAGCACAGAGCCGCTTCTACACCGGAAAGGAATATTGGTGAGCTATTCTTGCACCATTTTTCAAAGTCAAAGTCTGTTCGGTGCAATGACCACCAAACACCCTAGTCCATTGGCGTACCCAGGTTCGGGGCTAGGGGAGGGCAAAACAATTTTTTTAAGCCCGGCCGGGGCGGCCACAGACCATAGAGTACCACAGACCCGAGCGTGGAAGTAAAATGGGCGCGCCGCGCGGTTTTCGAAAGTTAATGCATATAAATTTTTAAAATATTGTACTTCTTTCTCCTAGCCTTTTCCCGTTTCTCAACACAAATACTGGTTTTTTCAAAATAATGTAAATATATTGTACTGCAAAATAAAAAAAATAATCAATAACAATAGAGAGTAGAGAGGTATACGATATCCAGGGGGGGGGGCAGCTGCCCTCCCCTCCCCCCCCCCCCTGGGTACGCCCATGCCTTAGTCAGCAATAAGTGTCGTGGTTGCCTTGCGCTGCCGAATGCAGTGAGTCCGTCCACCGCCAGCAACCGCGACGCGCTACATACATATTACATATACATTTACATTTATAATTAGCATAACAAATCAATAATCAAATCAGTGTCATAGCATAACATCATCATGGTCATAGTATTACATTATCAGTGTTAATAAATAGATATGATTAAAGATTTTACAACTCAATTCGGTGTCTCAGTTCAACGCTAGCCCAAAGCCCTTAAATCTTGGTCTGTCGCCCTACAAAGTCAAAGTCCAAACATAAAATTTTATAGAATTAAACAATTCGGTTTTGAACAATCGTCTCGTTTACTAACAGATGATGTTTAGAATTACGTTTCCTACCACTCTTTCCAAATTTATTAATAAACTTTATTTAATTTACAACCGGTTTCTAACAATCATCATCAGGTATTGTTCGAAACCGGTAATACCCGGTAAAATAGCATCAAAAAGAGTTTTTATTGTATATTTTTCAAAATGCATTTTCATCAAGTAGTGTCAATATAGTCTATCAAGTATATAGGCTACTAAAAATTCTGGAAATCCCACAGAGTCAAAAGTTAGATTTCCGGTCGAAGCCGTGCGTAACAACTAGTTTTAAAGTATATTAACGTATATATTTGTTGTTTACAGAGTCGTCAGTACTACCATCCCTGCCACCCAGACAACCCCCGAGTCAGGATGACAATGCTGATGTTGTTCTAAGGTATATCACGAGGAAATTAAAAATGAATTGAGAAACTTCTCAAAAATGTTTATATATCCTGGATGTCTGGCGATTATTAAAATCATTTTTTCATATTGACATACATTATGTATACCCCAAGTAAATACTTCATCTTCGTGGAAATAAGTGGAGCTATACGAAAAATTTAACAATTTAACCAAAGTGTGGGAGTAAATAAACCATTTGTATTATAATTATTATTATAATTTGGGAACACTCATGAAGACAACTGTCATCTCAGTCACCCGTGACCACGCTCGCTGTAAAGTATTCAAAACGTCGAGTTAAATAATAATGTAAATCCTTTTAAAAGTATATTTATTCGATATGAAAAGTATTCGCGTTAAAACGTAAAAAAAAATACTTATGCCTGAATAACTATTTTTAAATTGATCACAATTTCTCGTTTAACCAACGACTTTGGAATCTATTTTGTAAATTGCGTTAAATTATTATTTTTATTATCAGAAACTCGGAGCAAGCCAGCTCAGGCTCATGGGGCAGATCTCGCTTCTCCAACGGCCGAGATATTAATGCTGAATTCATCAAGTCGCAGAAGGAAGGTATGTACTAAACTCCATCGGAAATTGTTTAGCCGTTTATTATGTAATGAAAGAATATATTCCATTTTTTTTCACTGACTGATTTCTAATTTTGAATATTTTAAACAATTTATATGTAATTCTTTGGCCTTTAAAATTAGTTATATAAATAGACTTAATTTTATTAATTATTTTTTCACACATTTTATAGTAAGAAATTGTATTTTTATGTGATTAGTCTTTTTTCCAAATTCATGATATTTTATTTAATAAAAACTATGTTTCTTTTATTCCAAATTTTGACGCTTCTGTCTCTTGTGATGTCATACGCTTTTGTGATCGTATCGATTCTTTATTCTTAGATAATATTTTAAATATGAAAACTAGAATATAAATACTATTCTAAATATAAATAGTATAGGACTTGCATATGGAGAACAAATTTAACATAAAACATTATTTGTTTTTAAAAATTTCTTAAATTAAAACAACTTTTTTGAACTTTACTTAAATTTATTCCATCCTAAGCAAGTTCTATTAATAACATAATTAATAATTTTCAATTTAAACGTAGCCGCCGAATTAGGAGGACCAACAGTCACAGACAGACCCCCAGCCATCCCCGAAAGGGTTCCCATAGCATCAGAAAAGGGACCGGCCTTACCAGAAAGGATTACCACGAGACGACCAGGCTCAGAAAGAGTTTCTGTGACTGAACGATCGGTTATGAGCGATCGGGGGTCGGTTATAAGCGAAAGGGGGTCGATCATGAGCGAAAGGGGGTCAGTCATGAGCGAAAGGGGGTCCGTGATAAGCGAACGGGGGTCGATCAAGTCGGAAAGAGCGTCCAGCTCGAGCGACAGGGAGTTTGACAAGAATTCCAATCCGAGCGAACGGAATTCCACGGAACGTAGTTCCAGCGAGAGATTTGACAGGAACGCAAACAACGAACGCGTTTACGAGTACAGATACGAAAGTGGGGGGAGTGTGCAGGGTGGGGAGAAATCTGTGACGGCCTTGGTTAACAGCTACCAGCAGAAGGTGAATAAGAATTGGCAGGAAAAGGACCCTAATAGGGGGGGCAATCCAGGGTGGAATAGTAACTGGCAGGGGGTGGAAACGACCTCGCACTTCTACTCGGCGAGTGAGCTCGGTCAGTTGTGAACGTGTTACGTAAATTTTGAGTTTTGGAGTGGAGTAGGGATGTGGGTACAGGATTTTTGGAAGTTTTTCTTTGACTGCAAAATTTGGGTTTCTTGGGATTTTTGATATATAGTTCTTGGTGAAATGATTTTAGAGTTTTTTGAGGCTTGTCAAATTATAGATTCCATGGGTTGGGCAGTAGTTGGCATCAATTAAGAAAAAAAATTTCAACGATCAAATAAATCTATATCTATACTAATATTATAAAGCTGAAGAGTTTGTTTGTTTGTTTGTTTGTTTGAACGCGCTAATCTCAGAAACTACTGGTCCGATTTGAAAAATTCTTTTAGTGTTAGATAGCCCATTTATCGAGGAAGGCTATAGGCTATATATCATCCCGATATTCCCACGGGAGCGAAACCCTGGCGCGCAGCTAGTAAATAAATATAAATATTCTGGGACAATTAACACAACGCCATCTAGTCCCAAACCAAGCAAAGCTTGTACTATGAGAACTAGATGACCGAGAGATATACTTTGTAAATACATACTAAAGTTAAATCAACAGCCAGACAGTATAAAATTATATTTTTCATCACAATATTTTCTTCACGCGGGCATCGAACCCACACCCTCCGGCGCAATAGACCATTGCCATATTCACTGCACCAATCGGGTCATTTAAACTTTACTAAGGATTGAAATCTGGCAACTTTTTTGAGTTTTCTTAATTTGTAATTACAATCCTGTACCCAGGTCTACAAACTAACAACTATATTATGTAAAAGCTTAATTTATATTTATTAAATATACATTAAAACTATTATGGTAGTAACTGAGGACTAGCTTAGCGTTTTTCTATAAGTATAGCTGAGAACTAGCTAAGCCTTGTTCTATAATATTCTTTTTATTCTTAAAATGGTTGTATTTCTTAGTAGAGATCGTCAAATTCGGTGATAAATATATTTGGTAATATAAAAGACGTTACTTTTGTATATCTTGCAAATTGTTATTGGACATAAATTCATTTAATATTAGTTCAGACAATATCAGATTTTAAAACAAAAAATAAATAAAATATATTGTTTTTGAATCTCTAAAGATTTATACCGAATTAGACGATCTTTGTTTTCTTTCATGCGTATTTCTAACTATGGTTACTATGTAATATTTATATAAAATACTATGTATTTTACTGCTGCATTAAGGACCTAGCCATCTTCTATACGTACTGCATAAAGTTCATTGTATGTATCTTAATTAATAGTTTTTATATACAGTTTTACCACAAATTACTATTATAAAGTACTAGCTGATCCGCGCGTCTTCGCTTTAGAAAGATAATGTTATATATAGCCTATGTTACTCGTGGATAATGAAGCTTTCGAATGGTGAAATAATTTTTAAAATCAGTGTAGTTGTTTTTGAGCTGACAAACAAAAAAAGATTTCCTCTTTATAATTTTAGTGTAGATTTTGATTTTAAGAAATAATTGTTGTGGTAAAGCTGGCAGTGTTGACAGATTAAATATTTTTTCTTTTTTTATATCTGTATTGTATACGTTTATACTCTATGGTTGATGTATTTTTTTCTGGCAACACTAATTTTAAATTTCTTTTCGCTTAGCCTTAGCGTAGATATAGTTTAATTATAATTATTATTTCCTAATTTATTTATGTTTTATTTGTTATTTTTAGCTATGCTTCGTGTTAGCTTTATTTTACGTTTATATTAATTTTAGGTTATTCTGGTGTGCGGGTTGGCTTTTAATTTGAAATAAATGCATAGTTTAAATATTAGTTTACTTTGTTATTTCGTTTTTATATGTCAAACTATGCATTTATACTTTTGTGTTTTATGTCCAAATACTGAATCGTTTATCATATTTAAGGGACTCTGATTTATTTATTTTTATTTATTATACTTTTTCTTATAAAGTCACACGGAAAACAATTTAGGATATTACATGCTAAACAATTTTGTACAGAAAGGCGGCCTTATTGCTTAGTAGCAATTTCTTCCAGACTCTTATACGTCGTATTGTCACATCATTCTAATTAAAAGAAATGAAATCATATTTTAGCATACCTAAAACTCTCTTTATGATTTTGAGTATGATTTTAGTATTTGGACATCTGTGTGTCAATTGGTGTTGTTGATTCAACTTCACAATTATTCTCATTATAATTTTATTAATTTGAATATCGTAAAATTAAATCAACATATTATTATTGAATTATTTAACAAAATTATTGTTATACCATTACTTTAAACGTTTTTGGGTTATTTTTTATGTTATTATATTGTATTTGAAAAAAATTACACATGCTGAGAAAAAAATAGTATTTATTGTCTCTAGACAAAAAAAAATATTTTTACTATTTTTTTTTATCATGTGTTGTCTTTTTTCTTTGTTATATGGGAGTAGTGTTGCTTATGTGTGATTTTGTAGTAATGTAGTTGTGTGCGTTTTTTTCTAATATTTTATTTTTAGGTTTTGCGTCTAATTAACATTTTATTAATAGAACGGATACCTTTATTTCCTTTTCAATTTGAATGCTTAATTGAATTAACGTTCATTTTTTTTATAAAATTCGACGGTTACTATTATGTATTGTTTTGTCACTTTCTACTATAAATGAATGAATGAATAAATACTTTATTGTGTGTAAAAGTACCATACATAAAACTCACACACAAAATGCGGTCTTATCGCTTAAAGCGATTTCTGCCAGACAACCTTTAGGAGGAGGAGCTGCACAGAAAGAGGAAAATTTTAATTTTTTGGAAGGAAACAATACTATATTACTGATAAATGGTATTTAAGTTAAATACATTAGTTATTTCATTTGATAGTGACAAAACAATTCTGGTTGTATTTCGTATACATAATACAGATAAAATGTTATTTAGACGCATTTCTAGTTATTTTTCACAATGGAGGCATTGTTCTGATCGTGTTGTATATTTGACAGCGTACGGTGGTAACAGCGGCAGCAACACGCGGCCGGCGTCCGTAGCTGGTAGCGGGGGGTCGCCCGCGCTCGACCAGAGACCGGCTTCTAGGTACGTTCAAAAATATTATGCTCTTTGGTATATGAATATATTAGCGATCCTCCCCGACTTTACTCTTCCTATACGCATGTTATGCATATAACCTGCTTCTATTGAAAATACATAAAAATACGGTGGGTATTTTAACATCTACGCTTAGATAAGGATTTTTGTATTTTAAATATGAAAGGCCAATGCCATGGGGTTGCAAGACTTAAGATTTGTTTTTCAATTTTTCACAATATTGTACTGAATTTTTATATATTGTAAATTTCTCAAATAATAATTGGAAGTCATTAAAAAATATCAAGGCCAACTTTCCTTAATTGCACCTTTTGTATATGTAATTCATATGTCTACTCTAAATAATTTACAATATAATGTTTTAAAAAAATCTTAATATAGTAGGATCATAATAGTTTCCTATGTCTATAGTATAATTAAAAAAATGATAATATGTATTATAATCTTAAAATTATTTATGTTTTTTTATTCTTATTTCAGATCATCAGGCGAATCGGAACTTTCGGTCGGCGGCACGAAGGAAAAGAAAGACAAAAAGGGCGTATTTGGCGGACTTTTCAGCAGAAAGAAGAGACCGCAGAGCCATATGTAACCGAAATAAACGTTCTTAAATCAACGATTATTTATTTCTGAGTCGAAAAAAGGCGGGAATCGAAAACGTCATTCGAAACGTCAAATTTGACATGTGTCAAATATCATTGGTATTGCTATATCAAAAAATCTTGTCTATTTTGTGCCTTTTATGTAGATATAATCTAGTGTTTAAGCTATGTGCCTTTTTATTATTTTTTTCGTGTTTAGCGATATTTATACATTTCTAAAGTCCATATTACATTCCTTGTCACAAAGTAAATTGGGACCAATTGTTAGAAAGAAAAAGCATTGCCAGCTCACATTCCAAAGTGTTTTGAAAAGTTTACATCGAGCAATAAATATAACATTTTTTTTAATTTTAAATGTTTGCATAATCATTTATCTTAAGCATCACTACTTGATATTATGTTTTATTTATAAACTGTAATCATTTTTCCATTTTTTCACTGGTTATTCCAGTAAAATTAATATAAAAAAAATTAACATTTTTTTTTGTAGCCGATTCTATTTTTTAATATAAAGTACAATACAACCACCTTGTTATGTTAAGACGTTGATTTTCACAAGTTTATATACGTTATAGAATTTTTTAATAACGCCATCTCGCTCTAACAGTAAAAATAGAAAGGGATAGCTATATTTAAAATATTACGATACAGTAATACTTAAGTATTGGATGAAATAAAAAAATAAATTTGTCAATGAAACCTTTAATTTGTCAACAAATATAGTTAAATTAGAAAGCTACGTAAATTGTTACTTAATGTAGTCATAAATTTTAAGGTCGTTTTGTGGTCAAATAATTGTTTTAAAAATATAATTTTGACATAAAATGACCTGTTTTTTATCTTTGGACCAATTTTGCCTTAATATAAGTGGACCACGTATTGGACCTTCATGTTAATAGTTTAAGTTTGATGTATGAAATATATATTTTGCATAATTATATTTGTTTTTTTTTTACAAATTGTTCCTTGCTGATTCCATCCGCCTTTGATACCATCATACCACAATAAATTTCAGATTTTACAAAATATATTTTATACAAAAATTAAAGCATTTGGCTGTAGCGTTAGGTAAAGGTAGACCTTATCAAATAATAATATTTTTTTCATTTATCATTAAGTATTTGATAGTAAAATACGTACAGCTAGTCGATTCTGTAAAACACGATTTTCGATTTCGAATCTCTTCTCGACTCTCACCCTCACTTCGAAAATCACTTCGATTCTCACGTTTTTAGTATTCTGTAACGTCAGTGTCGCTCAAGTGAAGTGAAATGAGTTTCGATATGTCGAGTGAAATTACGTCATGCATTAGTGATGACCTTTTTGGATTACAGTTTTAGATGATCATTTACGATTACATTAAAAAAATAATAAACCATTATTTGAATGTATTTCGTTCACGGTTACACATTATTGTTATTATTGAGACGTTTATTCACAAACTATAATTTTTAAACTCGATTTATTTGAAAAAAACATTTAATACATCTTAAATACTTTTTTCAAATAAAAAATAAACTATGAAGTCTCTGACATTTTAAAAGTCAAAATACCGGTTTGTCATTATTCTAAGCGAAATTGTTAGAAATATTATCAATAATTAAGCATTTTAAGCATTATTTAGACGCTGAAGAAGGCAATTTTGTGGTGGATGGAGGATTTATATCTCTACTCTGACAATATTTCTTAGTTTGAAATTGCTGAAAATGTATCGAATAGAAGCAAGGATGAAAACGTTTGTGGAAAACTATAGCAAGTATTAGAAGGAGACCAACGATATGGTCAAACGCCTATTACTTTTGTCAGATATATTATATAGGTAAAATATGTTTTTCTTATAAAAGTATGTACATCTTAAAAAAAAGATAAATAAAATTGAAAAAATGTGGGTTTGTTTTATTATTTCTTTATACAATAGCAACGATTTTTTGTTAAAACGACATTAAATGTTGATGGTTTATATATTTGTGTAAATATATAAACCATCAACACTTAAAACTTAAATACCTATACAATTATATTTTCTTAAATAATAAATGACACATTCAATGAGAGACTTTGTTTATATATTAATAGATCTTATTTTAATAATTATAATCTTTATTGTACATATCTTTATTATGACCGAAATCCTTAAAAAAATCATGTAGAGTGCTAATTAATTTGCATAATTTCAATGTGTAAGTCTTGTGATCTTGTGTTTAATTCTTAGTGGTCACTTCTACACTCAACATTTTCTTCAGAATATTTAAGAAACGCGATATTTTGAAACATAATTGTACATAGGAATGTACATTTCAAAAATTTGTAACAATCCTTTTATTGTTAGCCCTAGAAATGGCATAAAAATTAAATAAACTAACATTTCTGAGTTTTCAATTGTATTTTCACTCACAAAATACCTATCGTATTATTTGACGTATGGAATCGAAGTATGATTTGAAATTTTAATCAAAAACTTATTACAGAATACCGTTATTTGTCAAATATTTCATTTTTCACTTATAAGTAGTTCAGCTACTCTACGCTGTCCCTCGTTACGCTATGTATATGTTCAAACCAAGAGTAAGCGTAGCGCTATAGTATATCTTATGTCACCTGCCTACCATAATATTATTTAAAACGAAAGTTTGAATTCAATCCAGTTTGAAATTACCGCGTTTTTAAAAAGATTTCTGCTCTATAATTTTAAGGAGGGAGTCAAAAAAGTAGTAGCGTAGCACTTGTTTCCGTCGAACATTGGGTACAGTTTAATTCTGCAAAAAATATGTAATTTTTCAACATGTGTAATGATGAAATTCCTATACACGCTTACGCTCGCTCCACTGCATAGAAAAACATCACAAATAAAAGTTTGATTACGCTAATATTAGATGAAGAGAAATAAAAAACTTTCACTTTTCGGCTTTACTTCATTTAATTTTTCAGTATTACATTAAAGAATGAAAGCTGGTAAATATATACAACCTCTCGTATTACTTAAATATTTATTGTCAATGGTGTTTGTGAATTAATTTAAAATAAATTTACTTAAAAAAACACTATCTATCTATACTAAGAATCTTCCGTCGCTTTTTCCACACCATATCTCAAAGCGACTTCTCCAAACGTCACATTAGCGCCAAATCTTTTCACCATTTCAAAATTATTTACGTCCAATTGTTTTATTAAACTACGTCGCACATTTTCTTCTTGTGATAAAGATGGACTTATTATTGTCGTTGGTTTGCTTTTTACATACAAACTTATATCTTGCATCGGATTCTCAGGAATCCTAGAAATTACGTTATCATAATAATAAACTGAACGTTTATGTACTGATTTTGCTTTTTCTATTTTTGGGTTTTTCTTCGTTACATATTTTTTAATTATTTCGACAAGGCGTTTCTTTTGATTACCGCTTCTTAGTTTGAAAAGATTTTTAAATGTTACTGGTCGTAATATAGTGCTTTTTTTGGTTGAAATAGACCGTTTTTGAATTAGTTTAACCGTCAAATCATTTTGAACATCGAAAGGATCGTAATTTTTATTACTAATATCTACGTTATCA
>LQNK01000490.1:145968-158856 GCA_001586405.1 Phoebis sennae
GTTGTTTTTCTTCGTTACATATTTTTTAATTATTTGGACTAGGCGTTTCTTTTGATTACCGCTTCTTAATTTCAAAAGATTTTTAAATGTTACTGGACGTAATATAGTACTCTTTTTGGTTGAAATAGAACGTTTTTGAATTGGTTTAACCGTCAAATCGTTTTGAACATCGAAAGGGTCATAATTTTTATTATTAATATCTACGTTATCATTATTCCAAACTTTATATTTGACGTAATTTTTAACAAAATTTGTCGCTTCGTCTAGAGAACGTTTTTGTCTTTGATCTGTCAAATGTTTTGGCGCCAATCTTGACAAGAGCGGGCCGTTTTCCACAGACTGCATAATTTCTAAACTTGTTGTGTCTGGGATCGAAGTTGTAGAAATTTCTTCTGTTGTAGTTGGAGTTATTGGTTCTATAAATAAAAAATATGCTTTTTATACCAACATTTTTTTTTCACAACAGTTGAATGTCAATGAAATCAATTTGATGTTTAAATATTTCATTTTACTTTACAAAGCATGACTAACGATTTGAAAAACAAATGAAAGTAACAAATAAATTAATACTTACACTTCATTTGAACATTAAAAAGAGACAAAATAAGACAAATAACTTTAAATATTCGACAGCAGAGTGTAGATAGTTAAAATTAGTTATATATTCCGTATATAAAAACGTATATACAATATATATATACCTGTCGTCGTTTGAAAGTCATTTGGATCCGGTATATACCCAGTAAGATGAGCTAACTGATCCAAAAACCAAGCCAATTTTAAAAGTAGTTCCTCCTCTTCATCTTGTGCCGTATCCTGTAAAATTTTATCGAATATTAATATTTAATATCATACAACCCAGAGATTTCCAAACTGTGCGTCGCAGAAAGTATAGAGGGGCGGCGTGAGGATTTTATTGCTTACCCTGCCTCCAGTGCGACGTGTCCCGATTATGAATGAATGAATGAATGAATGAACTCTTTATTGTGTGTTAAAACTTTTAACTTACATAAAACTTAAAAACTAAAAAAATATGGTAGCATAACACACAAAAGGCGGTCTTATTGCTTAGCGATTTCTGCCAGATAACCTTTTCTATTCCCTTAGCCCCGGTTCCTATAAACGGCGGAACGTTATATTATAACACAAACGAATCGTTTTCGTAACGTTCGGTTCTAATCAACCAATCGGAACCAAGTTATGGTAGTTATGTCAACGCCACGTTTTTTATAGCAACGCTTTAGGCTTACGCCTGGTAGGATATTGTACTGTCCGTAAGTGAAACAACTCGTTTTATTTTTATAGGAACTGGGCATTAATCCAATTTGAACCTAGAACTCACTCCCCGCTGACACTACGGTGCCTAAACTTATATCTAAACTCACCTCGTAAGTGCGTTATGGATTGAAAAAGATTGGGAACCCCTGCTATAACCTATTTAACTATCCCCAATTATCGTTCAATCAAAATTTATCACATTACTTATCAAGGTTTTCTTGTCATCTTTTAAGCAAAATCGCTTTAATGTTCAATGTTTATTAATTAATTAATTTATTTATTTGTAACCATACAACATTATTACAAGTAACAATCCTTATTATCTAAATACAACATTAAGAGCCAATTAATGTTACTAAACATTAAAATGCTTTCTATACATATACACATATTTTTTTGTGTTTCATTGTAATCTAGTGTACAATAGTGAATTTTTATTTGTTTGTATACACATCGTACAGAAAAAAATGCGTTCTCACTTTATTTTTCGCGAACTTTCTCTCTCGCAGCTCATTGGTAGCCCACAGCGCTAGCTCCGACAGCTTGGTGACTTGGTCACTAGCAGCTAGCACGGTACTACATATGTCAGTTTCGCTTGCGTTACGAGGGTCGTTCTCTGGCAGCCATGTGGAAGGAGACGGCTGAAACATAAAAAATACTGTAAAACAATACATAAAAAATACTGTGAAAACTACTACCCGTTTATTTTTTGGTAAGTCGGTTAAAAATAATTAATGAATCATTCTTTCAATGATATCAAGTCTATTTGAAATAGATAGATAGATAAATCTTTATTTGTGCGAAAAAATTAGAAAAGATACAGTATATAGTAAAACAACTAAAGGATAAGCATTAACACAACAGGCGGCCTTATTGCAAGCCGAGATCTCTACCAGGCAACCTTGGTCATAGGAAAAGTTATGCATACATAGGAGCATCAAACTGCAGTAAACGGAAGAGGGAGAGAGAGAAAAAAAAGAGAAAAAGTGTTAAGCTAATAACCTACAGATAGGTTATTATAAAAAAAACATCAAAATTTGTGCAGTAATTGTGGCGTAATTGACGCATTTTAATTGATCTGCACCGAATGGTACGAGAGCAAAACCGCGAGCAGCAACTAGTTAATTTAGAATAGAAAAGAAAATATTTTGATTCGTGTAAACGTTTTACAAAGTACTTATGAATAGTTACTTTAAATTTACCACCGGTTCGGAAAGTCGATTCCATCGGCAAGATACCGGCAAGAAACTCGATAGTTACTCTTTTCAACGGCCACTTTCATTAAATTCTTATGAATTTATGAAAAACTCTTTATGCACAAAAAATACCAAACATAAAATCTTACATATGTACTTATACTATGTATAAAATAGGGGGCCTTATCACTATTAGAAATCACTTCCAGGCAACCCGTGGTTGGAGAGAAAGACAACATGTATATTTATTGTTATTATAGTTAAAAATTATAAATTAAGGAAATTACAAATGTGAATACTTACAGTAGTGCTCAAATTAGAACAATTATCCAAAGTTTCTCGGTAGTGCGCCATGGCCTTCCGTAAGCCGTCAAGGTATATACTGCCGTTGTTGAGAACGCCGTGGATCTAAATAAATAAATAAATAAATAAATAAAAGTACTAAATAAAAAATAAAATATGTATGTGACGTTTCAAAAGAGCTTTGAAAAAGCCAATTTGGAAAGATAAATGATTTGAATTTGAAATTGAAAATAAATATTCTCTTACATTTTACACAACGCCATTTAGTTCCGAACTAAGCAAAGCTTGTACTATGGAAACTAGATGATACTATACTTAAACATAATTTAATTTTGTAAATACATACATAATATAGATAGTAACACCCAGACAGTAGAAAATTACAATGTTCTTCATATCAAAACTTTCAACCCGTGGGAATCGAACCCACACCTTCTAGCGCCTTCTAGCCTAATAGACACTGACGTATCCACTGCGCCAATCAAGGAGGCAATGTAAATGTATTGTTTAAAATTCGAATTCAATATTATATTCAATTAATAGGCTTCATTTTATTTTCTATTATGAAAATAAAAAATAAAAATAAAATAATATTTATTTGCTAAAAACATGGTACAAAAAGTTGTCAAATACAATGTTATGATCTTCATGTTTCGCTTAGTAGGAAGCATGCAAAAGTTGTCTAATAATATGTTGAGAATAAATTAAATAAATTACATTCAATACCACATATTAAAAAAGCATTTATATAATTCTAATTTTAAAACTTATACATATTAATAATATACCGAAATTTTATTGTTTAACATTAAAAAATTCTGTTTGGCTATAAAAACAATTTGACACCAGCCACTTCTTTAATATTTCTTTTTTTCTATGGCCTCTCTATTGATGTAACTGGAGGGTAAAAAATTAATTCACAAATATATAATTTTTATTTATTTATTTTAATGGTAATCCAGCAGCTTTACATGTTCACAATAATACAACAATTGAGTTTTAATTTTACAATTAGCCAATAGAGATAATTAAGTGAAACATAGTTAGGAAGATGTAAAAATGTACATTTAAATCAAATGTCTCGCCATAAATTGTAGGATTTTGCATCCTACAATTGAAAATGTAAATAATGGTTTTTAAATACGTTTTTTTGCTCTAAAATTTTAAAAAATGTTCCGTCTCTTCTTCAAAAATCCGTAAAGTTTTGTAATCGACGTGAGCGAAATCGCGATTAGAAATTTTATTTTACAATGTAATCTCTACTAAATTATCGTTTAAAATAAACTTCATAATGTTCATCACGAGGCTTAAATTATTATCTATGGTCTGTCGCGTATGCGTGTTTAGCAGTTAGCGTGTCTTATAATACATTTATAATTATGAAATAGACATTTTTAGAATCTCATTTAACTTAATCATTTAAATTAAAGAGTGCCAGCCAGTATATTAAAAATTGATATTTATTGTTCGGTCGTTTTCTTTAATTCGAATACTCTCATAGATTATTTTTATTTTTTAGATACATTAAAAATTAAGCGTTATCAAGCGCGCAATCGCTGCTAATTAATTAATCCATAATATATAATAATATTGGGACCTGGGTGGAAAAGCGCTGATTTTTTTAAAGACAAGTAGATTATCAGCGTATCATAATTTATTAGATATTATCACCCGGTTTTAAGACTAAGACCTCTCGGTAGAACGTCTAACCAACGACCACTACACATACCATAAACAACTTTAAAATTCTACATTATGTGGCCAACTGACCAAAATGCCCAAAGGGAAATGATTCTATCGAAGAAGTCAAATTTACCAGTGAAATTTAGTTTAAAATACGATTTAAATGTTGGTGCGATATCAAATTCTCAAATCTAATTAAAATATTTAAGTCATAATGGTATTAAAACATTTTATTATTAACTCCCGATCTACATCTTTACTAATATTATAAAGAGGAAAGATTTGTTTGTTTGTATTGAATAGGCGCCGAAACTACAGGACCGATTTGGGTGAAATTTTTTACAGAAATTCTTCGAAACCCCAGGAATGACATAGGATAGTTTTTATCCCGAAAAACCTACGGCAACAGGATATATATACGCGAGTTAAATCGCGGAGCTCAGCTAGTATTAAATGAACTAACAAACCGGTAAAACTACAATATTTACCGAGAAGTAGTGAATTTAGTAGAATTACAAAATTAATTAACAATACTTAAACTTTAGATTATGTAATCGTTACAATTTAATATGGTATTTTGTATTAATTAATACACCGAAGCAGGAGCTATGCGAGACATCGCAATAATGAAATCGATTAATCGGTTTACATTTATTTCTTTGTTTTAAAGAAAGTATTGCTAATTTTTATATTTTTTATCTAATTTATTTTTTTGTCTATAATAAAATTGATGTTTAAATAACAAAATTATTTGTTATTATAAAATGAATAAAAATGATCAACCCTTTTTTTGATCAAAAAATAATGTATCCATTACGAAAAATACTTACTTTCTTCTCCATATAACTTTGGTATTCTAAATCTCCCGCATCATCGGTTGTGTGATACTCGTCATTTATATCATTTTTCATACGTTCTTCTTCATTTATAACTGTACTCTGTTCGGTTGTCACCATTTCCTCATCCAATTTATGCATTTCCTCCAAATCCACAGTCCAACCACTTACTTGTACAGATAACACCAAAACGGAAAGGCACACAATTTTGACAACTGTCATTTTTGCCGCCAAAATTTTGACAGTTTGCAAAAATAAAAATATGGAACGTGGATTTTTATACACAAGCTACATTGATAGATAATGGGATACGTATTTTTAATCGAACATGCAAAGGAATACTGATGAGAAAACGAAATTAACAAACAAACGGATGCTGTTTTTGTGTAATTATTAGTTTCCCGCGCGTTCATTGTTCGAGGAGGTTAGGTAAGATATGTACATCCGTTTCCGTCTGAATAGGCTTTGAGTTCAATCTTTTTAATACTTACAGGAAGGGAAATAGGTAATGATTATATTATACACACTTACCTTCTATTATGCGTAGATAATCTCTTAGTATTTTTGCTGCGCCAAAATGAATAACGTTCTACGGTTAGATAGAAATTGTTTTATGAATTTATTTAATTATTTACTTATCACATAACAAATGATAACAACTTACCTACTTATAATTCCGTTACATGACCCTGTAAGGACGTTGCAGTTGCAATTAAGCAAAGAAAATTACGTTTTATAAAAGTTGTTACGAAAGTTGCGAAGTTTAATTTTATTAACAAAAAAATATATTTTTTATAAGATAGCAAAATAAGGAAATTATCGAACGTTTAATTCAATAATCAACTAGGTGTAAAAAATATTTTGAAAAATATTATCGTAGAAATTATATCGTAGATCTCAGTCGTAGAATTGTTAATGGGAACTAGAAAAACTGTAACTGTTCATTTTCCTACAAAATGTTCCGAAGCATAAACTTCAAATAAAACTCGTCCTTTATATCCAAATTTATTATTTATTAAATCGTCCTTTTTTTTAATATATTTCAGTAATTATATATCAATCCTTAATATAATTTACAACAACTAGAAAATAAATGATAATTATCTTTTATATTTCCATTTAAATATAGAAGCTAAATGTCGGAAAATTATGAATATAATAGCTGTTATTTGCATAATTGTTTATTGCTTATCGTTTTACTGAATTGACGAGAAAATTCATATAGTTAATTAATAAAAACAATAAGGTAAAGTACACTTACTTATACTTAGATTTGTTTGTTCTTTTGTATTGAATAGGCTCCGAAACTATAGGACCGATTTGTATGAAATTTTGTGCAGAGATTCTTTGAAACCCTAGGAATAATATAGGAATATTTTTATTAATTTGAATATACTTTCGAGGGTTATCTCGATTTCTCTTCCCATCTTCAGATCTTCAAATGGTAGAAATAGAATCATTTTCACAAAAAAAAATCGAAAAAGAGTCCATAAACAAAAAAGTTAGCGATCATAAAATAACCTACAATGGAATTGATAGCAGTCGCCTTTTAAAAGGTCAGTTACAATATATACAGACTGATTTTTCAAAAGGGCGTTCCAGACCAAATCCTGATTGAAGATCAGAGCGCAGCCGTAAATTTTATTTGTCATTGTCATTCTTGTAAATCAATACTTCGGATTTGGAAAATCCGCGTATTTTGTTGTTAACTTTTTAAAAATTCTTATCTGAAATCTAAGTGTGGGTTATTTTACCTTTGAATCAAAAATATACAAACAAAATGCAACTTACTGTCAAACACCTCCAGGGAGGCAAGGAGTTTACCATAAACGTTGATTACAACACAAAAATAAAAGAAATTAAGCGATATATTGCTTCTAAATACAAAATAAATTATTCGCTGCAAAAACTGCTATACATGGGACGAAACCTGGTAGACAATCAGCGTTTGAGTTCGTATCCTGCTATAAAAGATGGGGGAAAATTACAGCTTATCATACGAAAACCTGAGCGAATACTAGAGGGTACTACAAAGTATTTCAAAGAAATAGGTTTAACCGACGCAGAAGCTAAACACAAGGCGAAACTTTTCGTCAAAAGTGTGAATGACAAATTCGCAAGATTGACTCTGGATGAAATTGAAATGTTATGCTGGGATATTGTTTTGTATGAAAGCGGGCAACGAAGGACAGCGAGCGATGCGGAAAGCGAAGCGGAGAGCGAAGCGAAGGGTGAAGATGGATGTGGACTGTAATTTATTAAAGAAATTTTTATCAATTTTGGACACCCTGTCTTTGAAATGTATTCTTATTACTATGTGTACAACTATATTTATTCATTGGAGATAAAATTGTAAAATTTTGTGAAAAATAAAAATATTTCAAAATGATGAAAATTAAATTACTTATGCTTCGTTTCCTACTTATTTTATGTATTTAATTTCATAGTTCAAAACTTCCAAAATAAGAAAATGACACTTCGTACGAAGTGTCTCACCCACTGCTCAAAGGCAAAATTCCCAAAATCGAAACAGAATCGATTGAAGCTGCACCTCCTTTTTAAGGGTGATAGGCAGTTGTTTATTCTGTTGCAATGATCACTTTTTATTTACGGACCAGTAGAGGACCACCCTTCTCCCACCGACCGGAATTTTTCACATCTCTCCTCCTCATCTCCGTTATGAAAATTGTTGTGACGCTTAAGGCGCGCAACTCAAAATCGAATCGAATAAATATTGATTGTAGGATTTGTAGGATGTCCTTTAATTGTCATAAAGTATTTTCTTGTGTTTATTTTAACGCATGTCTCATATTGAATGGAAAAATGGATGAATAAAAATGCTTTTCGAAAAAATAGATGTCTCTCAAGTAAGATAACAAAATCACATTTCGTAAAGTTTAAAATCATATTACGGCGGGACCCTAACCGGTTGGTTTTTAAAACGATTTTAATTCCGATTTAAATGTTGGTTAAAGTTTTGTTGATTACTTATATGAGAAGTTGTTTAAAAGGAAAATTTGATATAAGTCAATGAAAAATAACAAAGATTGCATCCGTGCAAAGCCAGTGCTGTTATAGTATGTGTTTTTAATTATTTAATATATTTTAGCCGTTGTACTTAAAAAAGACCATTAAGTCCATATAAACTTTATCTATTTATTTTTTACTTTATATAATCTTTTAAATTTCATATATATATCCTTCTTTCGCATATTTTCATAACAGGGGGTAGTTTTTACATGACAGTATAGTTACGCAACCATAATTATAAATTCTCTTATTAAAATATACATTGTCTCTTCCCAGTCTCTTCTATAAAAATTAAAAAAAAAAAGAAAAAAATTATGTAGACAAAAATAAAACAACAAATATGTTAATACTTTAATATTTATTACTAAAACTTACACTAAATTTGTGAAAGCGATACATAAATTATTAAAATAACGGAAAACGCATTCTAGCTGTTCTAACCTCGACCTAGGTTCCAAATTAGTGCTTAGTACTCACTATTTAGTGTTTTAGGTCACTTTATTCGAGTATTTATTTTAATATTTATTTTTATTAGCACCATTAAGTTTTATTGTACGTTAATTAATTCTCTGACCGTTTAAAGAAAAACACACAAAAAAATAATCTTTGTTTATTAAACAAAAAAAAACACATTTTTGACTATATTTGAAAACGCTATCATAGTTATTATTCTTCATACAATTTTACATTTTGCAATAAAAAAAACTTTTTTCTTCTATTTTATTAAAGTAATAATAATAAATTGCAATAAATAGTAGAAAAAACTAAACAGTAAAGTACTAAGCACTGAATTCTTACAAATAAGGCTATATACTGACCGTATTAAAGTTTGTGTAACATTATCATAGTGTAAAAAGCTGATTTTGCAGTGTTTTGCATTACAAAATTCATATGTAACATTAATTTAATGTTTTTACTGATGCCATTAAATATATAGCAAGCTTCAGTGGAAAATGCAGATGAAATATAAATTGATTCTTGTGACATATTTTATTTAAAATAATGCCTTGCTGACACACTTATTTAAGTTTCTAATGAGCCTCAATTAAAAATTAAAATATTTCTACTTAATCAATCAATAGAAATAAAATGGGAGTCAGTTAGTTCTTATGTTTTTTTGCAATACATAGTGACAACTGGGTTAAAAAATATTTTTTCTGCAAAATCCATCCACAAAAATCAATTTATACCTACAAATTATTATATTTTAAGTTAAGTGTTATGCCAGACGTCCATATGTACTGTAACTGTATCATATGTTACATTATTTATATAGAATGTCACAAAAGTGCATTCTATCATCGTACAGAACGCATTTCTATACAAATAATGAATCGATACATGCAGAGACTGAAAGTGGTTACGGTATAACATTACGGTATCGGTATAAAATAAGTTTACTTTAATAAAATAAAGGTATACCTTTATTTAACCGGTATGTGATAACGGTACCGTAAACGCAAGGCGCATGTATTTTTGTGCCTCAAAAAAGCTAAACTAATGCAAATATCCGTCTCTTTCATACCTTTATGTACCTTTTTATATGAATACACAAAAATTTGAACCCAATTAATTACGGCCGTTTTCAATAATGTATCAAAGATTATGGATAGATTGTAATCTCAGATTGAATGACATTTGATTGTCAAAAGTCATAAATGCTATCCGTCGACAGCGTATTGAAATCAAAGTGCAAATAGATAGATTTGCCTGACTTGACAAAACAAGCGATAGATAGAATATTGAAAACGGCCGTTAAATATTGAAATAAAGCGGTAACCGTCATTTTTCGGTATCACGTCATACCGCAATTTAAAGATACTTTATTTTTTGGGTTATTCAGTCCCTGCCTCCATGTGCACGCCTAGCTTTATGTGTTAATCGCGTTTATCCCATACGCGGTCTTCCCATACCACGACCGGGTGGTGCTGGCATATCTCCACTGCTCTTCACGTTTTTAATCGTTTCGTCTATTGAGAGAATCTGAAAAATAAAAAAAATAAGATGAAAATTTGTTTTTTTTTTTAATTATGCTTGTCAATTTTGATTTGCCACCTCATGTCTACTAAGATCCTCACTGTTCAATCAGAAATTGGATCCGTGTGTTTTAATCATTGGCGACTGAATTCAATTTTAACAAGACTAATTAAGAAACAAATATAAATAAATTATAATATTAATATACCGGTGACCTATGCCAACCATAGCAATGTTTTGAACACTAACCATTAGCATCTGACATCACAAAAAACAATTTTTTATAGTATCATATAAAATTTATATTACAAAGATGAAAACTTTCGTTGTTTGGTTGGTTGTAATGAATAGGCTCAAAAAGTACTGGACCAATTTTAAAAATTCTTTGAACATTATTTTTATTATTTAATTAGGGTCCTAAAAATAAGATAGTACCTTAATCTAATTACAATCTATCCTTCAAGACTAATAAGTAATTATTTTCCAACCTTAATTGCTACAAAAAAAAATATTCTAAGATACTGTCCACTGTCACTTGCTTAGTGTCTGTTAAGGGGAAGTCACTTCGTTCATATGCTTCGAGGAAATAGTGCACTGTTTCAACATTCTCCAAGATACAAGTTACATAGCCTATGTTAGTATATCAGAGATTCCCAAACTGTTCATCGCAAGAAGTATAGAGGAGGAGGAGGAGGACTGAACTCGTAAAGATTGGGATATATATATGTTGGCGACATTTTGTAATTTCATGTTTTAACAAGTTTTGAATGTCATCTTTCTATGCAAATGTCACTTGTCAGTTGTTAGCTGACATCAAAGTCCTATAAAAGAGTAGCCGCGTTCAGTATCTGTGCGCATTGGTACCGATTGCGCCTGGTGCTCGAACGTCTTAGTGGCGTCACGACCCAACTACCCTCACTTCGCTAATAGTCTTTATGACTAGCTGTGATTTGTTGTTAACTGACTAGTTCTATAATTGGCCAGTTGTGTAGAATCACAGTACATTTCTATTACATTCGACATAATTATACAAAACCCCTCTATTAGTTTCTAACATATATAGCCCAGGTATAACATTATGCTCCGGGGGGTTCGCGGAAGAATGCTACGGCGTGCCCGTGAGCCCCCCACGAGGTGTGTGAAGGAACATCGAGGGGTCTTAGTCGGTGCAAGTCCGACATAACCCGGTCGTTTCCCCAGACGGCCGGGTATGCGAAGGCATTTCCCCTCGTAAAAAGAAAAAAAAAAAAGGTATAACATTATGCTACGGGAGCGAAGCCGCGCGGATCAGCTAGTAAACATATAAAATATGTAATCACCTGTGCAGCAGCCTCGCACGCGGCGGTGATCGCGTTGATCTTCACAACTGCCGGCTCCCACACGCAGCTGACGAAGTTGTCTGCTATGTCTTCCTTCTGGATGTCCACGCCGTACCACACTTCACCTGGGATACATATTCACCATTAAAACACTTATTTTTTGATAATTTTCAAAGAGAATTACTCGATTCGAAAAGAAACAATAAATTACTTTTTATCTTTTGCTACACTAATTCTATAATTAATACTTTGTATTTTTCTGTCTTTATGGTGTACTAATAGAGTTAAATAAATAATAAATAAATAAATTACGTTTTATTTTATTTGTCTGTTTCATTGTCGCAGAACCGTTACTGCTAAAGTCAGAAACAGGTATTCATTCTTAAATAGTTTTTCATATTTTTAATTTTTATATTATTTTCTCCTCCATGATATTCTTTTAATATTAAAATAAACATATTTATTGCCACCTCATGTCTACTATCAAGATCCTCACTGTATCATCAGAAATTGGATCCGTGTGTTTTAATCATCGGTGACAAAACCCTACTTATATTATAAATAAAATAGTTTAGATGTTTGGATGTGTTGTTGGGCCATTGCTTCCAAGGGCAGTTTCCTTAAAGTAATTCCTGTATTCCCATTTCCCATCCCATTCCTCTCCCAACTTCCTATCATTCCTCCTACCCTTATCCACTCCCATTCCTTTAACGGCCGTTTTCAATAATGTATCTAAGATTATGGATAGATTGTTATGCCAGATTATATGACGGAAGATTGCCAAATTCATAGCAAAGGCTATCCGTCGATAGGATATTGAAATCAAAGTAAGTACAAATATAGATTTGCCTGACTTTAGTAAGCAAAACAAGGGATAGATATAATATTGAAAACGGCAGTAAGCTGGGAAGGCATGTACGGTATGTCATCTTGTAGATGTTCATGGGCAGAGGATGAGGAGAGGATTAATGGAAGGAAGTTGGAAGAGGACTGGAACTGGACAGGAGAGGAATGGAAAGGGAATAAAGGCCTCAGGACACTTGCTCACCGTACGAAACACAGTGCTATACTGCTTCACGCCGGTTTTCTGCTGGGGGGCAATGCTCGGCTCCCACTCTTTTGTAGCTGAAGATGTTATAGAGCAGAATTACCCTTACGACACCCACGGGTAGAAATGGGGTGGCGACACATGTATTCTAACCCGAAAAATTAAAAATATTAGGACACACGTCTAAAAAAAGGGTAATTTGATGAGGAGCCTCACCC
>LQNK01000490.1:159075-197618 GCA_001586405.1 Phoebis sennae
GCGCCGATGAGCAGCTGCTCCTTGCCCGCGATGCTCTTCGAGTAGTCGCGCAGGTGCTTCGATAGTTCCATGTCGATGGCACCACCGCCTGAAAAACAAAATTAAAAGGTATAAATTAATGTTACAATTTTGTTTTGCTAACTGTAAATCTGCACCAATGATATTATATATCTATAGATATGTTACTAGCACTCTAATTTTGAGATTTAAAGCGGATACATGTATGTCCACACTCTTTTGTAACGTAACATAGACATGTGTATACATTATAATATATCATTGATCTACACTAATATTATAAAGAGAAAAACGTTGTTTGTAATGAATAGGCTCAAAAATTACTGGACTGATTTAAAAAAAAAAAATCACAATACAAAAGCTACATTATCGACATGTTACATAGGCTATATATATATCACTAGCTGCGCCCCAGGGCTTCGCGTCCGTGGGTGTACCGGGATGATCTATAGCCTTCCTCTATAAATGAGCTATCTGACACTAAAACATTTTTTCAAATCATACCAGTAGTTCCTAGTTCAAACAAACTCTTCAGCTTTATGATATTAGTATAGATTATGCTACGGGAGCGCAACCGCGTGGATCAGCTAGTTGTCCATATGATATTTTCGGGATTTTTTCTTTCTACCAAAAAATTTTAGTAAAAGCCCCGAGTCATAAACATTACTTTTAGTATATCTGCAATCTCTTTACTTTTGATAGTGACCAGGAGTTCCCAAACTGTGCGTCGCGACGCCCTGGCTTGCTGACTTTATTGCTTCCCATCCCCCCCCCATTATTAATGTGTCCCAATCATCAGTCCCCTTAATCCTATTTAAAACTTAAACACCCCCGCGAACACTAGGGCGTCTAAACATATAACTAAACTCGTAAGTGCGTAACCCCTGATCTAGTCTAGAGAATAATATAATTACATTACAATACACATTTATAAGTACAGAAGTACATACCAGCAACCACAGCATCATTCTTAATGGTCCTCCTGACAATCATGATGGCATCGTGCAGGGACCTCTCCGTCTCCTCCAGGAACTGTTCAGCTCCACCGCGCAGGATCATGGTGCAGGTCTTGGCTGCGGGGCATCCTGGAATATGCAAACACGAGTATTAATATTTGTGGGGACTTTTGAACTCTATATATCTACTTACTAACTAGATATACTTTATATAATTACTTCTTGTATGTCATTTTTATTTAGAAAGAAACACTTTTTTTATTTTGGAATTGGACAAGGAAAAATGTGTTTTTCTCTAAATAGAAATTACTATGTAGATGAATGAATTTTCTTGGATATATCTACATAGTGTTTTATTATATTGAATTTATTAAGTTTCTAATAAATATTTCGAGTAAAACTTATTTGAATTTTTTAAATTTAGTATAAATGAAACTATAGGGCTTTTACATTTTTCCCAAAAATTCTATACTGCTCATAGTTTTTCTACTGATGTATGTAATACTGATTGTACTGATGATGTATGTAATTGATGATGTATCTATTTAGTTAACACCAACTCAGATCTACTATTTACATAAATTACACTATAATTTTATCATGTAAATATGTGACATAATATTTATAAATTTTACTCTTCCAAAGATTTGACTCTCACCATCCGGTGCGACCTCTTTGTCGTAACCTTATCGAAAAAACATATAATTAGTTTTCATTGCAAAACTTATTAATGTTGTTGATTTTAAGCACAAACATTAATATATGTCTGTGCGTGAAGCTGTTTTCGACATTAAAAAAATCTTCGTCTGGGAAAATAAACAAATATCTCCTTGTAAAGTATTAACTGCCCTGAAATCTCAGCCGTAGGACAAATGAAAATATTTTAATCTCTTGCATATATAAGCCCATCAGATACCTCAAATCAGATCAGATCAGATGTCCCAAAGCGTCTGACCTCAAATCTTACACGGAGGATAACGCTCCCCCCCTTTTACCGCTCAAATCCCATAATAACACAAAAAAGACACTCACCAGTGAATATATTGTATCTCTCGCCCCCCACTTGCCTCTCGGTGAAGTGTGCACAGTGTCCCAAAGCGTCTGACCTCAAATCTCGCACAGAGGATAGAACCGCCCCCCCACAAGCGCGCTGCGTACGACGCATATCCTCTTCCGGCACGCGACCGGCGCAGAACATATCACTGTTAACATTATATCAGTTTAATATTGGTGTTATAATTTATTATTGTTTTTGAAGTTTTTGGGGTAACCTCATGTCTACTATCATGATCCTCACTGTTCAATCAGAAATTGGATCCGTGTGTTTTAATCATTGGATATACATCCTTTAAAATAAAAAATTATATAAATTAAAGTAAAAACAAATCTTTTGGCTAGAAATATTTTAGAATACATGTAAAATTAAAATATTGTTTCCTTAAAGGTGTTTAGTACATAATGTTGCATTCATCTGAACATTGATGACTGAACAGGATTAGCACTAAATAATCTCTCTATGTAATAATACACTGCATGACCACATAATTATTAAGCAACTTGCTATAGATTACTAAATTCTTACTTTTCAAGATTTCTTCCTTTTAGGGTAACCTTTAATTGGTATTCCCAAATCCCTGGCCAGGAGTATAATTTTTCAAAAATCTAATGTCACTTTACTTTTCATCAAAATCAGTCTTGCCTTTCAGTGTTTTTAAACAGTTATATCTTCATACAATACATAACCTACTATACTCCAATGCTATTAGTATTTATTTATTTCTAGGTCTTACAGGTTATTTACCCAATGCGACAGTGACTTAAAAGCTAACAATTAAAACTAGGTGGTAATTATACTATTTTAGAATAATAATAAGAGAACCTTTGCCACATCACTCAATGGACTGTAAAATATATCCGTTTTTTCGTGAACTGCATTAATTAGCCGGATAGTTTGGGTCAAAGGTGCTATAATAGGTTTAAGCTACTTTAGTTAGTTAGTAGTTTAGTTTTTACTATGTATTTTGTGGATGTTATGGGTTTTGGTTAAAAAGTTAGAGTAAATATAGTAAATAAAGTAAATAAGAAAAAAATTAAGATATGTAATTGTTAAATGTTATTTGTACTATTATTGTTAGTAATGTTAGTGGGTACAATATTGTCATACTTTTAATGAGCGTTTTACTTCGCCAACAAGCCGCTCAGTGGTTTGGCGATTATGTATATAAGATACCATGTACCTTTTTTTTTTGAAAATAAATAAAAAAAAAAAAGCCTCACCGGTCAGCAAAGTACTGTGTGGCCACGTCTCCGATGGGCAACTTGCTGAGGACAACATTGGCCCCACTAGCGTGCAGGGCAGCCAACTTCTCGTACAGGATCTGCCATTCAGCGTCCACCACCTTCTGGTATTCCTTCACGTTGTCTACGCGCACCTGAAAACGATTGTATTTATGACTATACCATGCCATACCCACGTAGCTCTAAAATTAAAAGTAGCCTATGTTGTACTGAACCCTTACCTATATGTATAACAAGTTTCATCATAATCGGTTCAGTAGTTTTTGCGTGAAAGAGCAACAAACATAGATACATACATACATCCTCACAAACTTTCGCATTTATAATATTAGTAATTTTTTTTTTTAAAAAGAATATTTTATGTAAAGTTTTGTAATGTTTTTTTGTCACCTCATGTCTACTATCATGATCCTCACTGTACATTCAGAAATTGGATCCGTGTGTTTTAATCATTGGTGACTTGTATTATAAATGTTAAAGTTTGCATATTTAATGTTTGCGTGTCAATCCCGCCAAAAAGATAAAAAAACAGATAAGCTATTTTCGAGTCAAATTTACTATCTACAGTGTTAAAAGCACTCTCCTTTTGAGTAGCATTACAAAATTCCACCTTGTAAATTACAATCATCCTACTACTATTATAAAGGTGGAAGTTTGTAAATATGGATGTATGGATGTTTGTTACTCTTTCACGTAAAAACTACTGCACCGATCATGATGAAACTTGGTATACATACAGGTAAGGGTTCAGAATAACATATAGGCTACTTTTAATCCCGGAGTTGGCACGGGATCAGACGTTACGCGGGTGAAACCGCGGGGCGCGGCTAGTATTTGATAGAACACTAGTCACCCGCGTATTCTTCTGATTCAATCCGGGATCCTTACACCTTAAATTAAAATTTTATCACAATCAGTTCAGTAGATTTTGCGTGAAGGAGTAACAAACACACATTTTTATTTTATTTTAATTGGATGGCTAACAGCGATTTGAATGACGTGGTAAATGCAATTTAGAACTAAGTCCGCTAATTAATAACTCACTAATAATATAAACATTTTATTTCCTGGACATATCAGTCTGTAAGACTATAAGCAGGTGTGCTGTATTAGTTTTGACTAATGAATAATTAAACTAAAATGATTTATTACCTCAGCATTATCCCTCTCCGCTTTCAGCTCCAGCTCAATATTGAGCAACGCAATCTTGCAGTTGTCATAGCTCTTGGGCTGCATCTCAAAGCCGGCGTACGAGAAGGTCTTCTTGAAAGCCACTCCCTCCACGAGGAACGAGTCTTCTAGAGCACCACCGCTCACTTTCTTGATGCCTGCATGATATTAATAGCCTTTAAATCTATATATATTTCGGCGATATTTTGTGATTTCATGTTTTAACAAGTTCTGAATGTCATCTTTCTATGCAAATGTCAATTGTTAGTTGTCAGCTGTCATCAAAGTCCTATAAATTGGTACCGATTGCGCCTGGTGCTCGAACGTCTTATTGACGTCACGACCCAACTACCCTCACTTTGCTAATAGTCTTTATGACTAGCTGTGATTTGTTGTTAACTGACTAGTTCTATAATTGGCCAGTTGTGTAGAATCACAGTACATTTCTATTACATTCGACACAATTATACAAAGCCCCTCTATTAGTTTCTTACATATATATAAATGAATTGCTGTTCATTTATATATATGTAATCGTGACGTCAAAGTCCACAGTAACAATATTAGTAAGTACGTAACTGTTGGGTTAAAGCGATTAAATTCATTTGTTTGTGATTTTGAGCGAATATCAAAGTGAAAAAACATTTGCTTTGTAAAGTGGTAGTAGTATTAGACTATCAGTAAAATGTGCAGAATAAATTTCGTCGATAATTTATTCATATATCTTTTCTCTTTATACGCTTATTTGATACTGAAATTTGTAGTAAAGAATGCCTTTAATTCAATATCTTGTAACTTCATTATTTTGTACTGCATATAATTAGCTGCATTCTCTTCTTACTGAATATCAGACGTAATTTATTAAAATATTTAAATAAAAGATTTTGTGACCTAAATAAGTATATTTAGGTATGAGTTAAGTCTGAATTATATAATTAGGTAGTATATTTTTAGTATTGACTAAGGAATCTATATTCATTGGTTTACTCAATGGTTGTTAGTACTTAGTTTTTTTACATATTCATTCAACATTGTTACATGCATTTTCGAGATATGTTGTAATGTAAGGGAGGTTATAATGGATACATTTGCAAAGATTTAAATATAAATAAACAAATTCTCCTTGCGCTGAAATAAATACTTATACCGGAATAGTCTTTACAACAATATAAACAACTTGATGGAGACACCATATCTCTTTTCATTATTTTACGTCACTTTTCCTAACCCTTCGGGACATGAAAAAACAGTTAATATAAATGCTTTACTGAAAATGAATGATATAATTATAGTTAAATACAAAAGAATCATAAATTACAGCCCAATACGCTTCCCCGGCATACACTTTTTCCTTGCTATCGTGTACGGTGACGTCACGTGAAGCGCGCCACAACGGCAGTCGTTTAAAAAGCGGATATCAGCCGTCGATTTTAAAACTATTTTTTTGAACCAAATTTTGTTTTTTTGATGCTGGTTTTTTTTTTTGTATATTCATGTAATGATGTAAACTATCATATTATTATAAAAAAATAAAAAAAAATCATGCATATTCCCTATTATTTTCAGTTTGTATAAATATTAAATACCCTTTTTTACTTACTAACTTTATTCTTACTTTCGCAGTAGTATTAGCAGGATTTTTTGAAGTAGATAAAATTTTATATAGTTGTTTATTGTCACCTCATGTCTACTATCAAGATCCTCACTGCATCATCAGAAATTGGATCCGTGTGTTTAATCATTGGTGACACTTTAAGAATTTTCATAATTTTGTATAACTAATATTAGTTAAAAGAGCAACTACTCGAGTTTCTCGCCGGTTCTTCTCGATAGAGACAGCCTTCCAAATCGGTGGTAAATAAAAAAAATATATATTATGCAAATGTATATGACGTTCTAAAAGCGCCTCAACAGAGGCCAATTTGGAAAATAAACATTTTGACTTTGACTTTGACTTTAATAAAAACATAAGCAAAAAAATATGTATCATATGTATGAAATTATTTGTTTTGTTATCCTGGTCACCTAGTTGCATAAATAAATAAATAAATTACTTACCAATCATATCCAAAGGCAGCAACGGAGCATCCAAGATAAGTACAGCATCTACCACCATCTTGGAGAAGTGATCCTTCTGCTGGTGGATCAGCTTCGAAGACATGGCAGTCACCGCGCACTTCTTGAGGAGGTCCCTGCAAAATGTTTGTATGTATGTCTGTTTTTTTTTTATATGTAATTAATAAATTAATAAATTGCTTTGTTGTTTCATATAGGTTGTATCCACATTTGGTTCGGTAATTGGATCCGTTGTTATAATCATTAAGAGATGCATTTTCATATTGCTTTAATAACAAGATTAATTAGATATTCTCTTTAAAGTATACAATTTTTTTTCAAAAAAAAAAACAAAAATATACAATTTTTTATGGCAATGAAAATGAGAAAAGTACATAAAATAAATGTTTTTAACATCATACTCATATTCAAATACATATATTTTACAATTTTAAACCTTTCATACACTTTTATAGAAGTGGGTTTGAAAATATATTCATTAAATTCAACATGACTCAAATTAATAAGTTTAATACAATGTGACTTTTATCATAATGCATGCAAAAAAATGGCTACAAAGCGACTGCCAGCAAAGCTGCACGTCCACCGGTCGGTATCATAAACATCGAATTATTATTTTTTATATAGAAATTGACAGTATGTACAAGGAATATTACGATCCATCAAATACTATACATCCTACATACATATAAAAGACAGATACGTGGACACCTAGCATAAAGCTACAGTTCTACAAATTTTTTGTTGAATGTAGAGGGTCTACATTCAACAAAAAAAAAACACCTTTGTAAGTGACTCACCTCTGTTCCTCCGGTGACTTACTCTCGACCCTCACGGACAATTCCTTCACTTTGTCGACCGCCAACTTGGACGCCGTGCGAACAGCGCGCACGATCACCCTCGGGTGAACACCTGAGAAACACGCGTGTTAGTGACTTACATATATAAAATTGTAAATAAATAATGTATGAAAAACATCATATTGTTAGTGTTTCGTCAGCATTTCTGTGGATCCGTAAGATTGTAATCATTTCTCACTATCCTGTTTGAATGTGACTTTGCCATCCCCGATATTATTATAAAAAGCATAGCAACTTCAAATAAATGGACTTACATATTTACTTATAGATGCAATTATATTTTTTATTTATTTATCATAACTCTTATTCTACTATTTTTGTTCTAATAATAGAAACACGAAATTTTATATTTTTTATTATTCAAAAAGGTTTCTTTTTATATTTTTGATTTTTTTTGTTGTGTAGTTTATTTATTTATTATAGCACTTACAACAATTACTAATGAGCAGCAATTATTGTTCTCATTTTTCAACACAATTGTATTCAAATCTTAAATAATTTTAACAAAGTATTATACCTACTTCTGATCCAAAAAAAAGCAATTTTAATAAATTCAATTGTATTTTTAAAAATCCAATCACCTTTAAAACCCAATAGCCAATAATTCCAAATTCATGCAAAGCCACATTTTACCATCCCCTCCACCAAAACCTTAAACTACCCTCATATTAAAATGTGAGATAACTGACCTTCCTCAACAAACGGCTTCAACCTCTTCAGAAGCTCACCAGCCAAGATGACCACAGATGTTGTACCATCACCCACCTGTATTTATTCAATTATTAATATCTACGCTATGGGAATTTATATTTTTTTTAATGTGTAGAAAAATCATATTAAAAGACGTCATCAAGTGAATTCGGAAATTGGATCCGTGTTTATAATCATTTTGTAGTTGATAATATTGTAAGACGAAATTTTTAAATTTTTGTAACATTTTCTACATTATTCTTCTAGTTATACGTAAAAAATATTGATTTCTAATGCAAGCCCGAAGACAACCACGTGGCGTTATACGTATTTAAAATATATCGCTTATTTTGAACGTACAAAGACTCAATAAAGTATGTTAATATTTATAAATGGTTTAACATAGTTAACTAAGGCCCGACTATAAACGACGGAAAGTCATAGTATAACAGATACGAATCGTTTTCATTAACGAGCGGTTTAAATCAACCGATCTGAACCAAATTTTTATAGTTATATTAAAGCCACGTTTTTTGTAGATACGCTTTAGACTAACGCCTAGTAGGATATTACTGTCCGTAAGTAAAACGACTCGTTTTATTTTTATAACCGGGCATAAGATGTTGTTTAAACTTACTTCAGCATCTTGCGACTTTGCGATGTCTACCAATGTCTTAGCAGCTGGGTGGACAATGTCTAAAAGCTGTGAAAAAAAGGTATTGTGTTTAATTTAAAATGTGCAGAATTAAAGATAAATAAAGTAAGCTGAAGAGTTTGTTCATCTGTTTAAATGCTTTTATCTCAGTATACAGTACTAGTAAAATTTGAAAACATCTTTAAAAAATTTTATCAATATATATTTGTTTGACTACGCGATCGCGAGGTATTTGGTTCGATATCTGGATGGGGCCAAAAAATGTTATTGAGATTTTTCTAAAAAAAAAGTTTCAATGGAAATCGGTAGTGTTGGAACTCTATTATCCTACAACTATTATAAAGGCGAAAGTTTGTAAGTATGGATATATGGATGTTTGTTACTCTTTCACGCAAAAACTACTGAACCGATTATGATGAAACTTGGTACACATATAGATAAGGGTTCAGAATAACATATAGGCTACTTTTAATCCCGGAGTTGTCATTTAATCAGAAGTTACGCGGGTGAAACCGCGGGGTACAGCTAGTATCCATATATATGCACTATTATATCTCCTGCATACCTGGCTGATCTCTGATAACATTAGCCAACATGTCATGTATTGGTTGGGGAGAAAATATAAATCAACATGTTCCTCACCTTCATAATGGTAGCACCATCGTTTGAAATAACTGCTTTACCGCTGTGATCGACAATCAATTTGTCCATACCACGTGGGCCAAGGGTGGTACGCACCTGACAACAAAAAACAATCTTTAACCTCTTTCTTTTTCTACGCAAAGAAGAACACAATCTTACTTTATACTTTTTTCTTCTTTTTCTACACAAAGAAGAAAAAAGTATAATTGTTTAAAGATAAGTGAGCCATCATATAATTTTAAATAGTCCACAAGTAGTTAGTATAAACCGTGTGAACTATTTAAAAAGAAAAAAGTAAATTTAAAGGCAAGATTCATAGATATAACCATCTATAAACATAAGATAGTATAACCTAAAAAATAATTTTTGTTTATGGCATCTCTGCAACAAATTGATGGATTGTTACTGAGCTATATATAATGTTGGTTAAAAATGGCAAAATATTTTTAATATCAAATTATTTACAGACAATCCTATTAATTAATAAAACCAGAAACTATAATTACATATTAATTATTATGTAAGCTAACATTTAAGCATTATATAATTTTAGTTCAAATAGATGAAAAAGACTTCTCCACAACACAGGGAATCCTAGTGTGGAGATTAGTGTACTGTCTTATTTATGTATATGCTTTTCTATACATATAATAAAACAGTAACCGAACCATTTCTGTACATTGAATATTTTTCAAAAAGAGTAATTGGTATGCAATATGTATGTTCTATAGATACCAAAACCATGTTTAGAATTTTTTTTTTCTGTTTGTCTGTTTGTCTGTTTATCTGTTTGTATGTGCGTCAATCACGTAATAACCACTAAGCAGATTTTAATAAAATTTCACATGCTGATAGACCAATATTAGGTGCAACTATAGGCTACATTTTGTTTGAAAAAATTAATTTTTAGGGGTGGCTTTCCATACATGTAAACGGAGGGTATAAAAATAAATTCGCGAATACATCATTAAATGAGGTGTCATTGGATAGGTCTTTAAAAATAAAATTAAGGTTTGTAAATGCGTTTTTTGCTAAAATAAATATTTTTTGACATATACGCTTCTAAAGTCGTGAAAATGTCATACCACGTGACAATGTGAGATTTTGGTTGAGTTGCGGACATGCTTTTTTATACTCTTAACGTATAGATTAAGACGTTAAAAACATAAATAATTTCTCAAAAACCTGCAAAAAATAACTAACTCTCCGCCCGCGACATCGCTCCTGTGGAATACAATTTTCTGTATTTTGAAGAGGCGTGCGCGCTGTGAGATTTTGGTCAAACCTACTACATGAAACTATAGACATGTGCATATCTCAGCATTCCTGCGACCGTATTTTTATTTAACTTTTGTTGTGCGCCCTAAAGAATACAGAAATTAGTAGCCCACGCGTGCGAAGCCGCGGGCGGAAAGCTAGTATAACAATAAAGATTTCTGATTTTTTTTTTTATTTGGATCAAATAATTAAATAATTAAAAATATTTTGCAACCCAACTTATCAACTTTATTAAAGAACATTCATTCTTGTTTTAACATATTTTTTTATTCATAACACATATTCATTCATTCATTCATTATCATTATCGTTCAAAAACAAACATACAAACTAAATACTTACAGCGTCCACAACCAACTGGCAAGCATTGATGTTGGAGACCAACTGCGGCTTGCCCTGGGACTGATCCGTCCCCTCCCGCAATACTAGAATCTGTGGTTGCTGAAATTAAATAGAAATATTTATTTTAGTTAGTTACTTATAGAGTTCAATCGTAAAAATAATAGTAATTTTTTTTTCCTACACTTATCATGCAATCAGTCTGTAAGACTAAAAGCAGATGTTCTGTATTCAATTGCATATTAAGTGCTTTGTGGACTTCAGATGTTCTTATGAACCATATTGCATTCGAAATTTGCCTCAGTTAAATATTAATTTAAGTTAATTGAAGAGATTTGTTTTTCATAGCTTAGCAATACAATTATTAAATAAGAAATTAATTATTTTAAATGCAATTTCCATTCATTTATTTATAACTTTTGTGATGAGTTTAAACATCAGAACTCAGTCAGATTAAATATATACATATAAATTTCATAGTCACTTTGCTATTATCTAAGTAGAAATAATAAAGGTTTAAGTTCCAAACTACTGAGGCTTTATAGAAATGTGACTCAATAATTATGATTCAGAAAAATGTTGATTTTGCATAAAAAGTTAGATTTTAGTAGTTTTTTTATAAATAGAAATTAAATTAAAGGATTTAATCTACTTTAGTATAATAATTGTTCTTCTATTTTTTTTAAGAACAGAATGAAATATAAACTGTTAGATATGTTCACCATCTGCATAATCAATGGAAATTATAGACAATATTACCAAACAATAAATATGTTAATTTAATTAATTAAGTAGACAAATACTTAAATAGCGTAACTGACAGTTTTTTTTCATTCTTTACATTACTGTAGATCTATTTTTATCTCAAAATAGGAACGGGGTTGAAGTAAGTAATAAAAATAAGTGATTTTCCAAAATCATCAATTAAACTTTTTGAAAAAAGTTATTAAAAATATAAACACGTTTTTATTAATATACTTTTCTTCAAAGAAATACTCGTATTACACTCATAAAACTCACAAAATATATGCATATTCTCGATTTTTAACCCCTACAAATAAAACCCTCTTATAATGAAAGTACACAGATTTACTCAGAAATATTGCATTCACTGATTATTTTTTTGAATCACGTTTTTGTTTTGAACAAAATTACATCTTTTACACATCGGATTACACTAGAAATATCAAATTAAATTACCATCTTGAACAAATTCTATATCTTTTCTCAAATAAACTCAAAACAATATATGACAGTTGACACTATTATTTGACATTCAAGAGCTGTGTCAAATGACTACAATAACCATAGAGAAATCTTAGTTCAGAGGTCATAACTACATACAGAACATCTTGGAAATAAATTTTAAGATTTCAAAGTCCTATTTATTTTAGAGTAATACAAAGTGGATATATCTCTTTTTTAAGTAGATCGAATATGAGTAAAAAACTAACCTGTGTTAGATCCATAACGCAATATTCAGTTAATTTCTGTCTTTTCCATTCTCAATTCATTCAATCAAATTTTACATAAAAACATTAATATATTTTTAATTAACAGCATTACAAAACGGAAAACTTCGACTATTTTCATGATCCTTGTCGGGTTGAACCATTTGTCGGGGTCATATGTTATAAGTTACATATCATTACAATTTACAATCGAATCTTAACATAATTTTTTAATTAAACAACAAATATTCCAAAGCCCCGCTTCTCACCAGCCATTGATCCGCAGTTCTATGTCAGGAATCTCTCCAAAAAATGGTCCTACTTCTCGGACGATAACTCATAATTTGTTTTGCTAAACGAACATGCATAAAATATTGCTAAGGTAATAAAGTGAAAATAGGAGATTTAAAAAAGGAAAAAAATATTATTATTACTCGTTTTCTTCAAAACCTTGGCATCCATATGCATCGAATTTCAGATTCTGTATATAGAATTTCACACAAGTGCTTCCACTAATCCATACCGTACGGATCGTATTTTCTTTATTTGAATTCGATACCGATATGTGGAGCTTAACAAAATGAATTTAATCGGAAACCGTCAATGTCGATCGTATCGAAATTGAATATCCATATAACCATCGAATATGTATAATCTACTTTTTAAATATTTTTAACCTGTTACATACAACTGTCAAATTTACATTTCATTTACACGAATTTTCGTAGATGGAAATAGATGATTGAAGAAGTATTTGTGCATGCTTATTTCTGCATATTTTTTAAACGTAAGATTCGTTTATTAAAGCACTAAAATGACCAGACAAGTGGACATAAAAGCGATAGTATCACATATAATTAAAGGAGATGGTTTGGACAAGTGTCGCATTTGCATGGGAAGTACGAAAGAAGGCAAAGTTTTCTTGGGAGATACAGTTATGAAGGATGAAGGAAAAGCAGTTAGTTTGGCCGAAGTGCTTGAAAACGTTACGGGGATTCAGGTATGTCAGATTTTTCTGTTTTTATATTATTGCGATAAACGGAACGTCTTCATTTTGACGGCACAAAATGGCGGCAGATGGAACTCTGAAGGCAACTCGTTTTATGTTATGCTACGTATTGCTTTAATTTGAATATTAAATGACATAAAAAATCAAATATGCACCTTAAATTTAGACAATAACATGAGACTCATTTTTAAAATTTTAAAACTTACTATTCATAACTATTTAACATTGTAAACAATCGCCTTCAAAGCACACGGTTCAGACAACAATACAATTATTTATAAATTTTATCGGCGTAATTATGTACATTAAGATACAGATTAAAAATATATATTTAGTTATGCAAACTTATAAGAAAAGAAGCAGTAATATTCCCTACGCTTGGACTCATGGCCATTTGACTGGTACCAATCATTGCAGATGCAGACACAAGATGACCTGCCTACAGGAATCTGTTCGGCGTGCTCTGTATCCGCCTTGAACGCAGCATCATTCCGCAATTTATGTCAGAAGGCAAACACTCAATGGGACTTTCTAACAAACCTATTAAACAGCCTTCCTACCCAATCAGACAAACATAACACTGCATTATTTGCTCTAATAAATAACAACGAAATGACTATAATTGATGATTTTGTTGGTACCGTCTCTAAAAACACAGCTGCTAAGATGTTATCTTCACATCTTAATAAGGAAAATACTGAACGAAAGTCTTATAAGTGTCCAGAATGTTTTAACACATTTAGATACCCAAATCAGTTATACATTCATCTAAAGGAATCTACGGATATGAAAAGAGCATGCTATGTTTGCGGAGAAATCATGATGAGGGATGCATTAGTTTCACATTTAAGCAGGGATCATAATAAAGATGCTATTGATTGCAAAAAATGTCCAGCAATTTTTTCCACAGCGGAACAATATATTGAACATCAGGCTAAATTTCATTTTTCAACTAGTAATATATGTATAGATTGTGGACAGTCATTTCAAACAGTAAATGCACAACATGCTCATATGTCAATACATACACCAAAATCCTGTCCCAGATGTGATAAGATTTTCAAGAACCAAAAGTGTTATTTACATCACTTCAAAAACTGCTGTACGGACAAAAAGGATTTGAAGAACAAGGAACCAATTATACACAAAAAAGACAAAATTAAAGTTGGCTTACGGGGCAGCGTCAATAAGAAATGCATTTGCGATTATTGTGGCAAGGAATTTGCTGGACGAAAAATTATATCTGCACATATACAAATAGTTCATATGAAAAACACACATCAACCGTGTACTCAGTGTGGGAAGTTGTTAGCTGCCGCTCATATGTCAGGACATATGAAGTCTCATAACTTTAACCATCCATTTAAATGTCTATTATGTGGTATGGTGTTCAAGTCCCATCTTGGTTATGTACAGCACCTACGTTTGCATTCAGGGGAAAGGCCATATGCTTGTAGTCAATGTTATGAAACGTTTTCTACATCGTCAAGGCGTTCAGAGCATGTACGGAAGACTCATAAAAAGAACGAAATTGAATTAAAACATGCTTGCACATATTGTCCTGCTAAATTCCGTCTTCCTTACCGATTGAGACGTCATTTGTTAAACGTGCATTCGAATGAAAGTGACCTCCCGGAGATGAAATATAAGTGTGGGGTTTGTAATATGAAATTTTGCTCACGTCTAGGTTTGGTTCATCATAGCAAAACGCATCAGAATGTGTTATTATTTAAACGACAGATACGAGATACTGGGATTAAGTTCATGGATTCAACAACCCCAAAAAAATGACCTAATATTGATACAATAAACAAAGTGTGTAATTTTAGATATTTGTTTCTTCTATTTTCGGATGTGGAAAGCAGATTTTCAAATCTTTTAATGTTGTTTTCTTTTCATAAATAATAACAATTATAATAATTTAATTCTCAACTAAAGAGAGAATTTCATGACTTTTAAGAGAGAAGAAATTTTTTTTAAAATAAATTACTCTTTTTTGCGTATACCTTAATTCGACAAGGTTCCAGTACATAAACAAGTTACGTGGTTGGTCTACAATAAATTGATAAGATCTTAATATGTTTTTTAACTTTTTTCCAAGTCCTGTAGTCTCAAACTCATCAGAATTGCCTTAGTACTTAATCATACAAAACTACTTTTCCCCCTATGTTTTTCTATTATATCTGACTGGCTAACCGCCCCGCTGGTTCAGTGGTTAGCGCGTTATGCGTCACAATCGAGAAGTCTTGGGTTCAATGCCTGCTGGAAATGTGGAAAAAAATTACTCTGTTTGGCAAGTCACAGAATACTTGCCTCTAAATAAAAATTGATTAGTGAAATAGATTTAACATTCACCCCACGTCCCAACAGGAACGGGAAACACTTTTATCTTACTAGATTGGCTGCTATGACAAACATCCTAAAACTAACATTAGGTGTAAAATACACAACGTAAGACTAATATTTATATTGGCCGTTGGTGCGTAAAGATGTTCAATACAAACATTTTTTGTGAAATTTTAATGACCTACTTAATGTAAAGCTTCTTTGTCTGACAATGGATAGTAGAAGCATCGAGATTTGAAGCATAAATAGATAGATTAAACCAATAAAAGTTTTCAAAGTAGTATTTCTTACTAGATTCCCCACTAAAAGGTACCATTTCAAAATATAAAACGGTGAAGATTTCGAATTATATATTTTTATGTATGTGTGTTGCTCGTTCACGCAAAAACTACGGAACAAATCTGGATAAAGCTACACAGTAATAAAATACATAGCTTAAACATCAGAATTGTACAAAAAAAAATACAATACCTAAAGCAAAAAATTGAGAGCCAACTTTGCGGCCTTATTAATTTATTTAAAAACTTACAGTAATTGTTACTGTATTAAAATAAACACACATGAACTATAACTTCACCAAATACAACAGACAGATATAACCAGTAGAAGCAGTATTGCAGCTGTGTTTCGAGCGGGGGCCTGGAGGCCTGTACTCCCACCCTATTCCTCTCCAATCTTGCCCTCATTAATTCTGACCTTATCCTCCCGTTCCTTCAAGCCGTGTAGGCATCTGCGACATCTTGATGTTGAAGACAGATGTGTACTCTCTTATATCTATAATCCGATGACGACCGACAGATGTGTACTATCTATAATCCGATGGTGCACAGAGTGACACGACTGGAGAGATCCGCTATATTATAAGCGACAAAAAGTTGGGTGAACTCGAGAGTATAAGCCTCATTCTCGTGCTGCCAGCGTCAAATAAAATTAATAAAGTGTTTTCTTTTTTGCAGGTTAGCGATGAAGAGTTGTGTCCAAGTGGAATATGTGCAGCGTGCATGAATCTGGCCAAAGCAGCATATGAGTTCAGAATGTTAGTCAGAACTTCCCAAAACTTATGGCAAAACTGCTTCAACTCCGTTGATATTTTAATGGACAAAAACAAATGTTCCAAATCATTGTACGCCATATTAAATGACAATTTGTCGTTACAAGCCGTGAGAAACTTCGATGGAAATGCAAAAAATTTCGTCAACCATTTCCTGAATCAGCCCAAAAGGGAAAGGCAAAATGAAAGGCAGGATAAAAAGCAACGAATTTCAAGGAATGGCCCGTCTTGTGCCTGCAGTGATTGTGGGAAAGAATTCCACAGCCCATATTACTTAAATCTGCACTTAAAGAACAGCAGTGAAAAGGAAGCGTGTTGGTTATGCGCAAATATGTTTAACAGAGGAGAAGAAATGAAAAATCATATGGCCACCATGCATAAAGTTGAGATGTTATTGTGTAATGAGTGTCCAATGCTCCTTAAAAGTGCGATAGACTTGAAGAGGCATCAGAAGAAGTGTCACACACCAAGTGCTTATACTTGTACTCATTGTGGTAGGACGTTTAGTAGGCAGGCGTCGTTTGAACTGCACGCTCAAATGCATATGGTTAGGACGTGTCGCGCGTGCGGTGCTCAGTTCACGAACCGTGGGTGTTATCGAGTTCATAGGTCGAAGTGTGAACCTGACGCGAAACCAGACTTGAAAACGATACCTCGAAACAAACGGTCTAACGTACGCGATCCAGCTACGTTTATCTGTGACTACTGTAATAAAACTTACCACTCACGACCCCAGTTACAAAACCATATTATTTGGATTCATATGGATATACGACCTCATCAGTGTCAGTGGTGCGGGAAACGGTTTTACACGCCGGCTCGTTTAGCGGAACATACAGTTGTGCATACGCGGGAACGCAATTTCAGTTGTGATATTTGTGGCGCGAAATTGGTTTCCAAAATGGCCGCCGTGTATCATAGGCGAAGGCACACCGGTGAAAAGCCATACGAATGTGAAGATTGTGGAGAGAAATTTATATCGTCGTCTCGTAGGTCTGAACACGCGAAACGAAGACACGATAAAGGGACGCGTCTGCAATGTATGTTATGTTCAGCTAGTTTTGTGCGCAGTCATGAACTCAAGAAGCATATAAATAAGTCGCATTGGCTGGATGATGGTTTGAAAAAGGAAAAAGAATTGTTTGAAATGGAGAAATAGCATGAGCATGGACGTACAGTCGTAAAAAAGAATAATACGAGTAATTTATTTTACGTTAAAGCACTTGACGTTGCGTAAGCGAGTTATAGTGTGCTATGCCCTCTGTGGCTGAGAATTAAATGGTCTCATTAGGTCAAAAGTATATACTCGTATATTGCCGTAATTAGCAATATATTTTAAAAATATTTCTTAAAATTATGATAGATAATATTGTCTTTGATTGTTTAGTTTCAAGTAAGAAAGTTACAATACGTGTTTTGAATTTAATGGAATAAAATTTTATTTTATTAAATGTTTTATTTTTTTAGAGAATTAATATATCAAGAAAATTTATTGGAATACATTTTAAATGGGATTGTACTATGTTCCTTTTTAGGTAGGAGCATGATTTTTGGCATAGCTAAGCTACACAAAACTAAGCATTTTTTTTGATAATTTTCTTCCTCTAACACTAAATAATAGCAATATTTTTCTTGACATTTAAAATCCCACTTTCACTAATTATTAACGTGATTAATTTATATTCTACATGATGATTCCTCAGTTAATATTCTCTTATAAATATACTGTATCTTCTTTGCTTTTGATATTATTTTTTATACAGCAAAATATGTGACACATCCCCGGCTGAGACTAACTTCTACTTCGCACGGTGCAGTTGAAGTAAGTTTCTAAACGTTACAGTATTGTCATAATGACATTAAACACAACTGACAGATGACAGATCTATAAAACACCAAAGAGTATATTAAAACACTGGCAGTGGGCACGGCACAAGCTGTGCTTTCTTCCAAAAACGTAAAGATTGAACCATGGCTTTTAAAAGCGATTTGAAACAATTAGTGAAACCATATTATTGGGTGAACATCCTTCTCAGTGTATCATATGTGTTTGCTAAACGGACCAATTTTACCTGTGAATTCTTATTCCCAAATGCCGACTGCGAATTGGACAGTCGTGAAACGGAAATCCTATTTTTCCTAATTATTGTCGTGATGTTGAGGACAAGGAAGGCAGGAAGTGTGACCATGGTCAATTATCTGTCGTCTTCATTTGTATATACGAAGATTGCTAACTTAATACTGTGGTTGTATGCTGATGTAAGGTGCGTGTATTTGTTATTTTTAGTATGTAGTATAACCCTGGGATTGATGTCTAATTGAGTATTTAAACATTTGAATTTATTGTTATAATCCTCTAATTTGCATTGGGTTTGTTTGCTTGATGTGATAATTTAATAGGTAGTCTTCAGTTTGAGGATAAAAACATTTTAGTACTAAATAGAACACAAAAAATTATAAAAAACATATTTGTAGAATTTTTTCTACAACTTTTCATACTGGTTTCATATTTCATACTTTGTTTATTTTTTAAATATTGAATTAAGTTTACAAGTAAAGTGTTAACATATTGGTAACTAGATGTTCCGCGCGGCTCCGCTTCCGTAGCATAATGTTATAAAACCCTATGTTACTCATGGATAATGTAGCTTACAAATGGTGAAAGAATTTTTAAAGTTGGATCAGTACTTTTTGAGCTTATTCATTACCAACAAACAAAGTTTTCTTCTTTAAAAAACCTATTAGTGTAGATTTACACATTGTATTACCTATTTGTATACATGCAATTCATTTGATGTGGCTGATGCATTCTATATAAGAAATTTATGTTCAGACATTCTATACAAGAATCCATGAAAACTGATGTATCCTATGCTTAATTATATTTAGATGTATTGCTTAAGGATATAGTAGTAATATTCCTTGAATAAAATAAAGTATTAACTTCTGGATAACTGGGCTAAGCTATTTAAAAGCACAAAATAAACATGCATAGTATATATTTCCGTTTATTTTCAAAGAATTACATCATTAGAAATGTTTCCTAATATTTGTTACTTTGTGATCTTCCGTTTGGTACATTATATTGATCTGAAAAAGAAATACTCGCATATAAAAAGTGTAAATAGGTTGGTATTATACGCATTGGATTGTTTATTTAAGTAAATAAATAAAATAAATATTCTGGAACATTTAACACTATGTCATCTAGTCCCAAACTTAGCAAAGCTTGTACTATGGAAAGATAACTGATAGACATACTTAATTAAACATATGCTTTTTTGTGAATATATACATATTACATACTATAGATAGATAAACACCTACATAGTAGAAAATAACAATGTTCATCACATCATAATTTTCTACTCGTGGGAATCGAACTCACACGCTTCGGCTCAGACAATTGCGCCAATCGAGTCATAGAAAATGTGTGGAATGAAAACCAGTGGTCTCAGTTTTTTTATGCTACAGCAGGCAAGGGTTGAACGTTGGTGTCTATAAGTTATCTAGTTTCCATAGTACAAGCTTTGCTTAGTTTGGGGGTAGATGGCGAAATGTTAAATCTCTCTGAATATTAATAATAATTTTTTGTCGAAAAAAAATTATGTGTTTCTGAGTAACATGATGGATAGAACTAGTCCTGAATTGCTTTATTTTAATTTCATTATGTTCAATTCATTAATATTAATAAAATGGTGACCACATTAAACAATTTGGGCTCTTAAAACACTATTTACAGAAAAAAAAATATTTAAAGATCTAAATATATGATAAAATGGTAGACTATCCGTGTCTGTACATTCAATATTTTCAAGAAAAAAAGATATGAGAGTTCAAAGCGATCCATCAAAAAATATGTATGTATAATTCGCGTAGGTTAAGTTGGAAATACACGGTAATACGTACACGTTTAATATTCCCGTATCGATTCTTATTAACGATGGCTGGACACCTGAAAACAAATAAACATTTTAAATAAAATACTTTTACTAAAATGTCGGGTGACTGTCTTCCGTGACCACGCTCGCTGTAAAGTGCTCGAAACGTCGGGTTAAATAATAATGTGTATGTAATAAAATAATGTATAATCAACCGCGTTTAAAATCCTTTGAACAGTATTTTTTTTTAATTGGAAAGTACTCGCGTTAAAACAAACACAAGATTATCTATATATATAAAAATGAATTGCTGTTCGTTAGTCTCGCTAAAACTCGAGAACGGCTGAACGGATTTATCTTATCTTGGTCTTGAATTATTCGTGGAGGTCTAGGGAAGGTTTAAAAGGTGAGGAAAAATCGAATAATTGCCGGGAATTGCCGGGTCCACGCGAGCGAGCACGCTAAATAAACATTTATTATAGGATTGGATTTGTGAACTCACAATTGTGAATCCGACCGGAAAGTATCGAAATCGGATTAAGATTCATACAAATTTTGAAGGAATCGGATTTGTGAATTATACCCCGTTAAAATTATGGACTATAAAATGGTTACTTATTAAAATTATTTGAATTAAATCTTACCCACAGACGCAGCGTAAACGCTAGCCAATTGAACGGCAAAAGCCACCCACACAACGGTGATTATAAGAGATGATCGGGTGCCCCACATGTTTCCTTCTGAATTCGCAAAATAATAACCGAACATACCTTATATAGTAATATGCATTCTTATCTTTCTCATTAAATTTTTAATTAAAAAGAAAGAGGAAGCAAGATAATAATAAATTGTATCGATTTTTTGTATATATTGATAATTAGTTTTGATATTTAGGTACATAACTAGCACATAATTTTGTTCCTTTGTCTATATAATAAAAGCCATAAATTTCCTTTTTATGTGATAGCGGGCAAGCGGAGCATGCGGTTCACCTGATGTTAAGTGACTGACCGCAGCCCATGAACATCTACGGCAGCAAAGTGTCGCAGATGCCTTGCCGGCTTAAAGGAAGGGGACGGGATAGGGAGAGGATTTTTTTTATTTATATTTTTACATTACGATATTATTATTAGTTTATTATTAAGTTAGTGATTTATTCCTGTGTGCTCTTTGGCATAGGTCTCCTCTAACCTCTTCCAATTCTCCCGTTTCCTTGCCAATCTCTTCCATGTTTTTCCCGCCATTTTGATGAGGTCATCCTCCCATCTTCAGACTGGCTTTCCCTCATTCCTCTTTCCTTCTCTCGGGTGCCATAGCGTCACCAACTTACTCCATTTATAATTTCCACTCATTATTAGGGAGATGATTAATAATGGGAAATTCAGTGGCGGCCTAAGGGATTTACGATCAGGGCTATAGCCCAGATTTCGCACGTAGGGGCCTCGCGCATCCTTCTATACCTACACCTGTAACTACTGCTATTCAGTCGAAAAAAACGTAGATCGTTGTTGAAACACTCATGAAGACAACTGCCATCTCGAGTCTTCCGTGACCACGCTCGCTGTGAAGTGCTCGAAACGTCGGTTTAAATAATAATGTAAAATAAACCGCGTTTAAAATCCTTTAAAAAGTATTTTATTTAAAACGTAGATCATCAAAAGTTCTTTCAACATTCGAAAGCTACTTTATCCACGAGCAACATAGCCTATATATATAACCACGAAGCCGCGCAGCTACTCTTTGATATTTTTATGTCCATTACAATTTTTCATCACAACATTCCAGGTACGGCATCCCATACGGAGCAATCCTCATCCTATCCGCCCTGCTGCTCCCAGAGCCAACGTACTCCGGCCCGGAGCTTGTCACGTACTTCCGGGGCCCCCAGATCTTGGAGGACGAGCTTAAGCACCACAAGAACACCACCTGGCTGGTGTGCCTGTATGCAGCGTGGCACCCCGCCTGTGTGAACTTCGCTCCGGTGTTCGCTGAATTGTCGGCGAGCTATAATCTAGATAACTTCAAGTTTGGGAAGCTGGATGTCGGAAGGTGAGTTTTGTGAAGTATTTCTTACACCACTTTCCATCAGGTGGGGTAGCGGTCAAATGTCTACGTATTCTGCCTAAAAAAAATAAATTATTACGCCCCTGCCAGCCGATGGGCTAATATTAATTTCCCGTTCACGAAAAATGTTATGAAGGTTCTTCTCGGTAGAGACAGTCTTCCGAATCGGTGCTAAATAAAATATATATATATGACTACATAGTATAAAACAAAGTCGCTTTCTCTGTCCCTGTGTCCCTTTGTATGCTTAAATCGTTAAAATTACGCAACGGATTTTGATGCGGTTTTTTATAGATAGTTATTCAAGAGGAAGGTTTACACATATGATAGTAGTGGAGAAATACTGTTATTTTTAAGGTTTTTAATGCGACATCAAATTAATCGAATTAATTATCATTTTTTCCCGTTTACATTGCAAACGCAGGCTGAACCCTACGAGATTTATCATAAATATGTTCTTGTGGTGTTCATGATAAATAATAAATGTTAGCTCACAGACCAAGGGGGCGCTAGTGTCACTTCTGACACTTCAAACCTGTCATCTGTGGCGTGCAGACGTATCCGTTGAGCTGTGTGCCTACTTACTGATATTTGAATCTTTTATTTAATGCTCACCTACAACTATAGGACATAACAGTACTAATTTTTATATACAACGTTCACATATTTTCTATAATGTATTTAGTATCAGCATTGCACCCGTGCGAATCCTGGGCGGGTCGCTAGCTAATCATTTAAATGTAAATGACGTTCTGCAATCGCCTCGAAAGACGTCGATTTGGAAAATAAGCATTTTGACTTTGACTTTGACTTTTTTCAGATACCCAGAGGCAGCCACCAAGTATAGAGTGCAGGATGGGCCTACAAGTCGTCAGCTACCGACCGTGATACTGTTCAGCGAGGGTCAGGAGAAGATGAGGAAGCCCCACGCTGATCACACTGGGAAACTGCAGAAGTGAGTCACTTCACAATTCTTAGACCATAGTTTTGATTAACAATAGATTCTTTTGATTAACAAAAGACAATAAAAAAAAATTATAGACATTCACTGTTTTAGGGCATCGTGTATTTTTGTTTAAACTAGTGGTTCTCTCCAAGCTAGACATCGCGTTGTAATGTATAAATCAAGACCTTTCTTTTGATATCACACTCGGCTATAATCAGATGAAAAAAGCCTATTTCACTCCCCCCATCTTCGTTAACACACACACACAAATATTAAAAATACGGTAAATTATTGACAATATAATTCGTATTTATTTAACGTACATTATAAAGAGAAAAACTTTGTATTTTTGTAATGAATAGGCTCAAAAAGTACTGGACCGACTTTAAAAACTCTTTCACCATTCGAAAGCTACATTATCCACGAGCAACACAGGCTATATACATAACATTATGCTACGGGAACAAAGCCGCGTGGATCAGCTAGTTAATAATACTTAGTAAATAGAATGCTTAATGTCACATTTTATACTTTAATGTCTGGCATTTTTTTCAGGTTCATGTTCTCCAAAGACAATTTAAAAGCAGCATTTGACATTGATGGCATTCATCAAGACTGCAAATCGAAATTAGCCGCCAAATCTAAAAAGACAGAAAAAACAGAGTAGACTCAGTAGAATTGCAAATTAAAATGTATTACTTACGTATAACAGACACAAATAATTTATGCCTCGCACTAAATAATAAATGATAATATTATTGCTTATAGATTGTTTAGAAATCACAATTTTATAAATGAAACTGGTACGCCTCCAATTGACAACCTCCGCGTTTTTTTGGAAAGTCGGTTGAATATTGATTTGTTATTTATAGTCTACATACAAAAAAAGAAACAACCTTGATTTTTTTAATAAGGATTTTGTTTTTTTTTATATATATAAAATTTCCAATGTACTGTAAGCTACTTGCAAAAGTCAAATATTTATTATTCTGACAAATTATTTTAGGTATTGATGGTTTGCATTTTATGACAGAAAAAGATCTGAATAGCATTTAAGAGCATGTAATTGTTTCGTATTTTTTTATTTATCCTATGACGTAACAAAACTCACACCAAATTAAATCGTTAAAGGCACATTTATATTGGTTGATAAGTCGGTCGATACCAGTCGGACATAACGACTAAAGAAACTAGTCATGCGGACTTTACAGCATGCGGTACAGAATTGTATTGCATTTTGCGGGTTGTATGGCATGCATAACAGAAATCGCTCGAACCCCGCATGCGGATCTTAACGGCCAGTCTAAATGTGCCATTAATTAAATACATGAAAAATATGCCATAACTTACAAACAAAAACAAAACATAATTCAGAAGTAAAAAGTGAAATAAAAAATTTAGATTGTTTAAATATGTATTGAAATTGATAAACTATCAGTATATTCATGTTATTATTTATAGTATCATATATACCATTGTAATTCTTTTTTCCATTTTTGCGTGTAGAGCAATTCCAATTTTTGCTTTTATGTTGTTTATATAAGTACTTTGGACTAAAACCACAAATATTTATATAATCACTGTTTTTACATTGCTTTACGATATATATTTATAAGGACACATGAAATTTATAAATAAAAATTAAAATGAATGTTTGCCTAAGAATATGCCATTAATTAAATTAAATAACACAAAGTAGTGTAAGGTTATGTGTTTGTTTGTTAATTTTGTAGATTTAATAAATTATTGAAAAAAATGTTTGATTTATTCTTGTCTTCTTACGGTGAACATAACATGAATATTATTTTTTAAATAGTATAGGTTATTTTACACAACGCCATCTTGTCTAAGTAAAGCTTGTACTATTCAATTAACACACCTACTTTTTATAACACTCTAAACATTATCCAAGAACTAAATCTATACTAATATTATAAAGAGGTAACCTTTGTATTTTTGTATGTTTGTATTGAATTGAATTAACAACATTTCTTTTACCATTACTCAGAGGGATTCTTCCGAATCCGTATGGGCTATATTTTATCCCGGAAAATAGATAGTATATAATATTATGCTACGGGAGCGAAGCCGCGCGGATCAGCTAGTACTATATAAATATAAACATACCATATATGCAGTTGTCATTCAGTAGGTGAGGGCATGATACACGGACAAACATTTGAAATGTTCGCATGTATAAATAACAATTTCGTACCAAATAAAACAAACTTAGGGAAAAAATAATTTATTATTTACAAATTATATACAGTATTAGTAATTACACTGAAATTAGAACATCAATGAAATCATCAACAATTATTCCAATTATTTCCTATAAAAAAGGAACTCATAATGCGGAAGTCAAAATTAAAAAAAAATACAATTTTACTATAAAAATCAATTCATTACTTAAAATTAAGATATTCAAAATTCAACTCCATAATAGATACAAAAGTTTTTAGCTTAAAATGCAATAAAAAAACAACTCTAAATTTTCTATATATAAAGTTTTATAATCTACCGAATTATAAAAAAAATATTAGAAGCTTTTTTTTAATATTGCAGCTATGTCTAGAGAGCAAGATTTTGCTTTTTTTTTCATTGTAACATTTCCCGCCATTTTGCACCTTTGACATTACATTTTTTTTATTCTAAAAGGCACGGCAATATAAAACATTGTATTATTAAGTACACTGGAAAATGGATATTTTACGTTTTAAAACAGTTTTCTGGGATCAATTTACAAAAATATTATTTTACCATTAATTAAATATTCGATCTGCGTCTACTATTTTTTTGTATTTTTATCATATTATATTATGACTAATAGTCACAGCATCACATATTTTTTTATAAAATCGACAATAGAAATAAATTAATTTATAAACGTAGCCAAACATGTCTGAATTATCGACCAGCGTTGGCACAAAATAATTTAAAAAGATAAAAATACACATAAAAACCGACTTTCCAGACCACCCATAAAATAAAATTTCGCTTGGACACCTCTACGCGAGTCAAAAATCCCATCAGTGGAGTGATATTTTTTCATAACAAGCCATATTTTTATTCTCTGCCTCTGTATCTTTTTAACTGCGTAACTAATTTTCATGCAGTTTTTACTTTTTACTGTCATTAATAAATAGTACAAATATTAGATATTCAGTAAAAAAATGACTCAAATAAATATCACTGAGTCACATTAAATTATTAAAAATTACATGGACCAAATAAGGTGGCAAAAAAAAATATTATTTTTTCACGTTAAAGCAGGCAAGTGGAGCATGCGGTTCACCTGATGTTAAGTGACTGACCGCAGCCCATGAACATCTACAACACCAAAGTGTCACAGATGCCTTGCCAGCTTGAAGGAGAGGATTAACTATGGGAAATTGGGAGAGGAGTAGAACAGGATGGAAGAGGAATGGGATGGGAATACAGGCCTCTTTCATATCATTTAAATTTTTTTCCAACCGTCCATAAAAAAATTTTCAACCCATCATGAATTGCGCGCTCTGTACCTATTTATCATTTATCACTCAGTGATACAATTTAAACATTTTGTAACCAAATTTACAGGACAAAAGTATCAAATATCATATCCAAAAAGTTTAACAACTTCATAAAACGTGGTCTGTCTTCCACGCGCTCTTTCTTAGCTGGTTTCTGCTCTTTTGGTTCTGAAAAAAAATAAAATATGTCAAAATTTAAATGTTTGTCTCTGGACACCGCAACACCTGAATCGATGTTGATGAAATTTTGTATACAAGTAGATTGTTGGTTGACTTAAGTGATACAAAAAAATATGTTATCTATACTAATATTATAAGAGGAAAGATTTTTTGTTTGTTGATTTGTTGAATAGGCTCCGAAACTACAGAACCGATTTGTATGAAATACAGTTTCTTTGCAACCCTAGCATTCCTAGGGTTTCAAAGATACTCTGTATGTCATTACATTGGATAGCTTTTATCCCGAATGAAATCCTACGAGAACGCGATATATACGCGGGTGAAACCGCGGAGCTCAGCTAGTACATTATAAAAAAATTATAATATAATAATCTTTTATTTATTGATAGATTTTTATTGATTTAACACCCCCAAATTCACGCGAGCGAAACCGCAGGAGAAAACTAGTAAAAATATTTTTGTAAAATTCAACATTTGAGTTCAGTCGTTTTGCATATTTTTTTAAAAAAGCCAAAAAAGTGTGAATTAATTTAGATCATTCTGTCTTTAATAATATATCTACAGCACTATTTTTCTTTATATTGTTACTTCTCAAATTACCTGCGGAATCAAACCTAGACCCCTCCTCATAGACCAGCATCTGATCGCCCATGTCGGTCCTATCCAAGAATACATGGATACTATACGCTGATATCGCATGCGACCACGCACCGAACACTCCTATACCTGAAATGTGAAAAATATATTACTAGTGGCTCGCCCCGAGCTGGACCTCACATTGTAATGTATAAATCAAAACCTTTCATTTGATACCACACTCGCCTTCGTGTGTAATAAGAAAATGCACGAATCATTCTGCAAATAAAAATATAAAACGAAACTATCATATAATAGGTTTAACTCGAAAATAAAAAAGTTTTAAATTCAACTATGAAGTGATTGTCAAAAGACGACATTGTCATTGATGGTCGCATTTTTTCACGGTAGTCTTCTATGAATATAACATATCTATACATTATAATATATCATTGGTTAGTAATTATTTCCCATAATACACAGCACTTGCACGTACATGTTTATTAAGGAATGTCTCATAACAGTCAGAGAATACAACACTTACAAACTATTTTATAATAGTCAATGACACATCATTTAAGTGAGGGTAAGTCACAATATCATAACCAACAGATACATGGAGCTATTTTTACTTTATGACAATTTCTAATAATAATGATTAACAATATTAAATACTATGCAAAGTTAACTTAACACACACTTCAAAAAATGGTATCCTCACCTACCAATAGGTCTGGGGAAGTCAGCCGGTATACTAACTATATCCTTCCCGCATGTAATGGAACTGAAGTTGTGCCTGTCCACCTCATAGCTGGGTCTGGAATTGTTTTGAATTATATTTACCACTAGCTTATCTCCCCAGTTTCATCTATGTGTATATCCCGTTCCCGTAGGATTTCGGGATAAAACTATCCTATGTCATTCCTGGGCTTTCAAAGAGTCTGTGTACAAAATTTCATCGAAATCAGTCTTGTAGTTTCGGAGTCTATTTAATTCAAACAAAACAATAGAACAAATATTTCCTCTTTATAATATAAGTATAGACTATAGACAAATCAACCAGTATCTTAAAGATTCTCTACTAATATTACTATAAGTAGTTTAGTATTGCCTTACAGAAATACATTGTTTATTAGCTGTATTAATACATGAAGGTCAAATAAGATTGATTACATTTGGCACTGGCAAACTAGTGTCAAAATGCAGATGTATGTATTGTAACTAACCTTCTTATCTTTCTTTGAAACCCCAGGAATTATATAGGATAGTTTTTATCGCGAGAATCATATGGAAACGGGGTATATACGCTGAAGATCAGCAGTAATAATTTAAGTATGTTTTCAAATTTAAAATAATTTATAGAAAATTTTAGCATAAACTGGCTACTCAAAGCTAAACCAAAATAAGAAATTTTGTTATGTACAATTTATTTAAAATATTTAAAAAATATTTTCAAGCAAAAATTTTTATTTCTCCTGAGTTTATTCTTATTACAATCACTAACTCTTAACGATGAATTTTCGCATATTCCTTTCACTTTACAACAATAAACGAATAACTTTTTCTAAATTTAGGCTGTATAAAAATTTAAAACTTAGCGTAAAACAACATAAGTACCTTAAGTTATCCGCTACATACAAATCAGCATCACCGCTGAGAGAAGTCAGTTCAACCAGCAGAGGACCACCGTGCCCCAATTGCCAATAAGAGAAGTTACCTGCTCCTACTGCCCCAATAACCGTATCCAGCAACATTTTTTCCACAAAAACCATTCGAAACACATTGGTTAACAACGACCACATGGTCGATACACTGATTATAGCTAGCAGTATAAATATAAATTCACGCCTCATTTTTTGGAATTTTGTTATTATTTTTATGAAAACATTGGACACGATCGATAAAAAATCAAAATAAAAGTTTGACAACTGATAGGAGAGTGACAGCTGTATGACAGTACAGAGATTGTGCTGCCAGACATTAAATTTGAAACTTTATTTTTTTATAGTTAGCAAAAGACTTCAATTTTGGTGTTAAAAATATTTTATTTTTATTTTAATGGCATCTTTTTTTTGGAGAAAATTTTTGAAAGTATTTACTACAAAAATTTACGTTATAAATAAATTTACGTTTACTATTCACACCTTCATAAATTTATTTTTCCACAACTTGGGGGAAATTTCTAAAAAATAGTAACCTCTGTTAAAAAAAGTAATCCGGCAAGTTTACCATTGAAAATTGAAATACAACTCAATACAACTTACTTATACTCACTCACATAAAAATTGACTTCTTTTTTCGTTACTTCAATAAATTCGTGTATAATAAAAAAAGAAATGTACCACATTCTATCCGTGCAAAAGAACTGGGCATGACTAGAAATTAATTTATTTATATATGAAAAATACGTTAACAGCTTAACAAAATTTTATTGGATATAATTTTAAAATTAATACACATGTTGATTTGGATGCATTAAATTCAATAGATATAAATAGAACATCATTAAATATTATTTGAATAATGAATAACTAAAAATAAAATGAATTGTTAAAACCATTTCGTTTTTTGTATGATAATAATAAGTTTGGTTAGACTTTTATGTCTTTTAACTTAAAAACGCTTCAATAATATCACATGAAAAGATTAGAGATTATTATAGAAACAGCTATTTGAATTGTTTATAACATTTGAAGGATGAATAGATCATTCATAGAACTAAGCTCAATAAAACCTCTTTATGCCTACTCAAAACAATGTTATCAATAGAGGCGGCCAATTTCAATAGAGACTAGCCAACTATGCAATAAACTTTATTATAACGTTCCCATGAATACAGATAACAGATGCGGTCTCATTTTTTTCACTCTTAAGGACCAAAAAATGCTAAAAAAGCTATAGTCAAATGGGCGTTGTAAATCAATAATAATGTTAGGTACCTTTTTTTTTTTTTTTTTTTTATGAGGGGAAATGCCTTCGCATACCCGGCCGTCTGGGGAAACGACCGTGTTATGTCGGACTTGCACCGACTAAAACCCCTCGATGTTCCTTCACACACCTTGTGGGGGGCTCACGGGCACGCCGTAGCATTCTTCCGCGAACCCCCCGGTGCCGGCCGCTTTTCGCGGCCCCTCCGCGAGAGCAGGATGGAAGGAGCAGTGTCCATCCTGCGCTCCTCCTCGTCGTGGTCTTCCCGGAACATATGGGAGACCACAACCGCCGCAGAGGCCCAATTTGGTGGAGCGGTGTGAATCCCCATTCACGCCGCCCCAGGGCCCCATAATGTTAGGTACCTAGATCAACATGTATTATTACCCAGAAGTATTTAATTCACAGCATTATAATTTTACTGTATAAATAGAAAGGTATATATGACTATTGACATGTCGTAAGACCTGACAAACAGGAAACGTGAATATGAGTAGATAGATAACAGAATTATCTGATAAACTTAATCAGTCAGTGGAAAATCTCTACGTCTTTATTTATTTGAATCATACAACGGAAGAGTAATACGCAAAGTATGTAGAAACAATCGTCACCAATCACCATGACTCGTGTCTGATAATATGGTAATTAAAAAAGAAAAAAAAGAAAATGTATCGAAAATTCGTCATTCGAATTTAGAATCTTCGCGTTGTTTAAATCTTACTTCTTACTAATAATAAAAATGTGGAAGTTTGGATGTTTGCGTGTCAATCACGCTGCAAGTAATGAATGGATGAAATTTCGTATAAAGATAGATTATTCGCTGGATTGGTGATAAATTTTATTGCTTGACCGCACATTTGACGCTGTTGAAGCCGCGGGCAGAAGTTAGTTGCTTATTATATTGTCTCAATTCCGTCAGGCGGAAGACAATTTTGTTACCTACATCACGGATAATATAATACTAAATGTAATATTAATTTTTACTTTTGATCTATTATTATATAAGGGAAAGATTTGATTGTTTGAATAGGCTCCGATTTTCGAACTACTGGACCGAATAATCATTATTTTATAATTTAAAACTAATAATTAAAGTTTTTTAATAGGACCTAGCTGCAAGTAAATCTGCTCCCGTTGGATATTCGGAAGGATAGATATATTCCTATGTCCTTCCTCGGGTTTCAAACAATCTCTGTACAAAATTTCATCCCAATCAGTCCAGTTATTTCAAAGTCATTCAATTTAAACAAATAAAAAATCAAATCTTTATCTTTATTATTAGTATAAAAGTATAGATATACATAACAGCAGGAGCGAATGAAGCCGCGGGACACCACTAGCTAATAATAAAACCCAAGCATTGTTTTGGCCTCAGAGCCCTTGACAACTCAATACAGTCGCGGCTTGGCGGGTGGCAAACAGGGCAGCCCGAGGCCTCACTCTTGCAGGGGCCTCACTCTTGCAGGGACGTCGCTCTTGCAGAGGCCTCGCTCTTGAAGAAGCCTCGCTCTTGCAGGAGCCTAGCTCTAGTCTGTGTGCGTAATAAAATTAATATTTCTTTACTTCTTGTATATAATCTTATCTTTTTTGCAATTTTTTCTTGTCTATTGTGTAATTTTTAATTGTTATTTATGTATCGAGATTGTGTGTCGAAATAAATGTTTTTTTTATCTATCTTTGTTTCTAATTAAATATGTAAGGAAAACCATTCATGCATTTTTAATTACCATGTCTCCTTTTGATAACCTAACGCCTCGCAAAGACCTTCTGAGTCCTCGTTAAGACCCGCCGGGGCCTCGCAAAGATCTGCCGGGGCCTCGCAAAGACTAGTAGGTCTTTTTGAGGCCCCAAAAAGACCTACCGGGGCCTCGCAAAGACTGAATACCGATACTGATTTAATAAAGTCAAGTTTTATTTAATTCGGACACGTTTCACAAGTAATTGTTGATAACACCCCTTTATTCAACCGTTGTATTGCACCTGGTGAGGGGAGCATTGACGTCACAGGTCATAGACTTTCTCTATCATAAAATGTATTGTTATGTTATACTAGTGACCCGCCCCGGCTTCGCACGGGTGCAATGCTGATATTAAATACACTACAGAAAACTGAACATTGTATATAAAAATTAGTACATTATTTTGATAAATCTCATAGTTCAGTTTGCGTTTGCAATGTAAGCGGAAAAAATTGATAATTAACGACAAAAATAACAGTATTTCTACACTATTTAATGGATGTTATCATACATATAAACCTTCCTTTTGAATTACTATTATATCTGTTAAAAAAAAAACCGCATCAAAATCCGTTATGTAGTTTTAAAGATTTAAGCATACAAATGGACAAAGAGACAGAGAAAGCGTGTTTTATACTATGTAGAGATTTGCATTTTATAATGGAGTTGATAAAAAGTTAATAATCGAAAACGTACACAAAAAGGTGATTATAAAATAAAACAATTAAAGAGGAAAATGAACGGACAATATGATAGAAATAACATTTTGTCAAAAATTTTGAACCCATATCTTCACACAATTACACAATTTCGATAAATTACCCATATCTTTGAATCTTCCAGGCCGTTTTTAATGGAACTTAAACTGTTCACTAAGTTGAAGTATACGGCAAATTTAATCATAATTGCTCATCTCTTTGTGACTTTAAATTTTCGAAAAATTCACGGACAAACATACATAATATAAAGTATAATTACAACTTATGATTTACGAATTAAACACACGTGCTTGAAAGCCAAGATGGATCACCATTCACCATAGACATAATATTATCCAATTCCAACGACTATTCATACATACCTTTAGGTCAAACTGATAACATCCTTTTATTGAAGTTGGTTAAAAAACGAAGTATAAAATCAAAGGTGTATCAAATTTAAAATAGCTTCTATTCAATATTTGAATCATTGAATGAATGGAAAAAAAAATTTAGATACTTACTGATTGAAGATAACCTAATTAATAAGGCAAGGTTCTTACTTCTTACTGATAATATTGTCATAATGAAATAATTTTTAAACGTCTGATCATAAAGTAAAATTTTCTAAATTTATTTATATTAGTTTGGCCAAAACTACTGAACGGCTTTGATGCAATTTAATTTACTGATAGATAGATACTGATCCCTTCACCGTTTATTGATCTAGAAGTTGTGCTCCGCATATATCTATTTTCCCCGTTACCGCGGGATTTGATCAAAATCCTTTCTTATCGGATGCCTACGTCATAACATCTACTTGCATGCCAAATTTTAGCCCGATCCGTCCATTGGTTTGGGCTGTGCGTTGATAGATCAATATGTCAGTCAATCATCTTTGAATTTTATATATTATATAGAAGATAGACCCCAAATTCAACGCGAGCAAAGCCTTGGGTGAAAGCTAGTTGGAAATAATAAAAGATAATAATTTCTTAATCTACTACGTCATTCATTAATTACAAATTACAATCGAGCTGATTATCTTTACAAATCATTAGTCAATAGCCGATTACCTGCTTGCTACAATTTTAGGAATATCATAATTATATTGTTTAATAATGGATTAAATAGTGCACAAAGGAAGTGGCTTATATGCTTACGGACGTAAAATCGTACTAAGTCATAAAATAATGTAAGGATGATACAGATAAAAAAGAGAAAAAAGCTCAAATATTAATAATATGGTGATCAATAGAACTTATATTATTATTTTTTATAGATGATATAAAACCCTTCTATAGTTTTTAAAACAAAGCGATGTAGTTATTGTTTTGTTTTAGTAAAACAAAAGCTATTTTAAAAGTAAATAAGTATAAAATCTTTTAGATAGTAATTTCTTAATAACGAGCTGTGTTACTTTTAATAATAATAGTCTTTTTTTATTATAATATACGCCCCGAATTCCTAACCTCCACATTTTTGGTCCATTATGAAAAAAAAAAACAAATTGTCTACGATACATATTATCAATTATGTTTTGTAAACAAATGACGTTTAATAATTAAATGTTGAACGATAACAGGTAACGGTATTTCAACGTTATCATTTGAGCTGAAACATAAAATGAATTATCATGTTGTTTGTTTTCGTTGATAATACGCGAAATTAAAAATTTTTGGCAGGTTTTTTCATATGTTTAATTGCTTCCGAATTTGAATACACTTTTACACAATTAAAGCGTTAATTTTGAAAAAAGACAATCCTTATAATAAATGATGTTTTGGATGTTTGTTTGTTTGTCTTAACGAGACTACTGAATCCGAATGGAATAGATCTTGAGAAATTTTCGTCACACGCCATTAATCTATAGATCCCGAAAATTAATGCGAGCGACGCCGCCGACAAAAGTAGTGCTAGATATAACAAAATTGTTATCAATCTATCATAATATACAACACATTCTGTTTTTTTGAAGATTAGCTCGTTTCAACGAACAAACTTTCCGTTTTCTATTAATAGTTTATGTACATTTGTTTAACATCGAATGTCATGTCTGAGCTACCAGCTACCATTTAAAAGAATGTAATGTTAACGGTCGAACGTGATAATTAGACTTAAATATTAATGAATTCGCATTTTTAATTCGAATTGCGTATTTATTGTTATGATTATTATGTAGTAACGTGTTTATTTTAGTGAAAGACTACACACATCCGTTACTACTTAATAAACAACAAAAAATCATCAACGCCAGAAAAACCACGTCAGAAAAAACAGGTATCCGGGACGCGTCAGCTGCTTTTGAACCTGTTCGAAATATAAATTAAAAAAAAAAACGCCAGCGTTTATACGTGATTGGAACACACGAACAGCTGATGATCATCCATCTCCTTTCCACTCGCAGTTATAAATCTGTAAGAAAAAGATAGATAGTATAACATTAGGGATGTTATGGTTGCTCCGCGTGGGAGCTACGCATTCCAGATTTTTTATAAACAAAAGCTGCTCATCCAGCTTCAACATTATGTTTTAAACATAACGATAGAATATGGAAACGTAAAAAAAAATAATTGGAAAAACATAGGTGGCTTATCGTTATCACCTATTTACATGTCTAACTGGGGAAAACCGTATTTTATATTTTGTATTTAGCTCTGGCTAGATTGAGGAAGATTATTGAGACATTTATATTTTTAAATATCAATGATAGATCCATACAACTTTTTCATTTTTATTAATATTCTGTTCAAACTTATCCTAATGTTATAAATGCGAAAGTAATCGTATCTGTTTGTCTGTTCACGTCTAAACCACTGAACCTATTTGGACGAAGGCATTTTGTCAAAAATACTAAAATAAAAACAAAACACGGTTGCATGTTAAGAAAATTCACAAATGCTGAATAACATTAAACTAAATAGTCATTTATAATAAATATCAAAACCCGGTTAATAAACCGGATTACGGAATGGAATACCTATTTTTGATCCAAAGATCCCGAATTTAACGCGAGCAAAGATAGAAGCTAGACAGGCATAATTTTTCAAATCAGTCCAATAATTTCGACAAAGTATCTATGTACTTACAAACTTTTCCAATATTCACTGCATATCAAATAACTAACAATTTATTAACTTAATTATGCATGAATATTGTCTAATTTCAAATAAATATGTCCATTGTTATATAATGAAGTGATTAGTATACTCTTGTGATATACTAATAGTTAATAATAATCCTATAAGGATGTTAATAGTTGTTACGTGATGTTTGTCACGACATGAACGCAATTTTTTATAGAATTATCGCGTTGACCTCTATCCTACTCCCTTTTTAATCGACTTACAAAAAAAGGAGGAGGTTATCAATTCGACCGTATTTTTTTTTGTATGTTACCTCATATCTCCGGCGTTTATGGACCGATTTGGGTTTTTTTTTGCATTCGAAAGAGTAGAGTTCATGTGTGGTCCCATAGATATTTGGTTCAAATCTGATCATCCATGTGGAAGATATTCCAGGGAACTCCTCGAAAATCAACGGAATAAGCTCTGCGGTTAAGGTTTAATGACGTATATATCAACTGAATTGTGACTAGATGATGTGATTACCCTTCACAGGACACTAAAAAGGATAAAATAAAAATTTTTGCCAAAAAATAGAACCGACTTCCTCGCTCTAAAAAGTAGAAAATAACTTTTATTTCATTTTTGTTGAAATCTATACAAAGTCGGTGCCTTTATCTATTTACAATTTAACAAGATTTTGCACCCACTTTGTATAGATTACTAGATAGATTACTACTATTATATTATATTCTATTCCCTCTACTACAGACTTAAGTCAACCGATCGGAACCGAGTTTTGGTTGTTATGTTAATGCCACATTTATAACAGATACGCGTCAGACTTACGCCTAGTAGGATTTTGTACTGTCGGTAAAGTAAAACGACTCGTTCGATTTTTATAGGAACTAGGCATTAATCAACTAATCGGAACCAAGTATTATTGGTTATATGAACGTTAGGTTTATTAAAGATACGGTTTAGCCTTACGCCTAGTCTAGTAGTACTCTCCATAAGTAAAACGTCGTATTTTTCTAGGAACTGGGCATTACAGGATAAAGGAATAGAGAGTGCATCTATGTTAGCGCTCATATCCCCTGCGTAGAAGATCGTCTAACATTAAAAACTGTAGCCAAAATTATTTTAGGAAAACCTTCTTTCCAATAAAAATGTCGGTAAGGACATTGCCCTGTCGACAGTTGTTCATTAAACTTTGTTTTTCTTAAAGCTTTCTTTAATTTATGAAAATTACTACTAATTATTATTATTTTTTAATTAATTGCTTCTACATTGCATTAAATATTTTTATTTCTTGTTTTAAATAAACGTTTAAAACGATAAATCGTTCCAATATAAACATAAGTCAACTACATACTTATAATGAACTAGCTGTTAATAAGGGATAATCTAGGATTCCAATTAAAAAAATAATTCAAAGTAGTTTCGTAGACTATTCAATTCAAATTTCATACAAACAATAAATTATCAAATCTAATTATTAAAGTATTGGTGTAGATTATAAACTCAATAAAGTTAATTCCCTTTTTGTAACGGGCTTGTTCCAAAAGGTTGGAATATGAGTCAGACTCATTTAATAATTTGGCTAAAAATACATAATCGATTGGTGAAACATATGTGCACAACATCTGCCCCAAGCTCCAGCGGGCATGCCATAACGGATATCTGTACCACAGAAAGTTAATTATTTTTGGTTTTTATTATTATCCTTTTCCCCTAATTCGAACAAAAATTAAAAAAAAAAACTATTCTTTTCACGTTTAAGAATTCTATGATAGATAATTGCTTTACGATAGATACGTTCATAAACAATTACAATTGTTTTGCTAAAATCAAACAAACAAAAAAGAACGTAAGCAATACATATCTATACATATAATAAAACAGTAACCGAACCATTTCTGTACATTGAATATTTTTCAAAAAGAGTAATAGGTATGCAACATGTATGTTCTATAGATACCAAAACCATGATTAGAATTTTTTTTCTGTTTGTCTGTTTATCTGTTTGTCTGTTTGTCTGTTTATCTGTTTGTATGTGCGTCAATCACGTAATAACCACTGGGCAGTTTTTGATAAAATTTCACATGATGA
>LQNK01000490.1:199470-212632 GCA_001586405.1 Phoebis sennae
TTTCTCCTGCACCATATTTCAATAGCATCTATTCATTTCTTTTTACTCTGTCGATGATCAGACAGACAGACAGATTGTTTCCATCGAGCTAGGCTGCAGAACTAAAATTGTCGATGCATTCCAAGTAACTGTCACAATCAAATGGACAGGCCCAATTTGTTACATGCCAGACAAACTTTGGGTCAAAATCACCACATTGTGTCACGGCAAACCAGACATCATTATCATCTAAAGCTTTACAAGCGCGGGTGGGCGTTAGCCTGGTCAACTAACATTCTCCAGTTCGAGTTATTATTGGCTTTTTGTCTCCATTCTCTTACACGATCACCTTGTTCTCCATTTGTACGTCATCCATCCATTAAGTTTTGGTGTACCTCGGGTTCCATGACCGTTTGGTTTACCGTCTAGTAGACGCAGGGGTTCTCTAACCCCATTCATTCTCAATACATATCGTGCCAGCGAAGCTCACCCATTCTAATGGTCTTTACGACACTCGACTCGCTGTACAACTCATATAATTCGTGGTGGTATCGTATTCGCAATCTTCTATTCTCCAGCACAGGTCGAAAACTGCGGATAACGAGGACGATCTGCTCTTTGAGAAAAAAAGATTAGCAGAGAGTCCTCGTCATCTTTGGAAAGAGTACAAAGAGATGGTGGGACGAAATCGATCACTTCTTTGTTAACAGGTACCATATTTATCCCAAAATCGTGATAAAAGGAAAGGTTTTAGGGAGGTCTTACCCAGCATTAAGACACACCAGGCAAAAAATACGAGGCTTTGTTTGTTTTTTTATTATTTTCATGTTGAAAAGCCAGGAGCTTTATTTACCTTTAATTTGGAATACATATATTACATATTATAAACATTTTTTCATTAAGCTTCATAAAAAATTTTGTTTACCGAACAGACAAGTTGTAAGTATAAACCGCGTTAACTATTATAAAATTATAGCCTTTCATTTAGATATTCTGTGAACTTAATACTCAGTACCGAAATTCCCGAAATTCCCGGGAATTCCCGGTACTGGCTTGGGTCTGGTACCGGTACTGGCGATGGCCGTTTCAGTACCGGTACTGCAATCCCTAATCAGTATGCTTCGGTTTCTCAAAAAGTATTTATGTTTTACTTTTATAGTAGCTTTCCAACCGCGGCTTCGCTTGCGTCATCTATAATGTCAGTATTTTGTAACAGGATATTCACACAAATTATCATACTAAGGATTATTTGAAGCAGGAAAATGATTTGTACCCTACTCTTCAATTTGCACACAATGTCGATTTGATTTTTCAATTTGTTAGAAATGAAGGGAAACCCACAGAAACTGTATTTATTGAATTTTCTCGAATTATAAAATTTAAAAATCTAAAAGTTATCTAGAGAGCTAGCGTGCTGATAATGAAAGTCTCAGTTGTATGTTTAGATTAGCATGAATAGCATTCAAAAAAAAATTTAAAGAATTTGGTGTACTGTACATATCATATTATATCATAATGAACTGCGTGGGTTTATTGACTAACGTAAGGCCCGTAACAGCATAGTACTATAAAGGTTTGTTTTAGGTATCTGCGTTTTAAATAAAATACTTTTTAAAGGATTTTATTTAAAATGGAAAGTACTCGTGCTAAAACAAACACAAGACTATATATACTATATCTGCGTTTTGTCTGACACCTTCATTGTAACATTGTGAACGTCTATCCTCTTTCCAACGGGACACTGGCAGAATTGTGAAACAACAACATTACCATTAATTAATAAAATTGAAATGAACTATAAAGGTTATTTTTTCAAAGCTTTGTTAAAAGGTAAGTAACATCAATATAAATGTACAAAATAGGTTGAAATCATTTTGTTCCGAATTTTAACATCGCATTTTGTGTTTACTTTTAGCAAATTTTGGTAATCAAAAAGAAAAAAAAAATGTTTTCAAAATTATATTTTACTATTTATTATGAAAAATAATATATAATAATAATTATAATATGAATAATTTAGAATTTACTAGTTTACGAAAATACTAGTTCAATAATATTTGTTTTAGAAATATAATTATACCATTAAATTTTTATGGTCATTGACAGTTATAAAGCCATGTAAAAATATATATCCAGGTATGCGACGCGACTACAAAATAATAATAAATATATTATTATTCCGTGAATGGTTCGCTTTATCTCCCCTCCACGCATAAACAGCGCGCAGCCGCCATTACGCTATATAAGCCGTGAGCGCCCCCGCCATGACGTAGTCGAAATCGAGAGGTGAAGGTGCGAATGATGGAAAGGTGGCGTCCATATTTTGTTCTATTAATCGATAATCACCGGAGCTAGCAGTGCGAGTGTCGACAAAAAGTCGTGAAAGTGAAGCAGAACAGTGTTTCGACGTGTCATCCGCGTAGATCGACAGCGGTTCGAGGCCGAAATACGGCGGATTGCCTAGTCGACAGGCGAGCGTATGCGATCGGCAACCATCTTGTTATTGTTAACTCGTGCATTACATAGCGCTCTACTCCGTGGACGTCCACGAACTACCGCTAAAGTGATAAGTGAACTGTCCGTCGTAGTTTATTGAGATCTAAGTGAAGTGGCGAGCTGGAGATGAATTGCCAGGCGCAACAGCAACTGAGAGGGCGAAGACGTTGCGTCCGAAATGTGCTGCCAGCGGCGTTGGGGGCGCGCCGAGACCGCGAGAGACGCGAGGAGCGGTACGCTGGGAGCAAGTGGGGCGCAGCGCCCGCGGCGGCCGCCCTGCCGCCTCCGCCCACGCACTGGCGCCGCGAAGGCCGCTGCCGTCCTGAACCGGACCGCGCTCTACCGCTCAAACTCCTTCTAAACGTCAGCGCCTCAGCATAAACCCGTGAGGACTCTAGTGTTAGTACCCGGGGGCGCAGCCCGACGCCGTAACACGCCGTAGGGCTGCGCCCCCGCCTCTCTTGTGCTAAGTTTTTTATTTCGTAACGCGAACGCGTCGTCAGTCGGGGCGCGCGGAGACCGCGCGACTCCGCCCCGACGTCGCCTAAATTCCGGCGTTAGGTATTATTTTTGTGAAAATTTTAGTAGTTAAGTGCATAAACGCGAGCGCGATTGCGCCGCTGCGACACTCCCGATGCCCTTTTTAAAACAAGTGAAAAATACAAAAAAAAATATAGCGGGCGCGGCATAGTGTCGTAGCGGGGCGGTCGTGTGCGCGCAGCCCGGCGCTTCGCCCCTCGTCACCTTCGCCTTGCACCTCCAAGAGGTTCCATGACGCTCCTGTGATTTTTGTAAAGCCGCGTTGTCACGCGCGCCTCGCTTTCTCCTTGAACGTTATATTAGGGTTGAGTTTTTGACTGATGTCTGTACTACTTAAGTTAAATCTTTCGAAAGCACGGCGTGCCACAGCGCGGCCGCGTCATGGGCCAGCCAACTTGCCGTTGCAAGGTTGAAAACGTTGCATTTCTTTTAAAAATGAGGCGTTATATTATATTTTTTGACACTGAAGGGTCGAGGCTCGTCGCGCCGGACGGGGGTTACGTCCCGCTAGTCGTATCGTTTTATTTATCTCAAGACCAATGTATTTTTATTTGTAAACGTCCGGCGTCGCCCCAGCGGCAGCACGGTTGGGCGCAGGACAAGCGCATTCACGCCGCTGTAAGAGAGCTTTAAAAAAATAAATAAGCGAACGCCGGACGTCCTTAATTCTAGTTGTAGATATAAAAATTTAACGATACGGTAATATGTAAACCGACTGTTATCAAATTCGAAGATTATATATGTTTGTACAGATAGTATATTGATCTCAGCTGCGGGCGTCTGCGGCCTGTCGTGGAGCTTCTGTGATGTACAAAAAAATGAGTATATTTGGAATTTTACAAGTTTTTTATAATATTAGTTTGTAATGTATACTTTTAAGTGAAGATTGAGGCGTGACGTCTTCATCGTCACGTTTGAAGTCGCTCGCAGCGTCCCTATTCCCACCCTGTCCCATCCTTTCCTCCTGTCCAATCCCAGGGTTCTCCAGAGACCATGAAAATATGTTTTTCCTTATAAATGTCAAAACAAATATTGTTTCTCTGCACAATAACTATGTCATAAAATGTTTTCTATAAGAAAGTTGTTGGTGAGATTTTTTGCAAATTACAATATTGTTTTTATGAAAACTGTAAAATTAGTGAGTGCTGAATTTTGTAATTGGATCACAAATATCATTTTAGACTGAAAACTTGTTTGTAAACTATTAGCCTATTTGAAGCTTTATAATAATTTAGTAATGAAATGACTTGCCTTCATGTCATGACATCCGTTTGAATAATCTTTAAAATGAAATTTTATATTCCGACAAATAGATCTGATCAGCTGATCATATAATTTAAGAATTGATTTTGAATGAAATTCTAATAGATTGATATCAAAATTATTCATTGGGATGATGTTCAACATAAACTTCAAGATGTGGGACATGTTATTTCATCAAATGTTTTATTTGTAAATTGTTTTCAACAAGTCATAGATAAAAATCACTAAGTGTAACAATTGTCACAATATAGCCAGCTTTATAAGTAGACGAGATGATTTTTGTGTTATGTATTTTTATATCCAATCCACCGGCACATTGCGAAATTTGTAGTTTTAACTTAAAATGAAAAATCTATCATTGCAAATTCTAGTGAAATCACCAACAACATCAAATTGATATTGTGTCCGTATTCTATACGTCTTGTCAAAAAATGTAAATCTTTAGAATTTATGTATAACATGTATGTAATCCTTTCCTGTACCTTCTGAGATCCTGTCTCTTACCACCTAGGGTTCTTTGGAACCCGCCAAATGTTTCTGAGTTTCCGGTGAAACCCATCACACAAAATTTCTCTTTCAGCTACTTTGAAGAAAATGAAGATAATGAAGATTCCATTACCTTATAAATCCTGTGTCACCAACAATTTGAAAAAAATTGAAGAATTTGGATACCATAAAAAACCTATCTAACCAGTTTAGAGAGAAGTTTCCTAAACCTAAGATATCCTGTCTGACCACCTAGGGTTCTTTGGAACCCGCCAAATGTTTCTGAGTTTCCGGTGAAGACCACCACACAAAATTTCTCTTTCAGCTACTTTCAAGAAAATGAAGATTCCTTTACCTTATAAATCCTGTTTTACCAACAAATATAAAAAAATAGAGGATTTGTAACCAGTTTATAAAAAAGAAAGTTTCCTAAACCTTAAATATCCTGTCTCATACCACCTAGGGTTCTTTGGAACCCGCCAAATGTTTCTGAGTTTCCGGTGAAAACCACCACACAAAATTTTCTCTTTCAGCTACTTTGAAGAAATGGAATAACCAAAACCTTAAGAATCCTGTTTCACCAGTTAAAATAAAAAATGGAAGATTCATAAACCTTAAATATCATATTTTACCACCTAGGGTTCTTCGGAACCCGCCAAATGTTTCTGAGTTTCCGGGTTAAACACCAACACTACAAAAGCTTTTCTCTTTCAGCTAATTTAAAGAAAAAGATATTTATCTTTATTATACTGTATCACCACATATATTCTTTGGAATCTGAATGAATATGAAAGTTAAACACCTATACCATTTTGCAGTAACTTTTTCTTTCAGCTATGAAAATAAGGACAGGATTATGTGATTGAAATGAAATTTTGTGAATGGGAAACTAAAGGATTTGAATGCACTATTGGAAAATGTTAACCTGTGGCTGCATTTTGGTAAGTTGGTAAAATTACACAGACATTTAACACCTTTTAAGTTGTGATATAACATGTTTATAGTTTAATGTAGGCAAATTGAAATATTTACCTTTGAAAGTTTAAATATATAATGTACATATATTTTGTAACAATAATTTATCAATTGATTACAATAACTTTGATTATGTGATACAAAAGAAAATGTAATCTCATCATTGCATTATAGAGTTACACACAGTAATTAGCACACTCTGATTCCCATACATTAAAATATTTGGCAGGTATACAATTAGAAGTAACATTTTTATATTTTGTCGCACTAAACAATTTTTTGTTGTCTTGATCATGAAATTTAAATTCTGGTTAGTTATGCTTTTACCCAACAGTCATCTGATCAAAAATATTTTTAAGCAATTTACTTATTGAGAATGAAAAGTAAGTTATCTTATCTTTGAGATATTTATGAAGTTAATCAAGATGTATGTGTACTCTGACCATTTTTGTTAATTTCCAAGCTGCTTTTAGTGACGTTTTAATTTAATATCACTTAACTATAGTTTCAAACAGCATAATGACACTGCAAAATTCTTAAATATACTTTAACAAATAATATGGTATCTTATAGTTTACTCGGTTCTATAATTCTAACAAGAATTCAATAGTGACAAATTTATCCTACTTATATTATTGACTAGCTGCGCCCCAGGGCTTCGCTCCCGTGGGAATATCGGGATGATATATAGCCTATAGCCTTCCTCGATAAATGGGCTATCTAACACTAAAAGAATTTTTCAAATCGGACCCAGTAGTTTCTGAGATTAGCGCGTTCAAACAAACAAACTGTTCAGCTTTATAATATTAGTATATGTAGATAATATATGTTTGTGTCAATCACGTTGCACCTACTGAACGGTTTTTGATGATGGTTTCGTCTACATTGTTTAAAATACTTGAAAACTCAAACAGCTATATTATAAGAGTTAATATAATTATGACAAAAAATAATATTATTATAGCTTAAAAAAAAATTGGTGTTTGCCAAAAAATAAAGACGTAAATAATCATTATGAATAATGATTTGATATTTTAATTTCCAAAACACGTCTTGTTTACCAATTCGGTTCTCTTACGCAATATTTTTTTTTGTTCTTTTACTCGGAATTTCTAAATTCTACCTACAGCGAACCTAACCTCACTACACCTGCCAAAACTTTAGAAAAATATTATTTTAGTGTACCTACTACAAAAGAATAATGACTGTTATAAAAATAAATATGATAGTTTAATATTTCTATAACATATTACAATTATTAATTAAATTTATCTTTTTGAATAACATAACCCTACTTTATTGGTCATTCAAGTAAAAAACCACGTGCGCAATTGCGTAGTGTCAAATATCAACGGTGCGCTGGCACTTGGATCGCAAAATACGTATTTCGCTTTGAAATCGGATTTATTTGTATGCATATTCAGTAAAAATAAAATTCTAAGTAAAAATGCATGTGCAGAAACAAAAATACAACAAATAAAACTATTGACCTATAAAACATATCAAGTTTTTAATATGAAATGACTAAAGATTATTAAATAATTTTATCAAACGAAAATGTGTAAATTGTTGAAAACAATATTTTTTTAGGTTATACGGGTGACCTTAATTTTTTATCATGTTTATAACCGAATTATAATTTTATCTGTACTCATATTTTTTTCTTTTAGCGTTGATCTGTATTCTAATTTCAAACTATCGGGTCACATTGAAATTTTGCAATTATGCTTCAGTAGAGATTGTAACTATAAAATAAAAATCAACGAAGCGTTAAATGTTAAACCGGGTCTCAAAGAACGTTATAGAAAACGGTCTTTGTTTTATCTTTTACTCCAAAATTAGTTTAGAAGGAGAGATTCAGTTTGGATTTAGGCAAAAAGTTTATTATCCATACAAAGATACGGGCTGTTTAGTTAAAAAACATTTATTTTATGAAATAAAATTATTTTATTTTATTTACAAACGATGTTATTAAATACCCGACGATTCAACGGGTTAATAATCATGTAAAGTAAGGTGTAATAAACTGAAAACTGCGTTTAAATACTTTAAAAATTATTTTATTTAATATGGTATACTACTCACATTAAAACAAACAAAATTTTATTTTAACGTTTAAAATTGTCATCTTAACTCAAAGATATATCGAAGTATTAAAATTCAAGAATGACTTATAATTAAGTCTAATCTAACTAAGACTTTTATTAAAATTCGAATTTATCCAACATAGTTCAATCTTTAACAATTTATCTAACCAAAGACAACGTGGAACTCTACCGATGAAAATTAAGCAACTTTCACTAAAATTCAGTAGGTTAGTAGTGCAGGTTCATAAATTTTTATCTTATTCATCGTCGACCTTTTGCAAAGATTACACAATAATATTTATAAATCCGGGTGTAAGACCATGAGTTACGCTTATAGAATAGATGGATAGCTGTAGTTACTCTTGTCTATTATAGTTAACGGAACTATTCGACACACGAGTGTGAGTGAAACAAAACATATATGATTTGAATATACTAGCCACGCCCCGTTTTCTCTCGCGTAACTTCTGATCCCGTGGCAACTCCGGGGTAAAAAGTAGCCTATATGTTATTCTGAACTCTTACCTATATGTATACCACGTTTCATCATAATCGGTTCAGTAGTTTTATCGTGAAAGAGTAACATACATCCGCACAAACTTTCGCATTTATAATATTAGTAGGTTTAGTTATTTTTATTGCGGTCGTGTGCCAAAACCTGTCTCCCATATACAATATAAATGTTATGTATTTAAAGTACATAATAAATGGTAGAGGTATATAATATATTACAGGGTATAAGGTTATTCCCCATATGATTTTCGGTTACGTTAAGTCAACTACGGCCGTTTTCAATAATGTATCAAAGGTTATGGATAGATTGTTATGTCAGATTATATAACGTTAGATTTACAAAAGTCAAAGCAAAGGCTATCCGCCGATAGGATATTGGAATCAAAGTAAGTGCAAATAGATAGATTGTTCTGACTAGTAAGCCAAACAAGGGATAGATAGAATATTGAAAACGGCCGTTAAGGATACAGTTATTTTCAATACTGAATCAGACCGAAAAGTAGTCATCCATTTTGTTTAATTTTTTTTCGTTTACTTTAGGTACTTTCCTACCTTCATAGGGATAGAAAGAAAGATAGGGATCATGATTCATGACAAAGCGAGCGAATGCTGAGTTTATCGCCTTTTGCCATATTTAGTTATTTTTATTAAGTATGTTTTTAATTTCCTATTCTTTAATTGTGCAAAACCTTGTGGCAATTAAAGCATTTTTATTTATTTATATACCCAATTTATTAACCGCATTTCGAAAAAAAGTTACAATTATTATGGTATTAAACTGAATGTGGTAGTCACTTTACCACTCGACAAAAATGACAAAATCATGAGGCAATTAAAATGAATACATACAGATAACTACTTCCGTTTCGTGACGCAGACGCGGTAAACTTATATTTTCCTACTACGTATGTGTTTTTTTAACCATTGACGGATGATACGAAATGACTAATAATCTTCACATTTAATTGAAGCGTCCAGTGACTTCCATAATTTAAAAATGTCTTTTTAATAAAAGGTTTATGAAGATTTTAATTTATGTACTCTGTATATACTTCTACACTATCTACTTTTTTATTATTTTTTTTTATTTTCAAAAAATGGGACAAAAACAAACAGCTACATCATAATTATAACAAGCATAATTTTGTTACAAATATTATATAACAATGATGCAGCCCACAACGCTGTCCACGAATAAAAATTTAAAAGTAAAGTAGCAGATATATAAACATCGTTAGGTAACTACAGATAAACAACTAGATTTATTTGGCAAGCAGGGATTGAAGAATTATATTTTTGAATCTACTTTTTACTAATGTAATAAGTTTTTAGTAATTTGGTACTCCTATATTCACTCTGACGAACAAAAGTATTTACTTTCAAATGGTTAAAGATTATAGTCATTTTTTTTGTCTACAGGGTCGCTTGAAAAAATCGCTAACGAACAATAAAGTCGCCCTTTGAATTGTATGTCAAATTGTATTACTTAGATGAATCTTTCTAGACGTAGATATATAATAGATATTGCTAATATTTATAATAACCTTAGCGATATTAAGGCTATCAGAATTTATAAATAGCATGACGCAAGAACAATTCTGTGACAGTGGCCTCACAGTACAATGTCATTAGACTTTTACATAATCTATTTTCAATAATTGCTGAAAACGTTACTGTTAATTCATTAAACAAATACCTTGTTTTTGAGGTTGGCGCGTAAAAGAGTAGGTTTTTTCCATGAGACGATTTCACCAAAGATTTCTAATTTTAAGTTTCCATCGTTTTTATAACATTCATTCATAATCAAAGTCAGACGTGTATTTTTACGTAGATTAATTAGATCTAATATATAGGATAACTAATATTTTAAATTTGTCTGTAAACTACTTACATTATGTATAATCGAATAAGTATAGTAAAATGTTTGATACATACAAAATCTTGAAAACGGTTAAACCGATTTGACTAATTTTGACTTGAAATTTCAGGGAAAGTTTAAACGATGAGAAAATATGCACAAATTGTGAATAGAATAGTGAAAAACCACAATTTTATTTTTCCATACAAATAGTTCGACAGACATGTCAAATACGTACAAAAATGGTTGTATGAAGTTAGATCAACTAATGATAAATAAAATACTTTTCGAAATAAAAACGAAAATAATATATTTAAAAACTGCAATAGCTGGAGTTTAACACAGATTAGATCTTATGTTTGTATAACGTAAGTATATTATGTCTGCGACAAGTGGAAAATATATCACAGACACATTTGTAACTGAACACCCAATTCCTTGTAGTTATAGCCTTGTTCTTTGAATTAGTAAATCGCTTCCAACTACATAATACACTCGGACGGAATAATAATGTTTATACTATTTTCATCAATTCGTCGAACTCACGACCTCAATACAAATATAATGTTATCACTCTGCCATTTGTCCTAATTTTAAAAATGATTTCTAAATTTAAATTTCCCTCGAATTTTTAAGAAGCTGTTCTAAATATTTAAGAAAAAATGTCACTTAGTAACGGGTTAATGGAACTTAAAGAATGTGAACTAAAGGTTATAAAATATGGGACGAATTTTTTCACAAATTTAAATTATTTTGTATTTCTGTAGCAATCACTATTTCAAATAGTACCTACGCTAACGATTGTAATGTAATTATAAATTATTAAAAAAGAAAATCGATTGTAGTTACGATTTTATTCATGTAACAGAAATATGTGGACTGATTTTGATATTTTTTTTAATATACTACATCAACCCATCATACATAGCCAAATACTATTTTATCGCAACTTTGTATAAGTTTTTTAATTAAAAAGGTTTTATAAGTTCCTAAATACAGTACGCAGGCCGATTTGTTCCAAATAGTGTTCTAAGAATAATCTAATAAATAAATACAATTAACTACTTCTGGTACCTACTTATAAATGTGTAACAAAACAAATATAGCCCGCTTCGTCATTGGTCGGTTATATGGTTTATGTTATATATGGTTATATTACAAAGTTGCGATAAGCAGATATATAATTTTCAAACGATGTCTGATAAAAGATAAACAGATAAATATATTAGGTTTGGTTTTATTCTGGTTTGCGGTTCATTGCATCCACGATAAAAATTAGTTATTTGATAGTTTTCGTTTTAATTTTCGTTGGTAATTTGAACTAAGTGTCCATATTATCATAAAACACAAATTAAAAAATTAGTGCTAGATGGAGTGATGCCGAAAAGCAAATACAAAAACATTTGCCTAGTTTTGTAACATGTCACGAGGGCTACATAATTTTTTTAAAAACGTATGTTCTACGAATAAAGTTAGCGTAACTCGAGTCTTCGGAACACTCCATCTGCCTTTTTTACTTTAATCTGTGATTACAACTGTCAATGTCAATAAATGAAAAATTATAACCATAATCATCGAATGCTCCTAACCTCATACCTAATGTTATTTTATGGAATATCAATTTAACAAGGTTTTTTTCATGGCCGTGCGTAAAAATTATGCCAATTTGAGACAATAGCCTTAGATGGCCTGTAGCCTAGAGTCCTACTACTCGACTTTTTTGGAGTGTCCATGACTATGGCCTGTAGTCTAGCGTCCTTCCCCTGAACTTTTTAGTCAGTATTACATGGAAATGCCCTTTTGCCTTTTTGGAGTGTCCATGACTAAACCCTTGTGGTTGCTGCTTAACATAAAAGGAGTAAGCAGGTCAAATCCAATGGTTCATTCAGTCGAATCAAGGGAGAGAAATTAGTATAAATATTGATAGTATTAGAGAGGAAGGAGAAAGAAGAGGTCAGACATAGGATTAAAAGCCTAATGCTATATTTTACATATTGCCTTTAATGTTTTTAAGCCTCTAGTGTTTGAGCGATATGTTATTAAAATTATAAATGCGAAGTTTTTGAAGATCTATGTATGTATGTTTGTTACTCTTTCACGCAAAAACTATTGAACCGATTATGATGAAACGTGGTATACATAAAGGTGAGGTTTCGGAATTACATATATGTAGACTACTTTTAATCCCGGAGTTGCCACGGGATCAGATGTTATGCAGGTGTAACCGCGGGGCGTGGTTATTAGCACATTCGAATGTTATTGGTGAAAACACACATAGTACAGCATCCTTGATTATGAAATAAAATGCCGTATACTGACATTTTCATCTTCTTGACTAGTGACCATCAAAAAACTCTCTTTCATATGTCATATAAGGCACTGTCGCTCTAAAAAGGATGTTGCGTAACGTTTGTTCTTGCCGACAAATGAGGGAAGGAGTTTAGACATCGCAATGTTTAGAATGTATGTTCAAAACCAAGGTCATAATGTCAATAGCAATTTATGTATATAATTCATCAGGAATTGAATTTAACCAGAATTCCTAAGCGTTTGTCCATTGAACTGTTATATTGTGTTAAGAAGGACAATTTTAAATAGCATTGTCGAAACGTAATTATATACGTATAAGTAACGTATAATATAAATAATTTCTAAGAATTCAAGAATGTATTTCTCATTGTAGTAATAAAACTTGTGTAAATGTAGTGAGGTGGACATCATTAAAAAATTACTTGTTTCTTTAATAACACTGACAACCATGTTAAAAAATTAACAGTACTTGCTCCATTTATTTAGGCTTTAAAATTGTGAATTAAAAGTTTATTTGCCATTTGCCCTGGTGAAATTACCACCTCCCAGCAGAAGATCGGCGTGAAGCAGTATTGCACTGTGTTTCGTACGGTGAGCGGGGGTACGAAAGCCGTTTCTACTCTTCTCCAATTTTGTCATCATTATCATCTCCCTA
>LQNK01000490.1:213844-230386 GCA_001586405.1 Phoebis sennae
ATAATAAAAGATTGATATAACATTTATAGTCCGCGTCCTCACAAATCGGCACGAATATTACTTCATAATAAAATTTCCTAATTAGATATATAGAAGATAAATATATATTTTTTTAGAAAAACAGCAAATAAAACATTATTCATTAGCTGAAAGTTAAAAAAATCTATTAATTAAATTAAAATATATTTAGCCTCTTAGTCTTTTTTATCACTAGTGTGAAATAAATATTTTGGAAACAAAAATGACTTAACGGAATAGTGTTAGGCTAGCCTAAGTTCGTTGCTCCCTGTATGATTCGAGTCGTTTGCAAGCGAGTAGTTGAACTCGTAACGCGGCACGAGGTTTGAGGAAGCGAGGCGCTTCAAAAGCTTAGGGCTCCCACACAAGAGGCCCTTAAGCTTTAAAATTGTGAAAAACTTTATTTGCGATTTGCTGTGTAGCTAGTGTAACATATTTAAAAAAAAATTGTATAGAAGACGTGTGTCGCCACCCCATTACTACCAGTGGGTGTCGTAAGACGCGACAGAGGGTAATTCTGCTGCATAACATCTTCAGCAATCAAATCGGCTCCCAGCCGAGCATTGCACGATTGAGCCATTCTCCTTCAAGCCGACAAGGCATCTACAATACTTTAATGTTGTAGATGTTCATGGGCTGCGGTCAGTCACTTAACATCAGGTGAACCGCATGCTCCTCTTACCCGCTTTAACTTATAAAAGGACAGTTGAACCTTGTGATTTTTTAGTAATTTATAAAGCTAATGCTGAAATTTTGAATTCCCAAAAGCTACTAATGTATTTCCAACCAACATTTTTTAATGATCAGACTAAATCTTCATCTGTAATTCATATATGATTCCATGTCGTTATTTCAAAATCTAAATTGATATCTCAATATATATAAATTACGTGTCACAGTGTTTGTTAGCGATGGACTTCTAAACTACTTAACCGATTTTAATCAAATTTACACATCGGTGCAGGTTGATTCAACTTGAAAGATAGGATAGTAGTCCATGGGTGAAAAGCCGCGGGCGGAAAGTTAGTTGTATATAAAAACTCTAAGTATTGTTAAATAAAACAAAAGAACTGACTTCAACGTTTATTTAATACTAAATACTCCACAGTATAATCATTCAGAGATCACTGGCAAATCCTTATTCACCTCTATAGTACCACTTATAGTCAAAACTGGCGCTTTTTTCTCCAAAATCTTTAACCTAGCCGACATTATCAAGCTAACTATATCCATTTGCAGTTTCGTCCCAATTTCCTTGCGAGTGACACTTTTCAGTAAGCTAGTGACGTATTTTCCGAAATTTTCCACTTCTATCTCTTCGTTTTCCGTTAAAGTTATATTACATGCCATTTCTTCTGTATAATTAAATGTTTTCGGTCGTTTTTTGGGTATGGTCCTATCTGGACCTTTTCTGGTTTCTTGCGTTTGGTCAATGGAAGTATCTAGATTGTTTTCTTCTGTACTTTCGTCTTGACCCTGTGTTAAAAATATTAATTATTGTTTATATCGATACTACTTCTACTACTTAGCTCGTTAATTTGGGGTCTATAGAACAATTTATTCATTTAAATTCTTAATTGCACACGTACAAAAATAGAATACACTAATATTAAATAAGTTAAGAACAATGTTGTGCAAAAGGCGGCCTTATTGCCTATAGCAATCTCTACCAGACAATCTTTAGGCATAGAATGAGAAAAGCCAATATTAAGTTTGTCACCTAATTCAGCTAATAGTCTTTCGAAATTTCATCAAAATCTGTTAATTAGTTGCAGTGTAATTGACACATAATAATCCAAAATTACCCTACTATTCCATTAATATAATGAATGTGTAAATTTGTATATTTGTGTGTGAATTACGCCAGAACTACTGAACGGACTTTTCATCCGAATTTATCGCGATCAGTAACTTATAAACTATCTTTTTAATTTGAATCATGATTCATCGAAGTCTTCCATTCACATAAACATTACTCATACTCAAAATTTATGAGCCACATCATTAATTTCATTATAATTTCAACAACAATTTTTAAAGTCGGATTTTTGAAAGTGGTTAAAAAACCGACTAAAAATCACATAATCTTCAAATATTTAACAAAAACGTTAGCATACTTAAGAAAGAAAATGTCATGTGTTCATGTCAAATAAATAGTTTTTCTTTCATTCTTTCAAAAACCTCTTCAACAATACTTACATCATCCATTGCGTCTTCCACATTTTCCCTCTCTTTCTCCCCCTCCACTTCAATCGTCCCATTAATAGTAATAGTAGGTGTCGTTTGTTCCAAACTCCTTAACTTTGCCGTCATTATCAAATTAACTATATCCATCTGCAGTTTAGTACTAGCATCTTTTGGTACACCCTTAAGCAAACCAGTAATGTATCTTCCAAAATTTTCAATTTCATCATTATGAGAATCTTTGACATCTTTCTTTTTGTTTTCCGTTTGTATATTCTGTCTGTTACAAACTTTTAATGGCTCTTTGTAACTGTATCGACGTTTAGGTCGCTTCAGTTGCGGTGGTTCCACGTTTTCTATTTTAACTGCTTCGTATTTTGTTTTTTTGGGTTCTGTCGCGTCTACGTTGCTAACTGGGTCTTCTAGGTAGATCACTTCGGTGTAATTCTCGTCGTTGTCTCGGAATTCGAGATTCTGAAATAGATTTTATGTTAAGTATTCTGATACTTTAGTGGTTTGCAAATGCGGTAGATAGATATTTTATCGACCTTATTGGTGCAGTGGCTGACGCAATGGTCTATTTCACCGAAGTATGTGGGTTCGATCCCCACTAGTAAAAAAAATATGATTGAACATTGTAATTTTCTGCTTATCTATCTATAATCTATATTATGTATGTATTCGCAAAAAAAAATGTAATTGTATTTAGTCTTAATAGTGCAAGCTTTGCTTAGTTTGGGACTAGACAGTATAAATGTCCCAGAATATTTATTTATTTTCAAGTCTTTGTAACATTTGAAACTATTTAAAAACCGCTTTTGCCTGTGCCTTGTGCATTAAAAATTGGTCCTGCGACTTGAGGGTTTATTGGTAACACAAAAACAGATCTCCCATATCCTGAAGTGTGCTCAGGTATGTATACAATTTATAGTTACCTCGATTCAACGCCATACGTAGCATTGTGCTGCCTCCTCGAAGAAACACCAAAACTTTTTCCTAGACAAGCTGCACCCCAAGGCTTCGTTCCCGTGGGAATATCAGCATAATATGTAGCCTATAGCCTTCCTCGATAGAATAGAATGGGCTATCTAACACTCCAGAAAATTTTCGTAGTTCCTGAGATTAGCGCGTTCAAACAAACAAACACTTCAGCTTTATAATATTAGTATGGATTATATACCTCCGATATCCTAGAGTGCTGTTCCTTCAGATGCCTGTACAAAGCATCGGTGTCTCGTTTCAGCACCACACTGCACATGGAACACCGCGCCCTATTGTGGGGTTCCTTGTCGAAGAAACACCAACGCTTTGTCCTAGATTACATACCTCAGAAATCCTGGAGTGCTGTTCCTTCAGATGCCTGTACAAAGTATCGGTGTCTCGTTTCAGGACCACACTGCACATGGAGCACCTCGCTCTGTTGTGGGGTTCCTTGTCGAAGAAGCCCCATAACTCGTTGTCAGGATCAAGGGTGGTGGATAGCTCTGAATCGGAGTGGTCTGATAGGACATTTTTGCTCTCGCTTTCTGGGGAAGAAAAGATTGGTTAGACGTGTTTGCAGAATACGTCAACAAATTACATAAGGGATTTTTTGTTTTTAAGTCGTTATGTTGGTACAGTGGTTATCGGTTTAGGCGTGACAACCCAGAGGTCCTGGGTTCGACCCGGGGAGTTAATGAAAAAAGTCTGGTGGGGTATGGAAGGCTGATAAACTACTTTCCTCTACACAAATGTAGATCAGTAGAGCGGATATAGCATTACAATCGCTTCATGCTTCAATATAGGATAGGGATACACGTTTTATGTAATTGGAGGTAGGGGAGAGCTTAATATTAAGGTAAGGATTTCGTGGGCAAGGAGATAAAGATTACTGAATGGACGGGAATATGAAATTTCTTTACAACAAATAATAAAACATGTAAGCCGTTGCAATGTTTTTTATTTCAAAACCTTATGAAATACTTTAAGGCTAGCCGCACGCAATAATATTGACAATAATGTATTGTTTGCCAATAATATTGTGTTTGCTGTGTATTGCGGTATTGTATGTACTTCAGAATCCGAAGATTGACAATATTGCGTGTGTGCGGCTAGCCTAACAATAACAATACAAAAAATACACACTAACAAACAAGTTTTTGCGCACCAAAAAGTTCCTATTACCAGTATCCTGTTTCTATTATCCGAAAATTCCATTTAATTTAAAATGAATCATTTAATGAATGCGCTGGACTAAAATTAAACAGTATATTTATTTCTTCTTTTATTTACTCATCTGTAATTCTGTAATTTTTACGAAGTTTGGAAAGATTTTCATCTTCAAAACTACCGAATAAATTGTAAAAATATTTGTTATTGTAATATCCAATAGGCAGATTAAAAGGGAGACTATAATAAAGCCATAAACAATTTGCGAATTCTCAAGGTCCAAAATGGAGCAAATTGGTGCGCAATAGACCAACGCAAATAACCAAGTTACCTACTAAGATTGTATCTTTGTCCTTGGAGTTTAGATTTATTCTTAAATTATACGATATTTTTCCTCAAGTAACATAATGAGCGCTTTTTTTTGAACTAAATATAAATTCTTCTAAACTTCCCTCTACACATCGGAATGAGCACAATTTTTTTACTTTTTTGAGCTAAATATAAAATCTTCTTAAGTCTCCTCCACACATCGCCACATGCATATACGGACGTCATTTGTCAATGTATAATGATGCATCGGCCGACGTAAATTTCCTAGTACAGCTATCAATGTATAGGCATATTACCCCGTCCTCACACCTCAGACGACATCGGCAGATGACGTTCGCGTATGCATCTGCCAATGTGTAATGAAGCCTCCATTAAACAAAGCCAACAATTACGCTTACTTAATTGAAATAAATGGGATAGCATGCAGTTTCATGTCGGGGTATATGGTATTACCTTTGTTTGTTTTAACGCGAGTACTTTCCATATTAAATAAAATACTTTTTAAAGGATTTTAAACGCGGTTTGTTATACATTATTTTACATTATTATTTAACCCGACGTTTCGAGCACTTTACAGCGAGCGTAGTGACGGGTGACTATTATTTAAATGCCGTTAAAAAGTATTTTATTTAATATCGGGGTATATAGAATTATAGAGGCATCATACAAGTTTTCAGCTTGCCTAAAACACCTACCCAAAATATGGACCCACACAATACTATGCGCGTAATCACCCAATTGAGACACGCATCTGCGCCTATGTACAATAAAAAAAATTCCCTTTTTAGTGTCCTGTGAAGGGTGAGTGTCTAGTCACAATTCAGTTGATATATACTTCATTGAACCTTAACCGTAAAGCTTATTCTGTTGATTTCCGAGGAGTTCCCTGGAATATCTTACACATGGATCATCAGACTTGAACCAAATTTTTATGGGACCACACTGACACTCTACTCTTTCGAATGCAAAGTGAATTTTCCAAATCGGTCCATAAACGCCGGAGATATGCGATATACATAAAAAATACGGTCGATAACCACCTCCTTTTTTTTGAAAGTCGGTTAGTAAAAGATAGTGTGGTGACAAAAACGGTGACAAAAAACCGTCAATAAATAAATCGTATTAAATTAACAAAGCCTCGCCGACCCCTTTCATTATATTTTTACGTGTTTAGTACGTTCTGAATGTCCTGTAAAAACATGAAACGCCCTATATACAAAAACTAAAGTACATACACTAGTTTGACTCCCATACATATCAGTTTATGTACGTTTACTGTGTGTCGGAAAGGCCAGCCAATTATATATCACTCGTGACGTCACGACCACGCGATCCACGTCACTTAACGACCGTTGTCAAAAGGTTGTTGTTGTTGACAAGTGTATATTTGGGTGTGATGTCATTAGTTTGAACGAATTTATACTGGTATGTCTTTGAAAGAAAGAAGAAAAAAAAATTTACTTAATAAGATGCGAACGACATAATTTTATATTAATTATTTTTGACACTTTGTTCTTAATGTAATTATATGTAATCTAATTGTTATTTAAATATTTGAAAGAATGTAAACTGTCTAACGAATTGGTCCTGACTCCTGAGGCATGACTGTAATGTTAGATAATAGTTTTTTTATGAATAAAAAAATAAATAAATAAATAAAAGAAAGTACCACCAGTCACCACCCACAAAAAAAATATTTAAAAATATTCACATAACATCTAAGCTGTACAAGAAAGATAACCATAAAAAAAAAACTTAAAACATTATTTAAGCCATTTTACTATGGTACGGCAGTACCCTTAAAGTAAAAAGGAGCCCACTCAGCTTATGCTGTTGCATGATAAACGCACAACGAAAATCAGTGCTGTACTGATTTTCAGTGACCCCTTTGCATAAAGACTTTTTTTATTTGAGGACCTTAGAAAATCCACTTTACATAATACTTAAAAGGCCGGCAACGTATTTGCAATATTTAATATTGCAAATATCCATGAGCGACGGCGATCGCTTCCCATCAGGTGACCGTCTGCTCGTTTGCCTGCTTGGCTATAAAAAGAAAAAGAAAGAAAAAAAATTTACAAACGTATGTAAAGTGGTGCTTCGCACATAATGCGCGCAAAAATAAAAAATGTTTTTCAATATATAACGGTGTGATTGCAAATATTAGTATAGATGACTGTGCAATATATTTTAATATATTTTTTGTGCGTCATGACGAATACAAACCGAACATTCTAGATTTTACCACAGACAAAGATTATAGACACGAAAAACACCAATAAAATTCCTTATCTATGATTCATTTGGCACGCGGTATCGAGGTATTTGAACTTGAATAATTTAATAAAAATAACTTTAGGAGAAATTAGGATAGGTCATACTTCTAATTTTATACTAGTGCTGTATCTTCTAATATAGTAACTGAGTTATTTAAGGTTTTAGTACCGGTAATTAAAATTGACAATTTATATACCGGTACAATTTATATTTACCGGTAAGGTAATTACAATTGTACCGGTTATACGTTAAAATAGAGATAAAGCATCAGATTGAAAAAAAAAATTAAATGCACCCTAGCCTATTTAAACAAACTTATTAGAAATTCTGAAGTAAAACAGAATTTCTTGTTATCTCTACCTACTATCTTATATAGCTATAGGTATTATACCTTTTTTTTTCAATACGCCAATATAAAAATAACAATAAATATCTTTATTTGCTAATATTGTGTGATAAATTTGAAAATTTCTTTCTGGGTACTGTTTCACAATTCCGATTTAGGTCGGAACGAAGACATTTCCGTCGAAACTTGAATGAATCTTTTTCCGATTTTCGATACTTTCCGATTGGATTCGAATTTGTGAATAAAGAGCCTGCGATCAGGAAAGGCAGAATCACGTAAGACCAAAACCTATCTATAATAACACTACTACGCAGGTGCAAAAACTTAAATATAAATAATTGATAATTTTTACTGTTGCTACCCAATTTAAATTTTGGTTTAGATTTTGATTTAAATTTGGATTTTGATTTAAATTTGGATTTTGATTTAAATTTGTGTTTTGGTTTAAATTTGGATTTTGATTTTGACTTTTACTTTAATTTTGATTTACAAAAAATTTACATATACTTTAAGTTACAAATTATTCTATTGTTACCTAAAATTTACGAATTCCATGTATAAATTGAAAATAAAGTTATTTTCATTCATTTATTTATTTAAATAATTTATTAAATTATACAAAATCTCATTTCATAGTACGGATACAGCCAAATATTTTATCAGTTATTTCCATTAAACATACTTGCAATGTCTTGATAAGCCAACGACGCCATTTTATTCATAAACACAACTTCTTCATACTCCTTCTGATGGGCCTTTAGATGCACCAGGAGGTTTGTGCCATGTTGGCCCTGGAACGAGGTAAAAAATCCCATTCACAATTATTTGACTGTCCACGGTCAATCGGCAAACAAACAAAAACATTATAACACATGAAATCAAATCGGGTTTCACTTGCGTAACTTCTGATCCCGTGGCAACTCCGGGATTAAAATCCTATGTGTTATTCTGAACGCTTACCTATATTTATACCAAGTTTCATCACAATCGGTTCAGTAGATTTTGCGTGAAAGAGTTACAAACATGTATACATCCTCACAAACTTCATAAAATTAGTAGAATATCATAGCTCAAAATCCAAGTATAAAGGTTTAACAACCGGTTTTATTACAGAGATTTCAAAGAATAAAAACAGTGCTTGAAAGCGTACGTGAAAGTAGTGAAAAGTTCAATTTTAAATATTACTTAGATAAGTAAATAATTAATAACATTAATTCTCTACAGTATACAATTATTTCTGGTACAAAACAAAAGATCGCAGTTCAAAAGAAGATTGATCAACTATTTTACCGGTTAAAACCTCATTGAAACTGGTATATGTAATGTAAAATGACAATAACTTACCTTTATACGTCGCTTGCACACATTACACTCTGAATAGCCGTCGGTCGTTAAATTGTACATTCTAAACACATTATTTCGTCTTTTTCGACCCATTTTTAATCAACTTCCCAAGATTGGTATTATTTACATCACTACTATGCGAACACTCATTTGATACTCGACTATCGGCCGTTTTCAATATTCTATCTATCCCTTGTTTTGCTTACTAAAGTCAGGCAAATCAATCTATTTGCACCCTTTAATTTCAATATGCTGTCGACGGATAGCTTTTGTTATGACAATCAAATGTCATTTAATCTGATTTAACAATCTATATAATCTTTGATACATTATTGAAAACGGCCGTTGAATCACTCTAATTCATCCCTTCATTAGTGAAATCACGATTTTAGACTTAAAATTGAGTATATTTTCAGTATGATACGTAAATAAGATGCGAATATACGATATTTGACCGAATACACTTCTACTGCTTTCCAGCGACGTTGCCACACTGACTGTTTAACCAATAACAGCCGACTGACAACGTCGCTACACAACCGGTATTAAACCCCATACATACCGGTACATTGCACTGTATTTTTGCAAATAAATACGCCCATAGAACCTCGTTTTTGACAATCGGTTAAAAAAGAAGTTGGCACTAAATAATTAAATATGTCATATTTTATTTTTTAAATGTAAGCTCTGAGTATATAAGACCTGGATTTGTACATCGTATATTTAATATTTATATTTTATATCTATTAGTTTTGTAAATACAAACATCACATAGGTAATATTGTGAATTATTTACAAAACTGTTTGTATGAATAGTATTCAAGTGCGTTCTTTTCTTTATTAAATAAATTAATATAATAGTTGTGTATCAACAAATTGTCAATATTTTTTACCAACTCGATTTATTCTTAACTTATAAAATATCTCGAAACGAAAACAGTAATAAAATAATAATACAAATTATTTATTCAATTAATTTGAAAACATACTTAATCAAACAAAAAAATAATACAAACAACAAATATGAAAAATATAGAATTAAAGTCTTTTTCACACCCCACATTTATTAATAAACTTTATTAAATTTACAACCATTTTGAAAACCTGTTGATGCATTTCCATCAAGAAGTAACAAATATCAATACACTCTATCAAATATAATACAAATATGGGCACTAAATCAAAAAGTTCTGCGTAAATAGTTAAAAAACAGTCCCGTTGATAACTGACGTCCTTTGAAAGCCTATACTAAAATATATAGAATAATAACTGATAGATTGAAATCTACGTACAAACTGCGTTCGATCAATGCACACATATAAAACGCTCACACACACAACGCCTCGGACCGATTTGAACCAGTGCGAGCGTGGGTTCCGTCCGAGCGAGACAGGCGCGCCAAACAGACAGGGACAAAAATCAATCTATACAAAGCGCGCTCAATCAACGCACACATACACAACGCTCACGCACACGTTATCTCGGACCGGTTGGAACCAGTTCGCGCGCGGGGCCCGGCCGCTTGATACGTGCAGAATGGAACAACCAAGGAAATGTTATTACAATTGTTCCGTGGACGGTTGTTTAAATTCGACTTTAAACGCTGAAGTGTCGTTCTTTAAGCTGCCGAGTGATTATGAGAGGTATGTATTGGCTTGTTATGTACATTTTATATGGATATGTTTGTCGGTGACGCCGGCCTATCAATGTCTACGTGTATATGAAACGCAGTGAATGCGTCGGTAAGAAGGGCTGCTTGCACTATAATAATGTATGTTATCTTAGTAAATGATGACCCGATTGGCGCAGTGAATGTGGCAATGATCTATTGCGGAGGGTGTGGGTTCGATCAAAACAAGTAGAAAATTATGATGTGATGGACATTGTAATTTTCTACTGTCTGGGTGTTTATCTATCTATAGTATGTTAAGTATGTCTAACAGTAATCTAGTATCCATAGTACAAGCTATGCTTAGTTTGGGACTAGGTGGCGTTGTGTTAAATGTCCCTGAATACATATTTATTTATTTAATTTTACTTTACATTTTGTGCATACAACCTTTTTTTACGTTTATAACAAATGTTAAGAACAACAATTAACAATGGTTACCCTAATCACGCATTACTATTAAAATTTAATATTTTTCTGATAATGGAAAACACTTAAATAATATTATCCTATTCGAATATATAAACGAAGTTTTGTTGTTAAATAACGTCACCATAACGTAAACTATTATTTATTTAAATAAACATTTTGTTTCAGACGAAATGAGTGGTTAAGATTGATCAATAGAGAAGATTTAATAGATTCCAGCTATAGTCGCGCACGTGTGTGTGAAGTACACTTCAACCCCAACTCTATAATAATAAATTCAAGTCGAAAATTGTTGAAGAAAAATACAAACCCACAACTCTTCCTACCACCGTGCAACTATGCACATAAAGGAACACAAGCAGTTGCTGAAACAGCTGATGCTAATGTACAATTCGATTATAACTTCTATACTAATGCTCAAGTACAAACTCCAATACGCCTTTTAGATGATGCCCTTCGGAAGAGAAAGCTTTCCAATGAGGAACGATCTGGAAAGAGGCTGAAAACGGCAAACAAACCGCAGCTCGATGCCAACACGTTCTTTACCTTATGTGACAAATTTTTGACCCCAAACTTCGCGCGCGTTGTAAAACAACAGACCAAAGTCAAGACTCAGGGGCAGGGGAACAGATATAATCTAGCCTACAAGATTTTCTGTTTGAATTTATACTACGTAAGCTCACAGGCGTATAGCCTGTTAAAGAACACATTATGTTTACCGAGTAAACAAACGCTCACTAAAATGTATGTACCCGTAACTACAGCTATTTCCAGCCATCTCATGGAAGTACTTAAAACCAAGGTTAAATACATGAGTGATATGGATAGAAATTGTACACTTGTGGTTGACATGATGAATCTCAAATCTAATTTATTTTACAATACTAAAGAAGACAAAATATATGGTTTTCACGAAGTTGACGGTGTGCCATCTCCTGAGCCAGCGAAGTATGCTCTAGTAGCAATGATCCATGGCTTGTATGATGATTATACTCAGCCCGTCGGTTTCTCATTATTAGCTGAATGTAAAAACTATCCAAGCGTAACAGATTGGATCGATAAACTCATCCTAACGCTGATTACAATCGGTTTCCATGTCCGAAGTTTCGTGTCAAAAGTAGGTTCAGAGTTTTTGGAGAGAACCAGAACTATATCTACCGAAAGTCCATTTTTTTACGTTGGCGGCAGAAAGATATATTTCATATTTGATCCACCTCATTTGATCAAACTAGTGCGAGATAGTTTGATGAACTATGAATTCCATTTTGAAAACAATTTGGCGACTTGGCAGTACATAGTTCAGTTTTACGAGGTAGATAAGACGAAACGACTAAGACTTGCTCCAAAGCTTACAGATAGTCACATTAAACCCACAGATTTGGAGAGAAACAAACTAAAATACGCTGTGGAAGTTTTCAATGCTTCAGTTGCAGCCGGTTTATCTACATATATGGACTTTGGTGTAATAGACAGTTCCGCAGAAGGCACAATTAAAATGGTTGAAATTATGCATGATTTGTATGAGTTTTTGAATACATCAGATCGCGATGAAAGCGAACAATATCAAAATGCGTTTCGCGGCGAAGATTACCAGATTGCTTACATTTATAGCTTGTTGAATTTCTTTGACTCCTTGAACTTAATTAACACGACCAATGGCCAAAATGTAACAACGGAAGTAAAGTTCGTCGAAGGTTTCCAAATAACCCTAAAGTCTTTATTAATGTTGTTTGAGGATTTAAGACAAGAAGGATTCTCATATCTCCTGACCGGACGGTTAAACCAGACCTGCTTAAAACAGTTCTTCGGTCAGATTAGGACAAACAACTGCAATGCTTTGGAACCGACATCCTGGCAGCTTGTATCAGAATACAGGAAAATATTCTTCACAAGCATTTTAAAGACGCCTAAAAAAGGTAACTGCACTGAAGATTTAACGAAATCTCTACTTGAAAGCGAAAAATTACACGCCTCTTTATCCAATGAGAATGTTCCAGAAACTATGGCATCTAACAGGAAAGAGATAGCGAAAATCAATTTAATATCGACTGCGGATTACAAGACACTGAACCTACCAAAAAAGAACGCATTAGTCTACATCAGCGAGTATCTATTGAGAAAATGTTTAGACTTCCACAAGGACTGCAAAGAGATTATAGCTTATACAAAAGGCGATAACGACCAGAGCTCATCACAGGACTGTGTTAAACCTGACTCCAAGGCTTTATCAATAATTCCACCGCTGGCTTTCGTGGAGTTTGTGAGAACAATGGAGGAACGTTTCTGCGACTTCTTCAGGATTAACTACTTGAACTGTGACATCCTAAAAGGTCTTTTAAATGAGGTACAACCCCTCACTTTGTCAAAACCCTGCCAGTGTTTCCCACTTGGTTACTGCAAACAACTGTTTGTAAGAATGCGAATTTATTATACTGTGAAATATAATAACCTTCGTCGGAATCGTCGCAAGATATTTTGTGTTAAAAATCTGTAATATTACACTAATATTAATTTTAAATTGGTTTTTAATTTTCAAAATCACTACACAGTATAAAACAAAGTCGCTTTTACCAGTCACTCTGTCTACTTAGATCCTTTAAACTACCCAACCGATTTTTTTTTAAGATTAAAGGTTTTTTATGCAATGCATGCATTATATAGAACGCGCGAAGCCGGGAGTCGTTAGTAGACCAGATAACTAAATATAAGTGTCACTATAACGTTGAGTTTATAGTACATAGTAATTTGAGCGCGAAAAGAGAAATATATAATAAATATATTATATACATTGCAGAGGTGATATCATATAGTTTCAAAACAATATATAATATCATTATGTTCGAAGTCCAAGCATTCGTCGGTAATAACAGATAATTTATTAAACACCTTTTTTCATCCAAACTAGATGTTCGTACAAAATTATTGTAATGATAATAAAAGATAAAAAATACCGCGACAGTTGAAAGTAAATAAAAACAAATTCTTGTCATTACATTCATAAAAATTAAAATTAATAAATTCCATAAAATAAAAGAATTGCATCGGCCGGGAATCGAACCCGGGCCGCCCGCGTGGCAGGCGAGCATTCTACCACTGAACCACCGATGCTTAGAAATTGTTCTAAAATTAACCATCAGAATCGTAAGGCCAATCACTGAATCCAACTAGAAATTGAATGAAAGAATATATTTCAAAACTACTAAACGGATTTGAATGAAACTACAGTAATAAATAAATCATATGAAATTAACAAAGCCTCGTCGACCTTTTTCATTATTTTTTACGTGTTTAGGAACATGTTCTGAATGTCATGTAAACGGATGAAGAGCTAGCTATAAAATACCTTATATTTATGGGAATATTATCCACTACGCTGTACAACGCGGTTTCACTAGCGTTTATCTTCCGTTCTATTGGGATTTCCCTGATAGAACTATCATACGTCCTTTATTGGGTTTCAAATAATCTCTGTACAAAATATCATCCAAATCGGTTCAGTGATTTAGGCGTGAAGAAGTGAGACAGACATACAGACAGTCAGAGTTACTAAGTAGAGATTTGGATACGTCAACGTTGTATATTTGATACGCATATTTTTCTGTTAGGTTTAACTAGTAATTAGTTGATAAAACTCGAAAATTAATAATTAATTAATGTAACATTATTACCTAAGCATCGTAAATTCGTAATCTTAATTAAGCAGTATTATTGTTTTCATTGGTTAAGATGCCAACATTTTTATCACCTAGGTAACTTTGTGACCTAGCTAAGATGTCAGTTGCGATTTGTATATTTATTTTGTAAGAGCATTTATTTACTTTTGTTTTTATTGGGAGCAATACAGAAATTTATTATCACAACATAGTATAAAACAAAGTCGCTTTCTCTGTCCCTATGTCCCTTTGTATGCTTAAATCTTTAAACGCAACGGATTTTGATGCGTTTTTTTTTCAAAAGCAAAATTTTGTTCAATTGAAAATAGATAAAAGCACCGACTTTGTATAGATTTCAACAAAAATGAAATTAAAGTTATTTTATTTATCCCTTTTTCGTGTCCTGTGAAGGGTAATCACATCATCTAGACACAATTTAGTTGATATATACTTCATTAAACCTTAACCGCTGACTTTATTCCGTTGATTTTCGAGGAGTTCCCTGAAATATCTTGGATGCTCAGACTTGAACCAAATTTTTATGGGACTACACTGGAACTCTACTCTTTCGAATGCAAAAAGAATTCCAAATCGGTCCATAAACGCCGGAGACATGCGGTAACATATATAAAAAAAATATGTCGATATATCGAATTGATAACCTCCTCCTTTTTTGAAAGTCAGTTAAAAATGCATTTCGTTCCCGCCATGATGCGACGTTGCCGCACCGCGAGGTAACTGCTGGTCACGTCGCCATGTGACTAAGGACGCCATCTTTGAATTTAATTTACAATTAAATACAGAATATTACAGTGACCTGTTTTTACCATGAATTTTAATTATACATTTTTGATGTATATTATCCTTGATATATAATAAAGATACTAAGCAAACCAAATTTAAAAAAAAAGTTATAATACCAAACCTAAATTGATACCTATAGAATATTTATTGAAATGATATAATTATAAGTTCCTAGCTGTTCGGCTTCGCTCCCGTACTACTATATATTATATAGCCTATGTTACTCGTGGATAATGTAGCTTTCGAATAGAGAAAGTATTTATAAAATCGGTCCAATAGTTTTTGAGCATATTCATTACAAACAAACAAAATTTTCCTCTTTACAATTTAAGTTTAGATATGTCAGAATTATTCAGCAAAGGATGCTGAATCGAAAAATTCTACCGTTTGCAGTCTTGCCACATAAAAGTATAACAAAGTGTTTTTTTTTTAATTTTAGAAAATATTGAATATCTCCAATACCGAGGTATGTACTTATAATTAACATGAAATATAGTTTTCAAAACTGTACCTTTCTCAATCTGCAGGTATCATATTTTCTACTCTTTACGCTACAACCTGTCTATAGGCTATATATAGGCTACAATTTATATTGTATGTAGGTACGTATTCCACGCACAGAATATAAGCAAAATCTAGTTATTTGTATATTTCTATGGTTTGGATATTAATACTAATAACTGTTTGCCAAAAATAGAGCCAATTTCCTCACGCTAAAAAGTTCTATTTTTGGCAAAGTCATTATTTTTAACTTTTTAGACACGTCAAGGGTAATAGAGATATGCGGTAACATGCATAAAAAGATACGATCGACTTGATAACTTCCCCCTTTTTTTGAAAGCTGGTTAAAAATCCACACTGAACGCTAAACGTCATATATGAGATAACATAACACGTAACATATGCGGTAATGTGATAAAAAATAAAAATTATAGATAAATTTTATGGTTTCCTAACGTGTCTACGTCTACTTTGTGATTTGTATGTATTTTGAAATAGAATAGTTATTTATATACTTAACATAATTACACGTAAGCGGATTTGATCGAAATAAAAATACACCGATTTCACTTATAGATAAAATAAATTTGTTTTTTATATTGACGACCGGTTGGCGCAGGGGATATAGCAATCTATTGCGCTGGAGGGTATGGGTTCGATCCCCACGAATAGAAAACTATTATGTGATGAACATTGTAATTTTCTACTGTCTGGGTGTTAATTTATCTATAACTAGCGACCCGCCCCGGCTTCGCACGGGTTTAATGGATGATATTATACATAAAAACCTTCCTCATGAGTTACTCTATCTATTAAAAAAAACCGCATCAAAATCCGTT
>LQNK01000490.1:236703-251329 GCA_001586405.1 Phoebis sennae
TAAAATTTTGAGGTAACATTTGATAGCCTGTGGTTCAAAAAAAATGTACTACACTGAGGCGGTCAGTGAACTTAAAAACTTCTGTATTTAATACCAATTTCAAAATGGTATAAAACATATGGTTTTTTCCTATAGCAAAAGAAATATTGCAATTTGAAATCAATTTGGGACCTATTTTAATGATACGTCCAGGATGATACTTAGTATAAAATGTATTTTTTTACATGAAAAATAGAATTAAATGTTAATATTGGTCAATATTAATAAGAATTAATAATTTGTAATGTGATGTATTGTGTATAAATGCATAAATTTTCAAAAATTTTAAATAGAACCGTAATTGTACTATACCGTTGTAAACTTTTGATTTTACATGATGTGCCATATTAAAATATGTCGTAAGTATTTCATGTATGTTTATTGTACCAAGACGAGGCGGTACCGGAGACACACAAACGATATAAATTTACTTTATTATATTTCCTTGAAAATGGCTAACCCAACTTTTATAATAATACTAAATATCATATTTTTCAGATTTTACAAAATCGTCTTACCGTGTAAAGATACACCATTAGAAAATATGAATTTAGATGGGTTTGTATTTGACGAAAGACTCGAGGAACCTCTTCATATTAAAAAACGGCAAAGTAAACGGTAAGCATTTAATGTTTCTGTTAATTCTCATAACATAATATAATTAAACTAGCTGCGCCCCAGGGCTTTGCTCCCGTGGGAATATCGGGATGATATATAGCCTAAAGCCTTCCTCGATAAATGAACTATCTAACGCTAAAACAATTTTTCAAATCGGACCAGTAGTTCATGAGATTAGCGCATTCAAACAAACAATCTCTTCAGCTTTATAATATTAAGTATAGATTAATTAAAGCAAATATCTAATCATTGGTTTTTGCGATAAGGTCACCACGAGCCAACACTAATACTGCAGATGATATATCAAATGTCACCCCTATTCCAACTTCGGTTTCTTCGCCGTTGCCGTAAGTATATAAATGATCTATATATATAAAAATGAATTGCTGTTCGTTAGTCTCGCTTAAACTCGAGAACGGCTGAATGGATTTATCTTATCTTGGTCTTGAATTATTCGTGGAGGTCTCGGGAAGGTTTAAAAGGTGAGAAAAATTTGAATAATTTCCGGGTCCACGCGAGCGAAGCCGCGGGCGGAAAGCTAGTATGAAATATAATTTGATTAATTCTTTATATATAAATGTGCCTTCACCTGCGCAGTAAGTCCATCTACTGCAGCATAATATGTTAATGGTCGCGATGTTAGCAGATATTTTATTTCTACTTTTAAAAATAATGTGTTTTTTTTAAGATTCATTGAATGTGGAGGAAGCACACCTCGATCAAGTACTTCAGACGCTGTTCCATTAAAAAAACGCCGCATATTAAATGATGCTGGTAGAGGCGATATTTTGAATTTAGGTGAATATTTTATATTACTTAAGACTAGTTACATCCCAGTTTCACTCACTTGACTTCTGATCCCGTGAGCTTAGTTAGCCGTGATTCTGGAGCCTTACCATCTATACTAAGTTTCATCTCAGTAATTCACAATTTTATTTTTACAGGTAGCGAGGAAGAGAGCGAGTCGGAGGACGAAGAATTGTACACAAATCACATGCCAAGAACACAACGCGTGTTTTAAGACAAGATGAGTCTAAGGACGAAGATTCTGCTCATGCGCTTCCACTCACTAACAATTTTCCGGAAGTTGGCGTTTCTCAGGAAAATATGAATAGCGGTGTTGTGTTCGGACCTGACCCTTTTCATTTTGATTGGAAAGGCTTTCCGGATACACCAATTCCTCCACGTGACAGAAGGGAGAAATTTTTGGCTTCAGCAGGTCCTAATTCTAATTTAATAGGCCCATCTGTGCCGAGTCCAGGCGACATATTTTTTTTAATCTGGGACGAATCCATCATGACCCACATCGTCAGAGAAACCAATGCATACGCAGAAGAGGAATTATTGAAATTGAAGGACACTCTCGGACCACAGTCGCGGCTCCATAATTGGACTCCAACAAATATCGATGAACTGTGCGTATACTTTGGGATCATTCTGGCGATGGGGGTATTTGTTAAGTCAAAATTAAAAGAGTACTGGTTTGGCGAAGGAACCATTTTTGATACACCTAATTTTAAAAAGTTTATGACATATAATAGATTCATATTAATTAATAAATTTTTACATTTTTGTCGAAATCACAATAGTATATTGAATTTAACACGTGCTGTAGTCAAAATTTATAAGATAAAGCCAACAGCCGACCACCTGAATAAAAAATTCGAGGAAATGTATAACTTGAAACAAAATATTTGTATCGACGAATCATTGACACAGTGGAAAGGGTGGTTGTCTATCAACCAATTTATTAAAAATAAAGCGGCGTCGGTTGGCATCAAAACTTACGAAGTCTGCGACTCCAAATCAGGGTACCTTTGGAGGTTTAAAATTCACACGGTCGAAAAAGTAACCGTAACTGAGCCGCCTAGACCGTTAACTGGGACTATACCAAGATTAGTCCTTGAACTTTTAAGAGGTCTTGAAAATCGAGGCCATTATGTGTGGATGGATAATTATTACAATAGTCCTGCCCTCGCACGTACGTTGAAGTCCATGGGATTTGATTGCGTTGGCACCCTCCGAACAAATCGGCAGTTGGTACCACAACAAATCTCATGTTTAAAGAAACGTGACATGGCTGTAGGAGAGATCCAAGGGTGCACCAGTGGAGATGTGGATATTTTAGTCTGGCGTGACCAAAATAAAGTTGCAACTTTATCCACCTACCATGGGAACGCATTACAAAACATAAATGGTAAACTAAAACCGATTGTAGTGTTAGATCACAATCTGTGTATGGGAGGCGTCGACAGAAAAGACCAAATATTGGCTATGTTCCCGATGGAACGCAAAAGGACTCGGGTCTGGTACAAAAAACTGTTCAAGCGCTTACTTAATGTGAGTGTCTTGAACAGTTTTATTATTCACACTGAGTTCCCGGAACCAAAACATCCTGTCCCAAGATTCAAAGCCCATAGGGATTTTAGGATAGAGTTAATAAAGACCCTATTAAAAAAAAAAGGTCCTATCGAAGCTAATACGAATGATAATACGTAACATGGCAACATCGTTTTCGGAGGATTACTTCAAACATCTTCCCAAGCAATACGACCCCCTTCCAGGGCGCGGCGGAGAAAGGTTGCGCAGGATTTGCGTTGTATGCCGCAAACGAACGCATGCCTATTGTGAGGGTTGCAATGCGACTTTGTGTCCATTTTCATGCTTTGCAAAATATCACGCTGAGAAATAATTTATTTTTTATGTTTTACTTTTTTTTTATTAATTACTGGTGTTATATTTTTAATTATTATATACACTTAAAATTTGCTATTGTTTCATTTTTCACATGTCGATCTAAAATAAACAGGTAAAAAGTAATTTTCCGAAATAAACTAAATTATAAAAATGCGAAATTTAAAAATTTCTCTTCCTTTAATATAATATAATAATATATATTAGTGTAAATAAAACATTTACGAGGAATGACGACTCCATAGATTTTTTGTCCATAATTTTCACTTTAGTCAGAAATTTTATCATTTGTTTAAAATTGAAATTAAAACCTACAATCATAGATATTCCTTACCCTCATGGACGTAAGGTCACGACGGTCTCTCTCCGGTCGTGTCGGTCTGCCCCCATCGGGTTATGAGAGTAAAGGAATAGAGAGTGCACCTGTGTTCGCGCGTACACTTGTGCACTATAATATCTCTTGCGCAGCTGGCTAGTCTCTGTTGAGATTGGCCACCATGGTCAGGGGAGCTATATATATATATATAATATTACCCTCATCAAACGTAGTTTTCGTTTCGGCTCCGTAAAGTTCGTCAAATTGATCCGGATGGTGCAATTTCAAATGCTGCTTCAGACTAGAAGTAGCCCCATCTCTACGGGACAGGCTCCTCCCACATAGGGTGCATACAGCTCGTTCGCGATTCTTTTTGTCCAGTGTAAAATACGCCCAAATAGCACTCGACTTATTACGCAGTTCTAGAAATAATAATATATCTTTATTTTCGAGATGATACAAAATATTTGAGATTTGAAATGAAAATTTGTATGTAAATCTGATTCTATGAACGGTGCACAATTCTATGTATTTATAGTCTTTTAATCGGATAGCTTTTGTGCTTATTCTATGTATTGTTTATATGCACAATTCTATGTATTTATAGTCTTTTAATCGGATAACTTTTGTGCTTAGCGCGTTACAACGCAGAGGTCTTCAAAAAATCTTAAATGAGTCTATTCGATTAAAAAACCGCATTGTCCAACCTAGTGTAAAAAAGGCAGGAATGCTAAATAAATGTTGTATGTTAAATATTGTTGCTGGCAACATTAAAAAGATGGGGACTTTTGTCAAAAATGGCGCCTTTTTTGATCATAATAAGAGGAAGCTTGTCTTGGGGTTTTTTATAATACCGTTGCTAAAATTGTAAAACACAGTACTAACATTTATTAAAAGGTCGGATTGAACTGAATGTGTTATTTATTATTACGTATTATATTATCTGTGGCAATGCCCATAATCTTTTTTTGTTTATTGTTCTAACTTGAGCAAATAAAAGAATTTGAATTTAACTAGCGACCCGTCTCGGATTCGCACGGGTGCAATGCTAATACTAAATATACTACAGACAAACTGTGAACGTTGTATATAAAAATTAGTACATTATTTTGATAAACTTCGTAGGGTTCATTGATAATAATTAACGACATCGCATTAGCAACCTCAAAAATAACAGTTTTTGTCCTCTATTTATTGGATGTTATCACACATATAAACCTTCCTCATGAATCACTGATAGAGTGATATTTAAACAACCGCATCAAAATCCGATGCGTAGTTTTAAAGATTTAAGCATACAAAGGGACATAGGGACAGAGAAAACAAATGTTTTATACTATGTAGTGAATAGTGATAAGTCATTATTTTCGTGAATAAATTCAGTATATCCTTAAATACATTATTATTTTATACCACAATACCATACTTGCAGTATGAACTTATGCGCCGATAATGCGGAATATAAAAAATAATGGATTACTCCCCATTCTAAAAATGGACACGGTTTTTAAATCTAATAGACTCATATCCAAATAAGTGTATTAAAATTTAAGAAATTTTCATCTTTATAACACAACAAAATGACCCATTCTCGCGTAAACAAACCTCCTTACCAGTATCAAACGTCACAACTTCATCTTTGTAAAGTACCGCAAACTGCTCCGGATGCATCGATCTCAAGTGATTCTTTAGTCCAGATGTGCCCCCACCCTTACGGGACAAGCTCTTCAAGCACAGCGTGCATGTTGCCCGATCACGATTATGTTTATCCGGTTTATAATACGTCCAACACACACTAAACGGCGTGGGTGACATGCTAATTGTTTACTTATTATTATTTAACAAAAAACTTCGAAACTAGGCCGAATCGTAATATTTAGTCTTTTAAACTGTCACTAATCAACGCGTTATTGCGTTGTTTTTGACATACGACATAATAACCATATTATTTGTCAAGATTATATCATTGCTAGGTAAAAAGCTCGATCTTTTCCACCATACAATTTAAAGTTTCTCTTTAGGGTATATTCGAGTAATTACAATGTTTGCTATCAAACCGGAATAAAATGTTTAATTACCGGATCCGTTTGATATCCGATACAAACGAATAACCCAAGTAGCTATACCGATCGCTCTCAACTAGCAAACTGGTTGTTATATGCGGCTGCTCGGAAACGTCAGGCATGCTATCTCGTTTCAACTTACGTGCTTTGAATATAGCCGTACTTTTCAGATTCGTTTGTCCGCGATTCGAAGATGGCCGACACGAATTTTGCCGAATTTGTGGGATGATTTGATTCGAATGTCGCGCTGCGCTCTTTTGATAAAGGAAATTGGAATTTGAATAAGCAATTTTTTGGTTTTATTTCAGAGAGTTCTACAGTTCTGTTTGGTACAATATATCGTTATGTTTAAATAATAGACTGTAATTAAAATTTTGATTTGAAATGAAATGAAAAATGAAAAAAGTTTGAAAAAAAATGAAAAAAAGTTTATTTGCAACAATTGTGTACATAGATGGTGATTTAATTATAGAATGAGGAAAATACATAATATGCACACAACTGTCACTAAAAGGTCCAACCTCGGCAAAATGCTGGCTGCAGGCAACCAGCGCTGGTCTTCCGTTTGATTTGATTTGTGAAATATTCGAGGACAAATAAACAAAGTAACCCTATTCTATGATAATGTTATTATTATCGTGTTTAACATGATAATTTTAAATGTGTTATCACATTTAAAATTTAATTTAATTACTTAGCGACTTTTAACACTACTTCTTTTTGACCCAAAGCAAAGTTTGTACAATGGAAACTAGATAACTGAAAGACATAATTAAACATGCTTTTTTGTAAATAAATACATACTAATAATAAATACATACGATAAATTAACATTCAGAGAGAAGAAAATTACAATGTTCATCACACATACATTTCTACTCGCCAGGATCGAACCCACTCCCTCCGGCGCAAAAGACCATTGCAAAATCCACGCCAATCGGGTCGTCTTATTAGAACTTATTTTTTATAACAGACTTTAAAAAATCTTAAAAATATCAATATCTATTAACTATGCAACTTAATTGCGGCAAGCAACGTCACCAATCTCTTTTTTATTTATTTTCAGTATTTAGTGTTATAGCGGCAACGGAATCACATAATTTGGAAAAAAAACAGCTTTCTAACTCTCACGGTTTATGTGTACAGCTTGGTGAAAGACAGACAAACAAACAGCGGAGGCTAAAAGGCTCCCGTTTTTATATTTTAGTAACGTAACCCTAAAAACTAGTTCCCCATATGAAAACATTATGGACCGCCCGTCACTAATATTTTTTTTATTTATTTTCAGTATCTGTTGTTGTAGCGGCAACAGAAATACATCATTTGTGAAAATGACAGCTTTCTAGCTTGGCGGTTTAGATGTACAGTCTGGTGAAAGACAAACAGACAGTGGAGGCTAACTAACGGCCGTTTTCAATATTCTATCTATCCCTTGTTTTGCTTACTAAAGTCAGACAAATCTATCTATTTGCACTTATTTTGATTTCAATACGCTGTCGACGGATAGCTTTTGTTATGACTTTTGACAATCAAATGTCATTTAATCTGAGATTACAATCTATCCATAATCTTTGATACATTATTGAAAACGGCCGTAAAAAGGTCCCGTTTTTATCGTTTAGTTACGAAACCCTAAAAACTAGTTCCCCATATGAAAACATTAAAGATCCCTAAATAACTCGTTTTTGACGTGCGTTCATAATACTCTGACGTCACAATTACATGTCTATTGTTATTTGGTAAGTGTTTTGAGGAGGGTTATACTCGCATATATGCGATAGTAAACGAATACAAGTCAATCTTATTTATATAAAAACTAATAAAAAAGCGTGATAATTTTATGAGTGTGTCATTGCAAACATATAAGGAACAGTCTTTAAATGTATAAACTAATAGATACATAGAACTAAAATATGTAACTGTAACCTATAAAAATCTTTGTGAGAGAAATAAATTATTTTGATTGCTTCATAACAAACCCGGCTCACTCCTACCAAGTGAGTGAATTTTACATTCACGACTTTATTTATAAATAGGCTCAAAAACTACTGGACCGATTTTAAAATTACTTTCACTACTCGAAAGCTACAATATCCAGTAGTACAATAGTCTTTATTTTATACGGTATAATCTATGGCCCGGTTCCTATAAACGACGGAACGTCATAGCATAACAGATACGAATAATTTTCATTAACAAGTGGTTATAATCAACCAATCGGAAGCCAGTTTTGGTACGCCACGTTTATTATAAATACGCCTTTACGGCTGTTTTCAATAATGTATCAAAGATTATGGATAGATTGTAATCTCAGATTAAATGACATTTGATTGTCAAAAGTCATAACAAAGGCTATCCGTCGACAGCATATTGAAATCAAAGTAAGCGCAAATAGATAGATTTGCCTGACTTTAAGCGAAACAAGGGATACATAGAATATTAAAAACGGCCGTAAATGACATTTGATTATCAAAAGTCATAACAAAGGCTATCCGTCGATAGCGTATTGAAATCAAAGTAAGTGCAAATACATAGATTTGCCTGACTTTAAGCAAAACATGGGATAGATAGAATATTGAAAACCGCCGTTAGACTTACGCCTAGTAAGTAAAACGGACGTAAGTAAAACTGCTCGTTTAATTAATATAGGAACTACGTGCGTTTTGCGGCCTTTGCATGAACATTGTCTTGCATCTTACTTGTGCTAGTATAGTATTATATTATCTATGCTTGTGTTGAAGGATAGTAGGTTACATACACGCTCTTACAACAGGTTTAAACCTCACGTCGTACGGCTTAGCAACAGTAATGACGTGACTTGTATCTCGTCAATGGTTAACTGTAATGTGATTTTTTATTATTGACTGAACGAAGCGCGGTCTCAGAGTCGAGATGGCCGGGCGGTTGTATGTTTGTATGTAATCAAATCAAATCAAATCAAATCAAAATTTATTGTGATTCACAGTCTTGTGGCGTACAATAGTAAGTATGAAAAACTTTGTCCGACGATAACTTGAGTATTGTTTATCCGAGCTTGATAAAATTTCATAGGCGAATAGTTTAGACAAATAAGATGTAGAGTTCGAAGATGAGCGAGATCGGGGGGTAACGGAGATAGGGAGGTGAAATAGGTGATTTTCATATGAATATATCCGAGTGTGGTATTAAATTAAAGGTCTTGATTTATACACTTTTTGAGCCACTAGTTATACTAGCTGTGCCCCGCGGTTTCACCCCCGTTTTTTTCTCCGTTCCCGTGGGATTTGATCAAAATCCTTTCTTAGCGGATGTCTACGTCATAACATCTACCTGCATGCAAAATTTCAGCCCGATCTGTCCAGCGGTTTGGACTCTGATTGCCATTGAATTTTCATCGAAAAACGGTTAAATTAAACATATTTTTTAAGTAAAAGAGGTGAACGAAAAAAAAATTTAAAATAAAAGAAATAAGTATACTTAATTAGGTTGGTGTTTTATTCGATAATTCAGCATTTCAGACCGAAACTCGATCGTTAACTACTTTAATAATAATAAAATAATAGATAACCTCCTCGTCTTTTGGGAAGTAAAATAAGTTATTTATAAGGTCGTCGCATCCATGAGTGCAAAAACATCAATCTCATTAATAAGAGTATTAAAAATAATAATATATTGCAACCCCGACCGATGGCGGTCGTGGTGGCAAATCTCAATAGAGATCAGTCAGGTACGCAGGAGATATTATAGTGCACAAGTGTGTGCGCAAACACAGGTGCACTCTCTATTCCTTCACTCTCATAATCCTATGAGAGTGCAGACCGACACGACCGGAGAGAGATCGGGCGCAGGACCGACGGCTTTACGTGCTCTCCGAGGCACGGGGGTGTTCCAACACCCCCAACTTCCAGACTGCTATTAAGAATTTTTTGTTACAAAAATTTTATTGTATTATGCCACTTGATTGTATTATGCTGTGAACAATTATTATGTTTATGTTTAAAAATCTCAATAACATTTTTTGGTTCCACTCGAGAATCGAACCTGAGACCTCACGTTGGTCATAGATGCACTAACCAGCGAGGCAGTTAAGTTAAAATAATAACAATAGGAAGGATACGACTAACGAGACGGCAATAAAACCTGCTCCGGTAGTATTGCGTCCAGGAAGTGATGAATATATAATACTTATATGGACATAATTTATTTACTGTTTTTACTTGGAGATTCGATTATACAGGGTGTCCCGTAATGAGTGAAGCATCTTTTGGAGGATGATAGCTGAGCTAATAATCTATCAAAAAAACCCAATATAGGTCATACGAAAATATCACTGTTTTTGAGATATTGAGGATTCGTATGACCTATATTGGATTTTTTTGATAGATTATTAGCTCAGCTATCATCCCCCAAGAGATGCTTCACTCATTACGGGACACCCTGTATATTTCGCTCCTTTAAGAATGAGCATATGTACGATTGTTGTTACACAAGGTAACTCTGTCTCTTCTTCACGATTAAACCGCTGAATCAATTTCGATGATATTTTGTTTGAAACCCGGCCAAAGGATAGCTTTTATCTCTTTTATGGCATTTTTTTACATTCCTAAGGCTGGGATCAATTTTGCATTTATAATATTGTAAGTAGGAAGGGTAGGATAGGATTGTACACAAATTTATGCATATTACATACTAGCTGCGCCCCAGGGCTTCGCTCCCGTGGGAATATCGGGATGATATATAGCCTATAGCCTTCCTCGATAATGGCCTATCTAGCACTAAAAAAATTTTCCGAATGGGACCAGTAGTTCCTGAGATTAGCGCGTTCAAACAAACTCTTCAGCTTTATAAAATTAGTATAGATTAAAGGCTAGCATTCGACATTATCGCGATGCGAAAAAGCTCAAAAATAAAGAAAAAAAATACAAGCTATACTTGTAACTAATTAGGAAGTCAGAGACTATCACACCCGTATTCTAATACGTTCCTCGAGCATTCCTCGACTTCACTCAACATCTGTCAACGAAAATTTACATTTTGAGCCGGAACTCCACTAACTCACGTCCACTCACGTCATGAAAATTTTGGAGAAGAAAATTTAACATCTCCATTCGTGCAATCTATTTATTAAAATACTAGCTGCGCACCAGGGCTTCGCTCCCGTGGGAATATCGGGACGATATAATTATAGCCTATAGCCTTCCTCGATAAATGGGCTATCTAACACTAAAAGAATTTTTCAAATTGGACCAGTAGTTTCTGAGATTAGCGCGTTCAAACAAACAAACAAACTCTTCAGCTTTATAATATTAGTATATGTAGATTATATTTTTATGTTATGAATTTTCGATTGAAATTCGTCATACGTCACATTTGACGTAACCTGAGTGTAAGTAAAATTAAGGTAACTTCTTAGAATACGGGTGCATGTATACCTACAATTCAATGGACTTCGACATAATAAAACAGCACAGAATTTATCAAAATTTGTGATCACATAATTTTTGCAACTTCCTCCTTATTTTTAAGAATAATACGCAAAACCTGTTTGCCGTATTGAGCAAGCCTTGGCGCTAGTAGAGAAACTTTTACTGTTGGAAAGTATAATTAATAATACCCACTTATAATGTCTCTGAAAATAATATTGCCTGCTTATGGCCGTTTTCAATAATGTATCAAAGATTATATGTTATCTCAGATATGACGTTAGATTGAAAAAAGTCATAGCAAAGGCTATCCGTCAATATATTGAAATCAAAGTAAGTGCAAAGAGATTGTCTGACTTTAGTAAGCAAAAGAAGGGATAGATAAAATATTGAAAACGGCCGTTATAGATTTATTTATAATAGTTTGATTTTAATAAATTGGACTTACATTTTAAAAATACTGTAAATTCTAATAACATCAAAATGAAACTTAAATTGTACTTTTTGAACAACTTATATGTGTATTCAATTTAGTAATAAGTATGTAATTTCGAGAACAATTAATGTAAATCTGTTATAAATTGGTGTCGTGGTGAACTCTGTGTTCATGCCGGACAAATCACTGTGATTTTTGGTATGTTTCTTTCTTTGAAAAATGTATATTTTCTTTTCTTATAAAATAAATAAAATAAAAAAAAAGATAGTGCCATCGATAGTTTTGAATTTGGAAATATTTTACTATGATTGCAAATTGCAATACTTTGCAATTAGTCTATTTATTTTAGTGTGCGTGTGCACACATGAGTAATGAGTGCGTACCTATAAAACTTCACACAAGCAGAAGCTTGCATACATATACTGTCAACGATTGAGATGAAGTCTTCGTGGATGAATTTATCTATAATATCGGCCCGAGGCTACGCGTTAAAATCGGCGTCTATAGATCGATAAAAGTTTCCCTCTTCTACTAATATTATAGAGAGAAAACCTTTGTTTGGATGGTTGTAAATAGACTCAAAATAGGACCGATTTCAAAAATTCTTTCAACATTCGAAAGCGTTATCGAGTCACATAGACGTTAACATTATACTACGGGAGCGAAGCCGCGCGGCAAGCTAGTTCAATTATAAATTATAATACGAAGTTTCACGACGCAATTCATTCAGATAGAGAAAATATAAAAAATACACCCTGAATTGAAAAGTTTCTCTTTTTTGGGAAGCTTGTTAAAAAAAGAAAACCCTTTTTAAGTATAGGTACCTAGCTCAATAGGATTGAAATGGGATTATTATAGAAAAGAAAAAGAAACATTTGTTAGTTATAAAAGCATGGTTTACAAATTACGTAGATATTATAAACAACTTATCAATTAGGTATTTCACTATGTAATTAAATAATTAAACATTACCTACGAATGCAATGAAAATATACCCACAGCGTTTCATAATACATTACGACATTCAAATAACCTGATGTTACCGTTCTAGAAAGTTCATAAAATAGCCCATATCCGAACTCCAGATGAAGCTAAAAGCCATTTATAGCTCGAATCAATATGAGCTCCGGGCGTGCGACGTTGCCGCGCTCTCGTCGAAAACAAAATCTCGCCGTTCACAGCAAACAATGCAAACGTTACGCCGTAATAATCCCTAAGACATAGAATTACGGTACAATTTGCGTTGAACCTACACACCGTTTGTTACCTTTCGGAAATGTATATGACAACTAAAACGAAAACACGATAACATTGTCTCTTTCACGCAATATTTTGTGATATATCGTACGTGTAACAATCAAAATTAAACCGTATGGCCAGCTAATAAGAATCTAACTAGAAACTGTTCATTTTCCGCTTAATATGTTCTGGTGTGGATAATAATTGTAAACAATATATATATGAAAACTGAATATAAGATAAAAACGTGACCTATATGAATGGCGCTATGCTGGCTAGTGACTAACTGGCTAGCATAACATCGCAACACTTCAGTCTACAACGTCTATATTAAATAAGTATTTACTATTTTCAAGGCATGGTTAATTTTATTTTTAACCGACTTTCAAAAAAAGGAGGAGGTTATCAATTCGACCATATCTTTTTATGTATGTTTCCGCATATCTCCGGCGTTTATGGACCGATTTGGAATTCTCTTTATTTTATAAGAGTAGTGTCAACAGAATAAGGTCTGTGGTTAAGTTTTAATTATGTGTATATCAACTGAATTGTGACTAGATGACGTGATTACCCTTCACAGGACACTAAAAAGGAAAAATAAAAATTACTTATTGCAAAAAAAAAACCGACGTCCTCACTCTAAAAAGTAGAAATAACTTTATTTTATTTTTGTTGAAAGCTATTAAGTACATAATTTATAAAGTACATAATTTGATGAATATACTTGCTATTTACCGGAAGTTCTTTTTCGTTTCCAAAATTAGTGAATTTAATTTCATTTAGGACATATTATGTAAAGTAAGAGAGTAAATAGTTACAGTGCAAATGGTTAGGAGTAAGTATGTAGGTACGTCTTCTTTTTACGATCTGTAATCTTTATATATATAAATTACGTGTCACAGTGTTTGTCCAATATTTCCTCTTTATAATATTAGTATAGATTAACTTTGAAATTATCGCATAGGTAATAATATTTCGCATTCCGTAGGTAACATCATAGGTGTCCTTACTCCTTACACACAATGAATTTATCAAAGAGGACCACAAAAAAATCTGTACAGTACTTTTTGAGTTTATCACAAACAGACAGACAGACGTGGCGAGGGACTTTTTTTTATAATAGCTTTCGTGCATTTTTGTATAAGTAATATATTTTATCATTTACTCAAATACGTTTTACCCCCTACTATTTATGAAGGAACAGAAAAATTCCCCATGTATCTAATTGGAAAGTCAATTTTTTAATATTCAGTACCTAGTTTATTTTTAACAAAAACAAATGGCAACTCAATTCAATTAAATTTAGTCACTTTTTATCATAGCATCTTTAGCTGTTTAATAACGGCATACTTACTTTTATGAAATATCGGTAGTTAATGGTATGGTAACGTTAGAATACCTATGTCATATACCTGGTTATATCGTTTTTAGAATAAACCGAACTAAAAACATCGGTAAATATACCGAAAATTAGTTTTACATTTGTGGTACTGATTTTAAGAACTATCAATTTCCAAACTAATCAAATGTTTTTTTTTAAAAAAACGATATTTTCTCCTAAATCTTAATATTTATTAGTATTGGTTGTGTACTCTACAAGAGAGTTCTCTACTTATTGTTCAGTTGTTCAGCCTCTGTTGCGACCGGCCGCCGTCGCCAATGTTACTTAACTGAACTAGTATAATATTATTATTTGGTATATCCCTATAATGTAATTGCTAATTAAAAATTTAGAACATATTCCTAAGACAACAAGTAATTACAATTAAATATATAATTGCGCGTACAAAAGGTACACATCACATAGTAAATAGTCTAA
>LQNK01000491.1:0-20329 GCA_001586405.1 Phoebis sennae
TTTTCATATTTGTGAATTAAATTATTGTATGGACGTCTCGAGAATTTCGGAGCGAATTTGGCCATGTCCGCTCTCTAGCATTAGCTAAACGGGTATGAGGGAAGCAAATTGACGCGCCGACCGCGTGTTGTATTGCTAGAAAACCGATTATTGTTGATTTAACCCTTATAAAATCAATATGTTTCTAATATTTTCACCGAGCGCCCTTGCTACTTATTTAAGCTTTTTTTTAGTAATTTTTTTATTTCCCTTAATCAAATATTACCAAAGTTATATGCAAAAATCTTTTATTTTAGACCTATCTTTGCGATTTTTTTCTCTGCAGCGAAGTTACCGTAATCGTGTTTCGGAGCACCGTCATGACTAGGTTATATGTTGAAGAATCACATATATTTTTTTCAGAATTTAACTGTGCATTGTGAACGAAAAAAACGTAGGTAAAGATACTGCTTTTCTGACTCACCCCGCCTTAAGGCGTTTTATACGTCTCTATTAAATTTTTTAGTTCCGTTTCCGTGCTTTTGTGTTTTCTTTTAATCGTTAATTTATACGCATATAAATATGATTAAGTAAGTTTAAATAGCAAGGATAATGTTTTTAATCCATATTTTTATATCCTTTATTTAAATTATATACTTCTTCATTAGGAAATAGAGCATTATGAATAACAATGCATATCGGTCGAATAATTTAATATTATTAGCAATAAATAACACTAAAAGTTATTTAACTGTTAAAATTGCATTACAATAAACTTAGTTATCCTTAACCTTTTAGAATATTTGAGTTAGGTTACCTATTTACAAATCAGACGTTTTTTTTTTATTTGAATGCTAAACAATAAATATAGTTTACGTTCTAGTTTGATGATACCACAATAGTCAATAATTTAACCAAATAACGATCTATTAATTTCAGACATTAAATTATACTAACAAGCCAATATAATAGTATATTATACTTATGATCTTAATGGAACAGGAATGCAAATTTAAATAATAATCTATATCGGAATTCAATTCAAGCTATACTTATAGCGATGTTTGTAAAATCTATTCCAATTATCTAAAAGTGTGTAAAACCTAACCCATTTCTTAATAGGTATATCAAATCAAATCAAAAAAAATACAATAGAGCCTCTATTGCAGGCTCGTATCATTTAAAGCTTATTATGAAACTGAGATAAAATTAAAATATGTTGTGTAGAATACACAAGCAGAAATAATAAAAATAATTAACATAAATTTAAAAAAAATGTTTATAAAAACACTCAAAATTACTACCTCTTTCAGACTTTAAAAATTATACAAGATTAAATTAAACATATTTAAAAATAGGTGATAACGACATTATAAATGTTACTTATTGAAAAGATGAACACGCTATTCCTCTTTTGAAACAAATTTGTTATTTGCATAGGAACAATGTATGTATTATGGACTATACTTCAGAAGAGTCACTCCCACACGCTTGCTAATCTTTCGCCCCTCGCAACTCAAGCTGCTTTGTCTTTATACTGCTCACTCGATTCTCAACTAGTCTGTCTCATAAAAACGTGCTTATAATAGTGAAAAATTAAAACTTCTCATTTGTATGTACTATAGTGTCTCTTAGTTGCTGTTAAACAACGAGTAATGTGTATTAATAATTTTAAAATTGTATCTCAATAATTTTTTTCATGTCGGCATATGTCTACACTAATATTATAAAGAGTACAACTTTGTTTGTTTGGTTGTAATGAATAGGCCCAAAAACTAAAGGACCGATTTTAAAAATTCTTTCACCATTCGAAATGTTCATTAACCAAGAGTAACATAGGCTTCATTTTATAGGCTATAATATATATAACATTATGCTATGGGAGTAAAGCCGAAAATTGGATAAAAAAAAATAGTAAAAAATACTTAGTAGTATTCTTTGGTGATCGGTTGTAGTTTTAACGATTTGACTTTTAGTTTATATATTTACTTTAATTTAACATCGTACGAAAGATGTCAGTTAAAGCTTTCATTTTTGCAAGATAACTGAATATCGCAAAGCTTAGTTTTCGATACGGGCCTGGTGCTAGCCACTGACAGTCCTTGAGCACTCCTTGAGGAAGATATGTTGTTCACCTTTACATCAGCATCCTAATCTACAAGATTGCACTGCATCTACTACTGATTATTATACAATGTACTCCAATGTGTGCTAGTACATTAAATAATTATAAATATTCAAGCAATGTGTTTATTTCTGAACGCTTGAACGACTCTAGGCTATTTTTAGTCTTCCAATACTTTTCCTTATTTTTGGATAATTAAGATTAGTTACGTAATGCTAGCCTATAACCATCTATGCCCATCATTAAAAAAAAATCTCAAATCCAGTCGTTAGTTTAGAATATACTTGATAGACTGTATTACTTTTTGATGGGAATGCATTTTAAAAAATATAGAATTAAAGGTATTTTCACTCTATTTCCACATTTATTAAAAATAAGTTTCAAATTTCCATAGATCAGCTTGAATTTAATTTTTCCCTTTCATAATATAAGTACACATAAAGGGCTTTTTTCAGTACGCGACGCATCTATAAATTATATAATTTTGCGTTGCGGCGCACAGCTTGAAAAAGATAAATAGTAATGGTATAAATAAATAGTAGTTAATAAAGAAATATACTACGGGAAAAACAAATATAAGCAAGTATGGATTAAATATAATACCCACAATAAAGGTTACAAGCAATTAAATCCTCACACCAAGATCATGTTCATGACCATCTTGAAATAGATCTCTTTGTTCACATTCATGTAAATCACGATTTTTGTCATACAAGAATATTGCATCACGAATGCAATTTTATAGCAAGCGTGGAGTAATTAACAATTTTCTTTGCACATATAATGCACATCATGATGTAATGTTTGGTTCTTAAGATTGTCTTTTATAGTCCATTGTGTCATGATATTTAGCAAATTTATAATCTATGCTTGATAATTTTTATTATGTTCATGTAAAACATTATTTTAATAGTTTGATTACTAAAATAACGACGAGAAATATTGGTAATATTTTTAGAATCGTGAAGAAGAATGCATATAACTTTTGTTCAACTTTTTATGTGGATTATATTCACGAATCTAAAATTAGTAAATGACTTTCATAAATAATAAACAAATCAAGATCTAACATCTAAACGATGTCCAAACATGTTTATTAATTTTACTTGACCTATTAACACATATCAATACAGATCCTGAATTTGATTAATATTGATGGAAGATCAATTTATAGAAAATTTAAATTGCTTTTTTTACAAGGACAGTCAATAATTTAGTAAATTTGCATAATCGTAAAAACATATATAATTATCAAAATTGTTATCAGAAACTTGAAATGGAGCAGATGTCGATTAAATTAGCAATTAATATAGAGTCAGTGTGAATTATGGCAGCATATTGATTTGATGAGCTGACCTATATTGAGATTGATAAAAAATCTGCATTAATTGAAGGATATTATATGTCAAACGATCAAGCAGACCAATATATCACATGATTTACTTTATTTCGCATAATTAGTACATATTTAATTAATGTTAAACGAGATTATGTTTAAATGTCAATTTTGTGGCGACTTAAACTTTCCGGGTTCGTTATTTTTTTGATCGTTAATTATTGTAATTAATATTTTTGATGATTAGCACATCCTCTTACCTTGGAAGAGTGATTTACCTAAATACTTTTAGGTTTTTATTTTCTTAAGTATTTTATAAAATCGTGCCCCTAAGATACCAAATAATTAGGCTTCATCTCAATTGATTAAATAATTTAATGTTGGAAATTGACTCCTCTATTAAATAACGTACATCCAGTGTTTGTTTAATAAATTCGCATAAGCATAATTTAATGAATAATTAGATAAACAAAATTAATTCATGATTTAAATTCATTGCTCCCAAAATGTAGCAAACTCCACTGCATACAATGCAACATTTTCATTTGATTGTTCGTTGCTCAGTCTGAAAGTGCCTACAAGCAGTGAGCAGTGGGACTGAAAGCAAGACAGAAGATAAGATTACTGACTTCATGATCTTATTAAGTGTTTGATGTCACAGGTATGTTAACTAATATTAATAATAAACATATCTGTGATTTTTATTATTCTATTCAAAAATTTTTCATATTTTCTCACCGTTGAACTTGACCTGCACTTTCCCGAATACTTCAAGACTAAAATTAGTCAAATCAGTTTATCCGTTCTCAAGCTCAAGCGAGACTAACGAACGACAATTGATTTTTAATTATATTTTTTAGACATAAACACATTTGACTACAATCCCGCCTGATGGAAAGCGATGATATGGTTTAAAAAATGGCATGATTATATTTAGATTATATAGATTTTGTTTTCTAAAATAGAAGATGAAGCTGCATACAATGTGCTGCGTCGTGCAATATTTAAATTCGATTGTTTATTACATTACTCGCCCAAAGTGCTTACACGCAGTAAGCAGTTAAACTGGAAGCGAGCCAGAAGCTGAGATTACCGATGCTTACACCGAATATCCGGGGTGATTTCATTACCAACCGTCTTAACATGATTCCTTTGTGCATCTTGCTGGTCTTATCTTATTAAGTGTTATAAATTTTAGCATTACACTATTACAAGTTTGTTATTCAATAGGTGTTTTTAGGGTCCCGTACCTAAAATGTATAAACGTAAATATGTTTACTAATTGTTGTTATTAGAAAAAACTCATTTTACCCACGCCCCTACTAATAACAAAACTGTTCAAATAAACCTGACCTAGTTTTATCAAAATTCTTTTTATCCTAGAATTTAAAAAAATAATTCATAGTTTACATAGATGAAGGCGTCATCTCATCCACCCCTTGCTAGCACGTTTTGCGTTCCCACATGAGTTGTGTTTATTTTTATCCACATTTCAATAATTGATTCCCAAAAATAGACGAGAAACTGCGTATAAAGCAGTTATTTAATATCAACGATGTTCCAAAAGCGCTTACATTCAGTACAGTTGAACTGGAAACAAGCCAGAAGCTGGGATTACCGACAATCCTTAGACCGAATATCCTGTAAGATTTAATTACATTACCAAACGACGACTTATCATGATTCCTTTGGCCTGTTTACAGCATATTATTTAAGATAAGGGTTATTATTTCACTATTACGCCATAGGAAGTTTGTTAACTAAAATGTATTAAGTTGCTATAGTGTTAAAACGCAATTCTTTACTTCGAAGTTGTGTACCTATCTTAGAAAGGGATATCAACTCATATTCTAACACATAATTATAAACATCAATATTTTAAAAACAGGTCTGTAATGACGTTTATTGTTCCTATCTCATTACAGGAAGATATAAATTATTAAATAGAAATTATACGATTGCTTACAAAATATTGCAAAGCATATAGAGCCTTTTCAATAAATTTCTGTTTATTTTTAATTACAGTATTATGTCAAAATTTTACAGTGACATGAATCTATAAGTTTTTTTGGAAATGTCGCAGTGCTTATGCATTACAAAGATTTTTAACAGCAAAAACAATGGATAAGCTTTCTAGTACGTGTAGTGATATATCCTTAGACAGCCTCGAAAATGACTTTAAAAATAAATCAACAATCAAAGGAAAAATGTCTGACGATAGAGTACATACTATACTTGTACCTTTTTACGAAAATGATGTGCTCCTGAAGGTACCTAAGTTTAATAAAAAGAAGCAAAAAACAAACTATGACCGTGACACAAAATCAAAAACAGATTCTGAGCCAAAAAGTTTCTTGATAAATAAATATTTGCAAACATCGAAAAAGACAAGCTACTTGGATATGTTTCGTAAGCGTATCAATGCGAATAATAAGACAAAGAAAAAAGAACAACCAGAGGAAATCCGCTCGACTTCGCCGCAGGTAGGTGATACCGAAAGAGAAAGCATGGATGATGAGGGCCACAATAACGAATCCGAATTCTATAATACTGAGGCTTACAATGAGATATACTACGCAAAACTTATAAAAGAAGACATGGAGTATTATCTAGATCATTCATATGAAGAACTTCAATTCACAGAGGATCTAGAATGTAAATCTCAAGATGAAATGGCAGATAATAATTTAAAGAGTGTTTCAGAAGTGTCACAACCACGCAGGCACGCAAGAAGAGCAACGGCGCAACCGATGGAAAATTTGAAACTTGGCGGATTAGGACCTGATATGGAGAATATAAGACCAAGATTAGAAAGAGCGAGGAGCTTGCAGCGTTACTCAGAAAAGGTTAGAATGGCCAATCGCTTAAAAATCTACAAAAAGTCCGTTGAAGAAGACAATAAAAAACAACACGAAAGGCAAGCATCAGCAACTCGACATGATTCTGCCAAAAATATGACAAAAAATATAGATCAGAAGAAATCCTATCTTGTGAACAAAACGTCTCAACAGAAGACCTCAATTATTAAGAAAATTTATAACGGCAAATCTAAATCGGCAGATCAGAACAAAAGAAAGAAAGACGATAATCAGTTAAAAATTCAATCGGACAAAAATGAGAAAGGCGATCAAAATACTAAAATCTGTAAAACTGCTCGAAATAATGGTTCACAAAGAGAGTCTTTGAAAGGATCTAAGGAAGAAAAATTAAGAAGTAAATCTAGTTCAAGAGATCAAGGTATTAATACGGATTTGACAGAGGAAAAAGACAAAAATATGCAACCAGTAGAAATTAGTTTTTTGGTAAATATAGGCGGAAGACTTCGACCCTCAAGCGCGCTGAGAACATTGGAAGAAAAACATAAACAATACCAGGAGAAAGTAAAAGAATTTACTACAGATTACAAGAACTAATTAAATTGAAGCGTTTTTAGTTACTATTATAATATTTTTGTTAAATAAAATATTGTTTTATACTACTGCGTTAAGCTTTTTGATTTAATAATAAACACAAGATTTCTACTATAATATCTGAGATTGCGACGGCACCTATGTACAATCAAGATTGTAATTGATAAAATACTAGGGCATTAGAAATATCTTTCTTCATCAGATTACATTCTCTAAGACTGTCGATAAAACAATAATATTAAGTAAGATTTTGTCTCGCAGTTTCACCATCGTATATATCCCGCTCCCGTGGGAATTCCGGGTTTCAAACTATCTTTGTACAAAATTTCATCCTAATCGGTGCAGTGGTTGAGGCGTGAAGAAGAGACAGAAAAATAGAGTTATTTTCAATTTATGATTTTATTAGTATTGATTACGATCGCTTTTCATTAATGTTTTCATAAAAATATTGTGTTTATGTAATTCCTCACAAAATTGTTGTCATTTATTAACGAACTCTGTTAAGTTTCACAGATTGATTACACAAATAATATAAACTGTAATTTTATGTGTATAATACATTTAGGTTATGTAATTAATTTTATTACAAAACAGCCTTCACAAAAGATTGGTGGCAAAAAAGTTCGCACATACTTACGAGTAAAATTTTTAAGTGTATTTAAACCGACATTTCCTAATGTAGCGATGTATTTTATAACAAAACGGATAGGAAGTATCTTGGTTTGATTTCTTTATAACGAACAATTACTTTCAACACTATAATTACCATAGTGAAAGTGACTGATGCATAAGTTATGTCTGATCTAAAATTTTGCGTCGATTAAATAGCAGCTGCTTTTATATTAATCACCTCTACTTTTTAGGTAATTCAAATTATAGTAATAAGATGATTAACGTCATAATACCGTGTAGAATAAAATAGTGGACGATAGGTTGATTGGAAGAAACTATGTTTCTACGTATACTAAAGTGCAAAAAATACATATTTTTTATTCACTTACAAGGAGAAATTTTGTTTGTTGCTTAAAATGGACATGCTCAAAAATTATTATATCAATTATCTATTTTGTATTCTATTTTTTGCAAGAGGCTTTAGCTCGTAGAGTATTTCAGCCCTATAAGGGTATAGGATATCAACATCCTATTATTATAATTGTGAAAGTTTGTGAGGATATGTGTTTGTGTGTTTGGCCTGTTCAAACTTGGTGTACATAAGGTAAGGGTTCAGAATAACATGTAGGCTACTTTGAATCCCGGAGTTTCCACTGCATCACTAGTAGCCTACATTTTTATATAAAAAAAAGTTTATTATTTTGCTTGAACATGTTCAAAATTACATTATTATTAAATTACATAATGATTCATTTCCTGGGTAGATTTCAAGTAACTATATAATAAGCCACGAAAAAACCGGATCAAAAATAAAATGTAAATCATAGTATCATTAATAAATCAAAGGTAATCTTATTAACGTTTGTCCTTCTAGTATTGATTGCTTCTAGATTTTATGGATAAATTTAATAAATATATTTAAAATGTATAATAATTAATATCTCATTAAAATGTTTATAAACTCTGTATGATAAACAATGTAAATTGTTTTGCAAATCGATTTCATGGAATGACATGAACAGCTCACAAAAAAGCTGAGAATTTGTTTACTAATTATTGCAACGGAATTATGACTTAACTTACGATCCGCCCAGGCTTTGCACGTACTATAATATAGTACGTGCATGATATAAATATAAACCTTCCTCTTGAATCGCCCTAACTATTATCAACGCGTCACAAATTCACAATACGTTGCAAGGTTTTTGAGATTTAAGCATAGGTAGATTAAATAGGGAGACAGCGGGTACTGACTATTTTATACTATGAATATGATTTTCTTTGTTTCAGAGATTTTTAATTATGTAGCTCTTGTGGATTTTTACTTAAACCGGGTTACGTCTAACATGTCACGGAAGGTTTATACGTGTATATAACATGCATAATATATACGAAACCGGGGCGGGACGCTAGTTAAGAGTAATTAATATTGGTGGAAATATAATCTATGTAATGTTTGATCTGTATGATCAAACATTACATACATTTGAAATAAGAATCGAAAATTACAGTTATATTTAAGAAGAATGTCATCCAGTTAAAAAAAAATAATTCGATACATACGAACATTTTCACGAATTAATTCTTGATAAAATTGAAATTTGTTTATCGTAATTTGACGATATAATTAATTATAATAAAATATTGTTAACAGTTTAATCTTTACGCAATCAGAAACGAAGATGAATGTAATGTGGCTAGAATATGAATTATATGTTCTAAGTTATCAGATCAAGTCCGGTTTTTACAGAGAAAGTGATAAGTTGAACGGGAATTGAATCATCAATGTTGAGGTTATAGCTAGTTATATGCAACCCATGTTTCATACAATACATATTATTTGTTCGTTAAGTTTTATTTTATATTATGAAATAAAATATACAGAATATATACCTTAACATTTCAGGAAATACCATATTACCCTCACGGAAGAATAGTGGAAACTAACCTACTATGGCCTATGAACATATCTATAATTATATAATGTTACAGCAAAAATTCCATGAAAGGTACTTAGGATTGAGATTAGATAATTCTTTAAGTTGGAAACATCATATAGGTCAAATAAAAAACAAATTGTCATCTCTCTTGGGTAGCCTCCGAAGCATAGTCAGATGTATTCCAGACAGGCTGCGATTTACTATCTATAACACACTAGTCAAACCTCACATACAATACCTAATTGAAATATGGGGTACCGCCCCAAAATCTACACTATCAGAAATACAAATCTTACAAAATAAAATAATAAAAATGATTTTTAAATATCCACTTTTAACATCCACTAATAAAATATACAGTGAAACTAAAGTTATGAACTTAAAACAATTATATACCTACAATGTGTGTATTTTTATTCATAAAGTACTCAAAAACAAAATTCACAGTGATATCCATCTGACTAAAATTAAAGAAATAACACAACGCACTTCTCGGCGAGCTAGTTACTTAGTGTTGCCTAGAACTAGAACGAACTATGGCAAAAAAATGATTACTTTTGAAGGAGCACAGCTTTATAACAAAATACCACCAGACATAAAATGTATCACCTCACCCAATGCATTCAAAACACATCTGAAACAATTTATACTAAATGATATGTAAAATATTTTGAATGCATTGGTGGGCACTGTCAGCTGTGTGGCACTGTCGAACTAATTTTAATTTTAATTTTAAACTTTTTATTTTAAGTTCTCATGTAAGTGATATTATTATCTTTTTTGAGAATAAAGTTCTTTAAACATATAATTGGTGTGTTCAAGCCGAACCTCTTTCCTATGGTAACAAGATCTGTCGGTAAATTTTTTCACGTAAATTACAATGCTAGTATTACCATAATTAATATGAACATTTAATAATGCACGTAATATTTTCTCAAAAGCTTATAATGAGCCGAATTATTATAGCTTACCAAATTGATTAATTTAACATAGTTCCCGAATTAATTTATTATTGCCCTTGATATAATCAATATTGAATGTATAATGGAGAATGTAGTAAGACTACTAGTAACGTTATGCAACTCATTTCTCCGACACATTGGAATGTATTTTTTGCTCAGACTTAAAGTGGCACGCCTTAATCATTGCAGTTTGTATTGCCGTATAATATGAGATGAAAGAAGTAATTTGTGATTCAATCCGGAACAAGATTTGTAAAGGGTGTCATTAGCTAAAGATATGTTTTAAGTTATATTGTTATGTGTTTGTACCGTCTATATTAACGGGGCAATTGTAATGCTTAAATACATGTTTAAGCTTCATATATAAGGTAGGTATTTGAGAAATAAGTCCTAGGTGCCAGTAATTCAAAATATTTTAATATAGAAAAATTGTGATTGAGATATTGACTGTAGTAACATTTTATCATGTAAAAACAAAAGTTATTATATTTTCTTTTCAACTTTATTGTGATGAACTTTAGGCCACATTATTACCTTGTATGAAAATTAAAAATGTACTCGCATACATTTATTGTTCCATATGTTTACGTGACTATAGTCACAAACTCTCTAATCTAAGTAAGATTCTAGCACGTAAGTAAATTTACGGAGGTATTTAGGGCAGTTATAATATAACTACATACTAGGTATATGAAAACTGTTATATCACAATTGTAGGCTGATATCTTTGGAGCGTGCTCAGATTTTGATCAGGTATTTTAGTACAACCATACTATTGCTTGTGACAATGCTTTTAATTACTAACTCAATGATAATACTGATTTTGCATTCACAAAACAATTGATTGTGATTGCGCCTGTTTTTATTGCCTACACAACACTACCTGATTATTGGTTTGTAAGAGAATGTTGTACGGGTTTTTTGGTATAAATAATAAAGATAAGATAACAGCTACAATAATAAATTTTATGTCAGAGACAGGTTCAATTCAACAAGATTCTGATAGAAATGACTATCAAATGTATGCAAAGGACGGAAGAGGATGAATGGATGTTAAAAAATTGCAGGGTAACGAAATGTAAAGAATTTTGAGTAGTGAGTACAATTCTATTGTTGTTCATTTATATTCTTTATTTCAATATACAAATATATACAAGAAATACCAGGTTATACATAAGAAGAAGAAGTATAGCACAACAGGCGGCCTTATCATTTCACAGTGATTTCTTCCAGGCAACTTTGGGCGTAGGACGATAACAAGCCTGTTCAAATTTGCTAATAAGCAAAAGGCTTGTAATCGTCTCCATCACTAAGGATCGTGCCCTTAAGAACAGTTCTATTTGTGAAACTCTTGCACCTGGTACAATTTTACGGTAATTCCATAGAATTATAAACAGTAGTGTTAGAATATCGTATTAAATGCTATTTCCACACGAAAGTTAAAAACGTGACAAGTGACACCACATTACAAGCCTTTCTATTTACCGGCCATAATTGCCCACAAAGTTCACCAGGCATGCGTAATGTCTAATATCCTCCGATTTGATTAATGGATCGGGTATTGCATGCTAAATATTTCAAAAGCGAAATTCTCCCATGTACTATCATGGAAATATGCGTTGTACAAGGCTTACGAGGTAAACATTATATTAATGAGTCAAGATTCATTTATTCAATTGTATGGTTATATTTCCTTTTGTAGATGTATAGATGTATAGATAGCTATGTTTTGCCTATTTATATAAGTAATTAAGGTTTTACGATGTAATTATTCATATATAGAATGCAAAACAATGTTTTATTATGTTATCTTCGCATTGGTTTTTCTTAAGTAGAACGCTTTTGATTGATTTTAGAAAGTCTTGTTACAATTTCATAAAACATATTATAGTCTTCACAGTTAATAATGTTACACACAACGTAAAAAAACCTCGTTTCTCTAGTGTCAGTTAAAAAGCGTAGTATTCATTATTTATTTATTGAAATGGTCACAGTTTCATAACATATTATTTAATAGGGACATAGTGACACTAGCGCATTTATATGCAACACTAATTCGGTTCAATTTGAGTCTTGCCTATTGTTATGAGAAAGTGGACCATGTATTATCTGTTATTATGTTAATACAGATCATGCAAGTGTATGCAAATTAAATCATACCGTGTAACATCGTAATATTTATGATCTAAATAAATTCGCTCATTTCAGTAGAACAGTCGTTACGCTCTAGAACTCGTTGTCGAAATTATTGTATGAAAAGTAAGATTGAATTTTTATGTTATTACGTTTTATTCAGTGTTAATCTTATTCATGTTAAAATTTATTATTTGTACCAGCTGTGCCCTGTGTTTTACTCGCGTATTTCTCCCGTTTATTTCCTGGATGAAAACTATCCTATGTCCTTTCTCTGGTCTTGGTTCAATGGTTTAGGTGTGAAGAAGAGACGAATAGACAGACAGAGTGACTTTCGCAATGGTTTCTTTAGAAGGGATTGTGAGCTAGCTTCGGATGTGATGTGTATTCAAGTTATTAACTTTTGTTTATCCAGAATTGTATTTTATTCTTCTTATAACGAATACTTTTAAAATTGTACACAATTAGACGTTTTAGGATATTTTATAAATTAGCGAAAATCTTATGAACATCCTCTGCATATCATGTAAAAAATGTTTTGAAAAATTCGGGATAACCTACATTATATTTTTGGTTATTTCCAATTGTTTTTCATCTTTTAACCTTTTTAAAAAAGTAAGAGAGAAAATACGTTTAATTAAAACACACAGAACATTTTAATGCATCTGTTCTGATTTTTAAGTCCTTGTATAATTCCAGAACATACATGTTTGTAAAATTCATAAAAATGGCTTGATATTTCACAAAATACAGCGCTATGCACTCTGCGAAACTGTCTCGCCTTTTGAATTAAACTTATATTTCCCCTGTGAAGCGCGGCGTATAAAAATTAATGTTATTTCCCCAATCCTGTTACACGTGAATAGTTATGTAAATACAGTACGAATGTTATAAATTAAAATTTTTTAAAGGTTAGTAAAAAGGACTTTTTAAATGTATTTGCATTTGAGTTGCATAAGTTTATGAAATACTAAGATATATTCTATAATTCTACTTATATTATAAACTAGCATTCCACTCGCGGCTTCGCCCGCGTGCACAACAAAAAATTTGGTAATGGATCGCTTTGAACCCTCATATCATTTTTTGTTTGTTAACTCTGATTTGAATTGAACACACACTAAATTCTATGAGACCTTTGCGTAATATATCATCGACAACCGCATTTAAATCGGTTAAGCCGTTTCGGAATTCAGCGCGCACAAACACATCGACAAACAGACATACAAACAAACAGATAAACAGACAAATATTTTAAAAATCAATGGTTTGAGTTTGGAAGCATAAATAAAACATACGATTTTATTATACATATATATAGATATAGATATTAAAGTTTGGATGTGTAGATGTTTTGTGTCTATCACCTTGCAACTACTGAACGGATTATGATGAAATTTCGTATCTAAAATTGTTATAACGGTAACACAATAATCAAACGTTTTATGTTCAATTAGCACTCGGAAGCTCTTGGCATCTGATTCATGTATGAGGACCCTCCGCTGACAAGCACCTCGTCAAACTAGGTCTTGTGAAAACGAATGGGTAATTAATGTGTAAAACTAGGTTTATTTTATAAATTACTATAAAATAAACTTTTATTGTTCCAAAACGGAAAAATAAACCATTCAACATATTAATTATAATTATCATTTTTTATGACTGGCCGCAGCCCATGAACATCTGCAACATAAAAGTGTCGCAGATGCCTTACTGGCTTGAAGGAAGGGGATAAGGAGAGGATTAATGATAGGAAGTTGGGAGAGGAGTAGAACAAGACGGGAGAGGAATGGTATGGGAATACAGGCCTATAGGCATATATTATATTAATGCTAATATAATATAGAGGAAACATTTGTTGTTTTTTTATGTATGTTTGTCATGTTTTGATTGATTTGAAAAATTATTTCACTGAGTGGCAAAGACGTATATAATGTTACAGGAGCGAAGCTCAGCGGAACAGCTAGCATTTATATATTTGTGCACTTAATCTGCCTTCGGTCGTGTCGAGTTTTCATCCCATCGGGTTATGACTTTATGAGGGTATGAGAATAAACTATAGGTCATATCTGTGTAGTTGACTAGTCTCTGTCGAGATTGGCCGTGGAGGAAATTCGGTCAAGAAGAATTTTTATGATTTTAAAAATGGAATGAAATTTGTCTTACGTTGGGTAGGTTAGCAATAAGGTATTAAAGAAATATGATACATCGGTATGTAAAAATATGTCAAGTGCGTATGTATCAAGTGTGTTGTATGATATGTTGCTACGTATTAGATCATTATTATAAACTAGCCGCACCCCGCGATTTCACCCGCGTAACTTCTGATCCCGTGGCAACTCCGGGATTGAAAGTAGCCTATATGTTATGAATCCTTACCTATGTGTATACCAAGTTTCATCATAATCGGTTCAGTAGTTTTTGCATAAAAGAGTAACAAACTTGTATACATACATTACAACTTTCGAATTGATATCTTACAATATTAGAATTTTTTTTATTTGTAGGATGTTTTATTCAAAATCAATATCAGTGAATAAAATTGTATATTCAAATTGTTAGATATCAATGCCGTATCTACGGAAGCTTACTCAAAACAACAAGAACAATACCGCGTATGCAATTTTTAAGGATATAAAAAATGTGAGAAACGAATGAAAAAGAAATACAATAAACTTTTACAGAGCCTAAATAATTTACAAAATAAACAATGAAAACCAAGTGTGGATAAAGGCGTCTGATTTAGTTTTAGTCTAGCTCTCCCTAAAAATTTAGTATTTTAATTTTTTTTTATTCTTTTTACAACATGTTTAGCACACCTGATGCAAACAAATTGCACAGGCTAATTGCAGTTTAATTAAATATAGGTAATCTCCATAAAGTGGTGGTGAAAGGACGAAATCCGGGCCGCGCTCCAGTTTGCGGCTTGCGCAAGCGCAGACATGGATATGGTCAGATAGACACAAACTAAATGGAACATTCTTCCTCGTTACAATCCCTGTGATTTATGAATTTGAAGGCATTACGTAAATTTAGGACAATCAAAGTAGTTGATAGATAGTTTAGCAGAAATAAGCATTACTAGCGTCCGCGTCGTTTCATTTACTATTGCAGTGTATGAATTTTAATACTCTCACCAGTGGTAAGAACTTCCTTTTAAGTTCAGTCCTTTTAAGCATTTTTTAAGTTTTCCTTTATCTATACAGAAGATATTATAAAGAAGAAAGATTTGTTTGTTAGTTTTTTTGTATTGAATATGCTCCGAAACTACAGGACCGATTTGTATGAAATTTTGTACAGAGATTCTTTGAAACCCCATGAATGAAATAGAATACGGGATATATACGCGGCTGAAACCGCGGAGCTCAGATAGTTATTAAAATGAAGTTGAAACTGGTGTACTTTCATACTTGTATGTTTACATTCATTCATTGTAATGTTTTTAGTGTTAATAACTGCGCGAGCGCAAACGTTTGACCTGCATCATCTAGCCGGATTTCCGTCACATCGGAATTTGACAGCGAAGGGAAAGAGGTGCGTCCGTCGTTGCCCGCGCACGCACAATATATTCTAAATCAGATGTTTAAATGCGGTCAAGAAGACGTTATTACGATTATTGCTGTGTGCAATTCGAGAATAAACTTGTATTTCGACTGTCATTATACATCTTTAAATGCAATTAAATTTTTTCTTACATAATTTTCCGATTTCACAGCGAATACGTTTTATAGGTAACTTGCAATATTATGCACATACATTTATTATTGTGATGACGTGAACTCTCTACAAGAATAATGAACTTCAAACAAAGGAGAAATTTTCAAATGAAATGCGTCTTATGTGGTTTCTTGCGAGAAAACGTCTATAGCGTTTAATTGTTACAGTTTAGCTAATATTTTGTTATTTCCTCAATTTCCCAACCGTTTGTTTGCTAATAAACGAACGTTTATCTCATTTAAATATCTTCGGTTGTGTGCTGCACGCAATTACGTGTCTGTCTTTTGACAATATCGTAGCTTATTATGAATTTGGTTCTGAAATTGTGCATGTTAAATTTAAGCATATTTGATTTTTTTTATCATGTCCCCGCGGGGATTGATGCGAAAAATACACGCACTACATTACACAAATATATATGCATTATATTCTGTCGATATGATATAAAACATGTCTCTGTCTCTATGTCAATAAAAGAATGTATGCCATTAAATTATCACGCAGTGGTTAACGTTATACAGGATCGGGACAATGCACTCTTTAAATGAAACCACACATACTACCGCATGCAAAAATTTTTTTTCCATATCTATACGAATATTATAAAGCTGAAAAAATATTTTTAATGCGCTCATCTCAGGAAGTACTAGACTGATTTGAGAATTTTTTTAATGTTAGATAGAGCATTAATCGAGGAGCAAAGCCGCACGAAATAGCTAGTTAATAATCGTTGAATTGAAGTGCAATTTCAATAATAAATTGAGGCTGGTGGCGGCCAAGCTTTCCTTAGTGATAATTATAACGTTATTAGAATAAATTACTTGTTCTGTAGTAGATTAAATGAAATAATAAACTAATGTGAACTCTTGTAAGATTTACACTTTTTATTTACGAATAAAAAGTAAGGTCCTTTGTAGTATCACAAAGCTCAACACGAGAATTCATAACGGTGAAGATATAATAAACGGTAAATTCAAAATGCACAATATTTAATATGTTACGCACGCAATATAATATTAGCAGTATGTTAATCGACTAATTTATGATCCTCGAAAAATTAGATAATATTTAAGATCCTAGATAATAAATCAGTCAACACATTGACCTTAGCTTGAATTAACTAAATATTAAGTAATCGATTGTCAGACTGCATAATTTTATAAAATAACTCACGGCACATCAGTCATAATTTCAAAATCATGTTATTAAAATGTCATGAAGATGCGTTAACATTTTTTGTATGAACATTAATATTAAACTAGTATTACTAACATACTAACATTGCCCGTTTATGTCTTAGGTTTTTTTGTAGATAGTTAAAGGTCAATGCCTAAAATTAGAATTTGTTTCTCGCATCAAACAAATATTGTTAATTATTACCAATTTAATTTGTAACTTTATGGAATACTTGCTTTTGCGTCTGCGGTGTGTTTATCGTTATATGTTGGCCAAATAACACAAAATCATATTGAATTGTAGCGTATTTGTTACTTTGATCCAGTTACATCCAAATCTGACAATAATTAGTGATAGAGCGAAGGAATAACAAACATTCAAATATAGGAACATCCATCCTCAAAAACTCTTACTTTTATTATCTATATCAGTAGGATAGTTTTATAAATGAAACTTGAAGGATTTTTTGCAGTTAAACCTACATGTCTCGTTAAGTATAAAACTGTGGGATCACACATGTTTGATTTAATTAATTTTTGCGATCATGATCATCGTGGATATCAAAAGTGTGTCTATCTGTGCATATAATATATCTATGTATGCATATAAAAAAGTCCTAGGGAAATAAATTTAACTTACAAAAACTAAACCCGGTTTGAGTGGAAATTTACATTATGGACCCTTTGACCATAATAGATTATGGTGTTGACTTCTTAGTGCCTATTCGATTAATTATTTATTTTTAAATAATGATCATTATTCAAGATAGTGTGCATTTTAGTCACGCTGGACTTTAATCTTAATACATATCTATATCCGTATCAACACAACCTTATCCCGTTGTATCGATAATGATTAATTAAATATTGGCATAACGCAATAAAAAATAGCGCATTGAATGGCCATTAAACATTTAAAACTATTAAACCCATTCTCGTCATTTCTTCACAGTAACAATGTAATAAAAGAGCTATGAACATAAAATATTATGTATTAGTACTAAGTCAGGTCATAGGTAACCTTCTCACGGATGATCTCAAGGCTTCCTTCTAATAATTAAATTATAGTCTGTGGAAACTGTCATAATTGACATTTGTGTATGGCATATTGTAACCTACATAATTGAGACTATTAATTATTTTTTCTGAATTTATGAATGCAGTATTAATACAATTTTGCGATTCGTGATGAGATTAATCTTTACATGTGATGTTATCTATAAAATTCGCATTAAATTGTGTTTATTACACTCATATTTAATGTAGTTTGATTTCATCATAGATGCCACGAGGAATATAACATTTTCACTTATTTCGCTGTGTTTATTGCTACATATTTATTTATTGTTTTTGTTAATGAATATCTTGAATAGTGTCTTTCGTTTATACTGTTCTTGGAATTAAGTATATTATGATAGAAAAATGCCTAACGACAATTCTAGTCGAAAACTATGTCCATTAGCGTGATTGTTTGCATTTTTCCATCACTCATCAATTCTATCCAATTTAGTACTAATAGAACTTATTCGTTTTGCTTTGTCCTGAGAAGCTAACCTTTTCTTGGTCGATGTTTTAAATATACGTTTAGGTTAATAACGTACGTTGCAGAATCGGTCCCAATTATATGAACATTCAGATCGATCTTTTATAAGTGAAACATTTCGACATAAGCAACTGAAATGTAGTTTACGATTTCTACACGATACGTAATATACATATAGCGGCGAATTGTTCATGTTTTTATAAGCTGTTAATAAATAACTGCTCAATTATGGATAACTATGGATAAGGTCGATAATATCCAGTATATCCAATATTTAATTAATTATCGTTATGAGTAGTAATAATGTTTTCGGGAGTTGAACCTCGTTAATTGGATCATACATTACGATTATAATAAGAAATAACTAAAAAATTAAAGGGTAGTTCAGTTCATTTAACGTAAGGGTGTACGGGAGATGCACATATTAAGGTGTTAAATGGATTTAAACTATTTCTATTTTTCACAAAATCTAATCGTGGGTAAAAATAGAGCAGACAACATAAAAATAATTTCAACGTTTGTTTTCTATGTTTTAATTTATTGTGAATCGTGGCATCGTGGTTGAATCAATAGAAATACAAAATTCTATAACAAAAAAAGTAAAACCATTGAAAATGTAACCACCACTTGACCTTTCAAACCCATATCACATTTACACTTGACTTTTTTGACCCGTTGTTAAAAATATTCATGTAAATGTATATTTTTTATCTAATAGGTAATTATAGCTATCCATATAGATATCAAAGTTATTCTAGATAATCGATACTAATGCATGTTTTGCAGACCGAAATACTAGTGCATAAGCATATAATATTAGCTATAAGAAGTGATATCTGATTAAATCGGTGTATAATTGATACCATTTTCAAGTCCGACACTCCAAATTTAGACTTTACAGGTATTCAAAGATTAATTATGCAGAATGAATCGAAAGTTCGGCTTAACTTTACACCTATACGTGTTACGTAGTGATATCAATCGTTGCAGCTGAATTGAGTTATTGTATAAATGTAATTATATATTAATAGAGATGGTGAACCGTCGTCTTCCGACACTGACACATGATAACCACGACCTCTCTGGCAAGACCGTTACGAATAAAAAGAAGAACTAATAGAGGAAAGAAGGTTTGTAGTTTTCGTATGAAAGTAGATGATGTAGAGTTAAATACAAAACATATGTAAAATATAATGTAAAATCCAAATGTTGACTTGTATAACTGTAACTTAATAATAAGCCATTTTATAAAGGAATTTACAAATAAAAATTCCATTAACTTATAAAATATATTGGATTGTTCTAATATAATAATAATAATAAATCTTTATTTGCCAGAAACATGGTATGAAGTGGATGGTTACATTACTTACAGAGTATCACATGTCTCGCCATGG
>LQNK01000491.1:20381-62533 GCA_001586405.1 Phoebis sennae
AATTGTATCTGTCACTTCGTCAATTTGTTTCCCGTCATAGATTATGTCAAGTTTTTGTCTAGTGTTGTGATAGTTGTAAAATTGCATTAATTTTCTAGATGTCATTAATGTGATAGTTTTAAACTGGCGGACTTAGTTCTAAATTAGATTTACCTGTCATTCGAACCGCTGTTAGCCCTCCAAATAAAATAAAATTAGACATCCTGATAGTGCGATCATTCAATTAAAAAAATAAATATTGTAAAGCACAAGCAATATGCAACGATATTGAAAAATATGTTGGTTTTAATTAAGATTTACGTGATAAAAAATCGTATTTGTTATGCTGGTGCGAGTGCTATATTAGCACGGCCATTGTCACGGAAATAATAAAATATTATTATATCTACTTTCATTTATTTTTAGCATTTTGTTGTCGCGTCAAATGAGTTAAGTAATGATAATTTTATGATTCTAAAAACTCTATGTTTGTTTAATGTCCAAAACGTGTAATTTAGGCGGGAAAACCTCACAACTTATTATGCCAATGGGTATATAATGTGTAAATTAATTAGATAATAGAATCTACGAATGTTGCGGAATAGTAAAAGCGACAATATTACTGACATTGATATTTCGGCGTCATATTTGTTTAGTTATTTCGTCAAACATGCGAATTTGCTTTCACCCGCCAAATACCGTTTGCTATGTTTTTTTTTACTCGTCTGGGAGAGATGAAGGATTTTGTTTTAAAATATGTTTTGGTATATTATGAATCATTCATGTCGTGAAGAATTCCTTTTTCAAATAAACAGGAATACATGTGATTTAAGTAAGTAATAAGTATTGATTGTTATTTTTCAAGATATTCCAAGGTTTAAAAAACAAATAGCAAAACGAGTAAGTGCAATATATTATGTTAGAATCAACCGATTAAAAAGTAAAGGTGTCTTCCCTTGTACTGTAATACGTTTATATGAACTTTTAAATATTGTTATGTTGTTTAACTTTCATTCAAGACGCCACCTTATTCAAAACTTGAGTGGATTATGTATAATCCCACAAATTTATAAAATACACTTATAATTCTCATCCGATTTTATTAGAATTCTACAATAAAATTAAGTTATCAATTATATTACTTTGTTTTATTTTCATTTAAAGTTCTTCACCGACCAAGGAAAATTTATTCCTATAATAAAAAGAAAATAAAAGGAAACATCATATCACTAAACCTGAGTGCTATAAAAATCAATTTATTCATTTATTATGCATATTGACACAGAATATTATGCATATCAAGTAAATAAGATATTTTTAATAAAATAATTTATTAATAGAAAAAAAAACAGTCACTAGTTTCGAAACATTTTCTGTATTTCGCCGGACATTTTCCTTAATTTAGATTATAATTCTTGCATAGCTTTCGAGTTAAAATAATATCAACGAGAATCGTAGGTGCTAAGTGCTAACCATGTACGTTACATTGAAAAATTATTTGTTTAATAAAGCCTTGAAAAGATTACGTTCGGAAATTTAAATTATATCATCGGATCGGCAAACGTTTCTAAAAAGGTTTTTTATAATTCTGTGACCCACGCGAGAAAAACTAATCAGTTTATGTTATTTTATGTCCGTTTCAACTCAAGGCGTGCCTTAAATACGTGCCCTTTAGTTTTGCAATAATTTATAATAATTGTGGATCAGTCCTTTATATTCACCACCACTCATAAATTGAATATCAAACTACCAATTATGTTTTAAATAATGTTTAATGGATAATAATATCGGCCGACTAAACACACTTAAAAGTTAGGATTTAAATTTATTATCTATCTATAATATTTAATCCTATTCCATCACGATTTAAAGAAATAGCATCGAGTATCACTGAAATATAACACAGTACATACTAGCTAATCCGCGCGTAGCATAATCTATACTATAATATTATAAAGAGGAAAACTTTGTTTGTTTGGTTGTAATGAATAGGCTCCGAAACTACAGGACCGATTTGGATGAAATTTTGTACAGAGATACTTTGAGACCCCAGGAATGACATAGGATAGTTTTTATCCCGAAAATCCTACGGGAACGGGATGTATACGCGGGTGAAACTGCGGAGCTCAGCTAGTGTTATATAAATATTTAGTCTATAAAATATAGCCTATATTACTCTTTAGTAGTTTTTAAGGCTATTCATTACAACCAAACAAACAAAGTTTTCCTCTTTATATACATCAAAGACATCAATAGCAGTCAAACTAAAAAACGTCTATTTAGTGTTAACAAACGAGGTCTTTTTCGTATTTATGATATAATAATGGATTAACATAATTTTATGGGCAGTGTTATCTGTAACATATCATAAATATTGCATAGCGCCATCGACGATAGAATATATTGAGTCAGTGAGGTTGAGAATCAGCATCTTTTGTGTCCGAAACTAATTTAGATAAGCTATTGATTTTGCTATTGTTGTGCCGAGAACACACTGTTTGACATTTTTATTTTAATAATATTTTTGTGTATAAATATAAAAAAGCGGAAAGGTTGCTTATTTGTTTGTTTAAACGCACTCATGTTCAAAACTACGGCATAAGTTTAAAATATTTTTTGTCTTGATAGGCAAGTTCGTAAGGAAATATAGAGCTATATAGTCTACTAGCTGTACTCCGTGGATATCTGTTTGAATTTGATCAAAATCTTTCTTATTTGATGCCTGTAATACAAGGAATAAAAAACTAATATAATAATTTGTTTATGTATTTATTTATTCAAAACTTGTTTTTACACTTCCATTAAGCACTAAGCATTAGTTAATATACCATAAAGATATCATTTTATGGATCCATTTACTAATAAGCATATTTTTAAACTAAAATGTTGCATAAATGAAAGGTATTATTCAGTAAACATTCCCTTGAAATATCATCATATTTGCGTCAATCGATTAATTAAAATACCACAATTGTTTTAAAAACAACAAACTTTGCATTCTCATTTATCATCATTAATAAGTTTTTTCGACATTATTTTTATTTGTCAGCTCTTGAACGATTATTAATATTATTCACTTGTTATCGAATTTCTTCTTTTTATGTATTACATACTATCATAAAAACTTGAATATTAAAATTAAATATGAAAAAAACAATAGCAGAGTCATTTTAATTTTTATCGGATTTACACTTTTATAAAAAATTCGAGGCGTTTTTTGTTTCTAGTTACACTTATCTTATACAGTAAAAAGTTAAGACTTAAATATAATTACCTTAAATGTAATTTAAAGAAGATTTATTTCCTCTGACAAAGCGACGTTTTAAAATAGACAATCTTATGAGCTAGTGTATACTCTGTATAATGCAGTTTGTAGTTTATGGTATCGTGATGAGCTTAATGGTTCTTACCCAATAAAAGATGGCAATGACCTGGTATTCAGGCTCCAAATCTCAATTAAATTATGTTCACAAGCCTGCCTACGTTCTACCGTTACGGTCTGATTCGAATGTGTAGATAATATTTTGCTTTATTAATATAAACATACAAAATTCATTATTTCTTACGTCCATAATAAATATTTTGGGCAACTTTAAATTCTGAAGTTGTGGATAGATAGAAGATAAAGGGGGTGTGGTTGCGGCTAATTTAAATTATCAAAAAAATTAAAAAAGCGTTCCTTAAAATAGCATACCTAAAACTATATGTTTTTTCTGTAAAAAATAATGTAAAAATGGCGTGTTGCACTTTTAAACACATGATAAATGTGATGTTTATAGCACGTAGGTAATATTATGATGAAGACTTAGCAAATATTTTACTTTTGTGATAAAAGCTATAAAAATACTAAATTGAAAATATGCATTTTATATTAATCGCAACAAGGTATAGACAAGTTTTATTTTTAATAATTCGCTTAAATTCATTTTGCGTTAAGGGATACCATTAATTTTACATTTTTATTGACAAAATCAAGTTTTGATCGGCAAAAGATTAAATAAATTTTCATGTCCTTTTTCTTTTAAAATAAGATTTCCAAATAATTGTAATGTGAAAGGTCAAATTAAACATTAAATTTGTACGACAGTATTAAATAGCGCCGAAAACGATAAACCGAATATCGTGTTCTAATGTCCAATAAACCCAGTAGGTAGGTTCAAAATTATGCAAAATGTCACTTGAATATAATGTTTTTTAATATTAATCTTCTGAGATGTCACAAAAATAAAGAGTTATGTAAGGAGCGGTTATAATAGATAGATAAGAATTTTTGCTACTCATCTGCATATTGTAGGTAAGTAATCATGCAATGCAGGTTTCAGGCTTTACAGACCAAACCTATACTAACCAACCTTAAAAAATTATACATGACTTTGCAATAATAATAGTCTTACCAATAAAACATTTTAGGAATAGTAAGTAGGTTGTCTAAAAATATAGTGTTAATCCTATGTCACCGAAAATTCAAATGTAATTTTGAATTTATTATGAAACTGATCTCACCTATTTTTAATAGCATGTCGTATTTATTGATTATAATAATTAGATTCTTTGCCCGGAAGCCTTTCGATAAAGCAGTAGATAATACTTATTATTATATAATATTAGATCATTATTTTCGAAAATAAAGCAAAATTCAAAATGCCTCTGGTAAGTAGTAAGTAAGTAAGTAATTGAAAAATCTTATACTTTATATAAAACGTTCTACTATCAGTAAAAGGACCTCTAATACGAATTTCATCTTATCGCGATAGTAAACGTTTCCTTTCTTGGCGTACATGTGTATTTAAACTTTTAGCCGGTGCAACTATAAAAGGTATTCGGATCGAGCTCGGTTTGATCGAGTTTTTGCTAACCGTATTTTGAGAGTCGACCGATGATATAACGTAATTTTTTACGTTCACGTTACGTTCCAATTCGACGTAAACCACTAACGAGTTGTTGTGAGATGATGTTAAATATTTACGTTGTTGTTTGGTTTATTAAATATTCTAGTGTGTATTGTAAACAAACTTTTTTAAGTTACTTAAATATTTTAGGGCACGAGGCTATTGTCATAGTAACTGTTTTATTTTTGTTGGAGATACAATTCATCAATCAATATAAAGAAAATAAAAAACATTAGATAAAGAATAGTTCAAAACTTATTTTTCCGAGGTATTACAGAGAACAAAGGTGATTATAGTATCTACAACATCACTGGAGTTTTTATAATATTATATATGTATTTTAATGTTATATAATATTCTAAGTAGCTTTAATTATTTCTACCAGAATGGAGTTCTTCATACTCATTGTTTCACCCTGATTAGTATCTAGATTCTAGACATCATTGTCAACTTTAAAAGATTTATTAAACCAAATTATAAATATTGTGTCTTTTATATCGTTTACCTAGATCTAAGTCATTGTTGTCTGCAATCGAATTCGTTTCACTGAAGACTGTAATTGAATAGCTTTTACTTTTCATCCGGATGGTCAAACGTGTCTCTACCAAGTATTATTTTGCATATTAGGCGTATAAAAATATAATGTTACTATACTTATTAGCTGGTTTGCGAGAGAGAAATCACATTTAGTTGTGTCACTAAAAGTAAAAGTCGTATAACGGAGGCGAACCGAAAACTTAGCTGTGCATAATCACGGCCAATAGTTATATAATTGTGTTGAGAGTTATTTTATATCGGGCGATAAACGTCTATGAACACCTGTTTTTAGCATATCAATGAGAATCCCTTTAAAGCGTTACCACTTATTTTATGTTGTAAAGTAATTATGATATATTTTTTGGCTGGTAATAATGTTATTCTAAATTGATATCATTCATAATACCTTCCATTATATTATAATTTCTTCCATTTTTAAAATTGGAATTGATGTTTGACTTTTTACATTAGAGGTTGGCATTGATGATTGCGGTATTGCCAAGATACTTTTTATTTATAAGATTTAAATTAAAAAAAATATATTTTTCACATGTGGAATTCCTTATTGGTATATTTTGGGTAGAAACAATATAAATATTGAAAGAACGTATCTATAATTTTTATAATAACTTACAGTTACTATATTGCGATGAGCATTATTTACATAGGTAGAGACAATAGTGTTAGAGGTAGTAGTATGTTTTTTTATAAATGTTTAATGTGAGTATGCATACGTGATTTTGCTGATTTTGTTTAAAAATTGTTATTCCCCCTTATCATTTAGGAACTGTAATACTAAGTATGTAACCAGGTAACTATTCGTTACTAGATTAATTCATAGTATTACTAACCTTTCTACATCCATATTCAATGTTGCGGTTATCTTACGAAATATTGTTATATTGAATATTTATAATGATATAAAGCCGAATAACTAAAATAGTTACAAAATAAAAGTCTTATGAGATTATTTATAGATTTTTGCAATACTCATTTAGACGTTCGGTAAGCACTTAAATGGATCAAATTGTATACAACAATTATTTATTTGTAATAAATTTCATTTTTATCTTATTAAAAAGGATTTAGTGGATTCTTTGAAATATATTAATATGTAATCATTCTTCTAACAAGATCGCTTATTGAATATTTATAAATTAACATAAGTAACGATACTCACCGACGTCTCGAAGATTATTTGAAGACTTTTGTGCATTGGCCAGTAACACCAGCGACATTAGGAAAACACTAGGAACGTTGGATAGGAAAAACTTCATTTTGAATCACAAATTAATTAGAAAATAAACCAAAAATTATAGAGCAATATTAAGGTTATTCGAATCAAGGGCGAAAAAAAATTTAAAATTTAAATTTAGAAACGCGATTTCATTTTCACGTCAACGGTTGCGTTAACCGATCGCGGCGCGTGCGTTGCGGCCTTTGAAATGTACGGACACTGATGCTGCGCCGGCTAAGATGCGATCGACAAACTTGTGTCCGGTAGGTATAATGACCCAGTAATTGCGTATCATCTGCTTATTATTCGCAAGTTAGTTTGCGACAGCCTTGCGTTTAATAATTATAATAAAATGCGTATCTATCAATTTTTTATAGGTTTTTATAGGTTATTATTAAGATGCTTCTAAAATTTGCTATATTGGTAATTTTGCATTAGAATTTTTAAAAAACTATAGACGTTATGGTCTTGAAATAATTTACGATCAGGAGCAATTTATCGACATGTGTAGATAGTTTTCTGTGATATTTTTTCTATCAAATAAAAGGAGAGGAGAGAATGGACTACGTAAATTATAAGATGCAAAAAAGCCAACGGTAATTGTAGTAGTTACTTTATTTATACTTTTAATTTTTAATGGAATTTAAAGCAAATACAAAAAATAATTGTTTCTTGTTCCCTTTATTTGCTTTATTTCCGTGGCCATTTCTTGTTTGCGTAATGAATCACAGTTGTAAAAGTGTTAAATGTTACATACTTAATTTAAAATTATTTTAAATTATGTATATGTCGCAGTAAGATAGATAAAGCCGTAACATAGTTATATCCCTAGGGATATAATTATATGCCGGAACATAGTTATACGAAAGCGATTCATTACTATCTTACTAGGAATATAGTTATAAAACGGTCCAAGTTTAGTGATATACTTATATTACTAGATTAAGTTTCAAATAATAACCAATATGAAGGATAAACAAATAATTAAAGTTAATACAAATTTTCTTAATTCATACATACGTGATTAGATAGATAAGAAAATAGATAAAACATTCTATAATGTAATTGTTGGGATTGTGCTGATTCTAAGCATTCTAAACATTAAATGCGTTGAAAGTTGAAACATACAAGTCATACAACATCTTTTTTTTTTGAGAGAATACGACAGAACAGATTTCCCAAATTAAAAAAAAAAAACATATTTTATATAAATATTAATAGTAACACTTTTGTAATATTTAATGTAGGATATATACCTACTTCGGACATTATTAAATCGTAATTATTGGATAGCTCTTTAAATAAAATAGAAGTGTATTAATGGAATTTTGTACAATTACAAACGTACGATTTTAAATCGTAAAAATTGTCATACCACCTCTACTTTGAAAATCCACAAAGTACAGAATTTTGTAGTCCACACAGGCGCGAAACCGCGGGCAGAAAATTGCAATATAAATACACATGCATATTATAAACGGAACATTTAATGCGTGATAACAATTTAATTTTAATTTTATTGAGATAGTGAGTTTATTTTTTCTTTATCATTAAAACAGTGATTGAAATAAAATGGTAAATATTTCATACGTACGCGTACGTTATAAGATAAAAGGTGACCAATGAAGGGAATTTAATCTTAGTTTTATGCCAGTAACGTAATAATAACTAAAAAATATATAAATTCATCTAGAATTTACATTGCCTGCCGGTCAAAACTATTTTACAAACAAACAATACCATAAATACTAAATAGAATACTCTTTGACCATAGACGCTAGAGCTCTTAGTTTCGTCGCCATTTTTTTCTAGAAAAAAGTAATTGTCGTTGATATTGGTAACAAAATACGTCAAAAAAGATCAACAAGATTCAAGAATAATTTGCGAAAGTGTTCAATATTAATAAGTTCATTCGTGTATCGGGTGCTTAGATAGTTTGTGTATTTATTATAGGGATACAAATAAGTAAGTATGGCTGGATTTACGGAAAATGCTTTAATCCGTAAATTGCAGGAATTGAACTCAAGCCAACAAAGTATTCAAACATTGTCCCTATGGCTTATACATCACAGAAAACACCATGCTGCCGTTGTAAAAACGTGGTTTAAGGAATTACTTAAAGGTAAGCAATGACATACTCTTCTTGAGACTAATAGCAGTGTCGTGGTATATTCCAAAGTTTATTGCATAATTAACACGTATTCTGCGTTACTCGGTCTATATTGCTTATGTACTCAAAAATATTGCATGAATGTTATTTATTTTTAGTGACACGTATAATTTACAAGTCCTAGAACATTCGCATTTAGTTCTACCACATTGATAACCTATAAAAACCTCACTTTTCAGTGAAAGACAGCAAGCAACTTACATTTATGTATCTTGCTAATGACGTTATACAAAATAGCAAAAAGAAAGGTCCTGAATACGGCAAGTCATTTGGCGAGGTACTGGTGGATGCTTTTCAATTGATGGCAAAAACTGGGATTAATGCAAAAACAAAACATTCTCTGCATAGAATATTAGCCATTTGGGAAGAAAGAGGAGTGTATGATGCTAAGAAGATACAAGAGTTTAAAGTGGCTGGTGGGTATTATTTACTTCTTAATATATAGTGGAGTGTGTCCCTTCTTTATCCTTACTGATATTATAAATACTAAACTCGCTCGGTCTGTATGTCTGTCTCTTCTTCACACCTAAACCAATTTACCGATTTAGATGAGATTTTGTACAGAGATAATTTAAACCCCGAGAAGGGATATAGGATACTTTCTATCCCAGAAATCTCATTTACAACTTAAGCAAACTTTGTGTCACTTTAAAAGACTGATTTCTATTAAATTAGACTAACTACTCTTGTGTAAAATTCCTCATGTGTAATGTGATTGAATTTGTTACATATATTTGAAAGCATTATTAAATCAATTTCAGTTGATCCAAATGATGCAGTACCAAATAAAGTTAGCAAGCGAAAATCATCAGACACTGAGCAGAAGGACCCAGAAAAGAAGCCAAAATTGGAAAACCGCGAGAAGAGGAGGTATAGCGAGACTAAAGTTGAGGTGGACGGCAAGATTGAGACACACATCACTCTCAGCCCAAAGACCCCCCCTGGCGATCCCCCAGAACCTGAGGAACTTATCAAGGTATGATATTGAGTCACCGTTTTTGCTAACGGAAATTTTGTATTCAAGGTAATTTGTAAATTCATAATTAATGACCATTATATTAGTGATATCATTAGCAACAAGTTTTATGACTTTATTAATATTTGTTTAGTGAAAATGTAAGTGTTTTTTGTCAGGTATATAATAGTTACTATAAGGTAGAAATAAAAAATAGAAGACAAAGTTAAAAATAATTTTAAGTGTCTGTTTTTGTTGCTAAGTTGATAGAATATTGACAAAATATTCAATCCTGTTTCAAAGTGTTATTAAGAATTTGGCACATCAATAATCTGCTAAAAGCAAATCCAGCATAATTTGCTTGAAAGAGTATAAGAGATTGAAAAGGAAGGTATGAGTCAATTAAGAACCTTGTTCATACTTGCTCATACACCTGTATTTCTTTTGTTAAGAAAGTTTTGTTTTTCTCTCCATTGAGGCTGGTAAATCACCTATAATATGTATTTATACAGAACTTATTGTATTGTATGTGTGCATATCTATTGCAAAAAGCTTTTTAATATTTCAGGTCGCCCCATAATTAAAGAGAAACTGAAGCATTATTTCAAGATATTTAAAATTTTTATTTTTATGACTTTTCACTTAAATGACATTTAATTAAATTAGTGTCATATCCAAGACAATTATCAGACTAAAATATAAAATACTTTAGTGTTTAAACAGACATTAGAAATTAAAGGTGAAATGTGAAGTAATATAGGATAAGGGTGGGGCATTTGTCCATAGAAATCAAACACATAATAAATGGTTTGTAAAATAGAAATGCTCCTGACCACTGAACCATTTTTTTAAACATCTAAGTTGGCCATTGAGAATAGAGAATGTTTTCATGCAGAATTATTTTAACTCCATAGTAATTAGTAATTGACATCAACATTCTTTAGCACCCTAGCCCTGGAGTAAATGACTCTGACTTCACTTATAACTTCAGAACACCCCAGAGAAATGCTGAGACCATATAATTCTTTTCTTACTTTCTTCTTTCTATAACATATTTTATTCAATCTAATTATTGTATCTTGTATATTTTCAGGCCATACAAACACTGCAATGTTAATTTTAACTTAATAAAAATTGGTAAACCTGACTGACACTTACATATTTAATCAATAATAGTGTTTTCTAGTGTTTATTTTAATGCAAGTACTTTAAAGCATTTTAAATGTAATTTTAATTTACCATCTGGCTGCCTTCTTAGAGTTATAAACCAGAGACTAACAATATTATGAAAATTATAACTTAAATTAGAGAATTCATTTATTATGCACCATATAATCTAATTTTTATTTTTTCATTGTAATATAATCTGTGAATATTATTTTCAGGCCTTGTTAGAGTTGGAATCGAGTGCTTCAAGTGACGAGGCAGTGCGAGAAAGGATTGCTTCCCTACCTCCAGAAGTGTCCGAAGTGCAATTATTGTCTAAGTTGGAAGGTAATTGGTATATACTGATTAATATATGGGAGACTGAAATAAATGTAATAAACAAAGCAAATAAACATTTACTGCATCCTTTTGTTTTATTTATTCCAAATGTCAATGTTCACTATTCAGGATTAATTTTAACATTTCCAAATAAATTTAATTTACTGTCTGAAATCCTTTTTTTAATATTAAATTTTATTTTATTTTTTGATCGACTTTTTATGTGTCAACATACTAACTCATTAAATTTAATTTTTATATGTATCACAATTATACATTTTTTCAATCCTGAATTTAATGTCCCTTGCTTATGTATAAATATTTGTGCATACCTATTCTCGCACAAATATTATTTCGACCCAATTTCTTTCTGTGTTGATTTTATTTATTTATTTTATTCAAAGTTTTTCTTTCTTTATTACAATAGCCCTTGTAGTTATCTAGCATTTTTAGGAAATGTAGACGAAATAATGACCCAATTAGTTTACCATTTTCGTTTCCACAAAATTACTTTGTTAAACATTAATAATATCTACAATTTTCCAGACGTTCTATTTATTATAAAATCTTGTCATTTATTTTAATTTTTCAGTCATATAAGTTACTTAAAGTATTTTAATATTCAATAATTTCTTTGTATACATTGTAATTTACAATTTTGGAATGAATAATCATCTCTCTTGTAGGAATTTATTTTAGTATTTTATTCATTACAATTTACAATATATTGTGTCTTGATTGTGGTATTGTTGAAGTTTGAATACTTGAAGAAAAATTAGAATTCCCATTTACACTGATGATTTTTTTAATTTATATATGTTTAAAGTGACATTTACTCAGTAGAAATGACCTTGAGAGGAACCTAACCTTAAACTGCTTAGATTTTCATGTAATTAAGCAATTGATCGTAAAATAATTAAGGCAATAGCAAAAAGAGAATTGTTATTGTCTTCTTTATAATTTCATGCCTATAAGCTTTAAAAATGAATAAATGTGACTTTCTGATCTATCAATAAATCCTTACCTTTTATAACTCCTCAAAAACAATTAATTTATATTTTTAGATAAGGAGTCTGCATTATCTCTAAGTACAGTCGTGAATTCTGCTGTGGAATTACTGGCGGAATATAATCTGAGGCTGACCGATGAATTGGAGAAGAGAAGGAAGGTGGCCGCCATGCTGAGGGACTTCGCCCAGGCCCAAAGGGACCTCGCTAAACATGCGGAAGCTAGACTCGAGGTAAACATTAATACTATATTATATTTAAATAAATAAATAAATCATTTATTTCCAATAATCACTACATAGTCACTACATAGTATAAAACAAAGTCGCTTTTTCTGTCATGTGTCATGTTGTATGTCCCTATGAACGCTCAAATCTTTAAAACTACGCAACGGATTTTGATGCGGTTTTTTTTAATAGATAGAGTAACTCATGAGGAAGGTTTTTATGTATAATATCATCCATTAAACCCGTGCGAAGCCGGGGCGGGTCGCTAGTATTTTATATAGTTAAGTTTAAAATACTGTTTATGTAAATTGCTGTAAAAATGCTCATATTTATATGGCCCTAAAATTAGTATTAATATACGACACGGTTGGCGCAATGGATACAATGGTCTATTGCACCTGGGGGTGTGGGTTCGATCCCTACGAGTAGAAATTTTTTATGATGAACATTGTAATTTTCTACTTTCTGGGGGTTAATTTGGCTTAAGTATGCTACATGCATACAAAAAAAATATTATTAAGTATGTCTATCAGTTATTTAGTATTTATAGTACAGGCTTTGCTTAGTTTCAGACTAGATGGCGTTGTGTTAAACCAGAAATATTTATTTATTTTTACCACTTCGTTGCTCTTTTTATGTGTTAACTTTTGAAACTAAAAAGAATTTAATGACAAGGCACACATGGACAGTTAAATATTTATTTTCGCAATAAAATCGATCTGTGCTTATGATGCGTATTTTACTGGATAATGACAAATTAAACAAAAATTACAAATGATGACTAGCACAAACAAAGATGGAAAGATAGTATGATACAAAAATTTAATTTAATTGATTTTTCATTTTTCAGGAATACAACATAAAACTGCAAAAGATGTACGCCGTAAAAAACGAAGTGAAGTCTCACATCGAGAACCTTCCAGACGTTTCTCGCCTTCCAGACGTTACAGGTGGTCTGGCGCCGTTACCCTCGGCTGGAGATTTGTTCAGCGTCTGAAATATGCTTATTGTATATATATTTATTTATATTTGACATTGTAAGGCCGATGGGAAGCAACTTAGTAGTAATTAGTACTAATGAGCAAGCGTCTTATATTGTTGCTGTTTGATTGTATTGGTATTGACTATAACAGTGATGACTCGACTCTAAACTCAGTTTACCGTATTAAAAGTGTCACCAAATAGTTGAAATATTAGGGCTATTATTGTAATTTAGTTATGTTTAATAATAGTAAAGGAATTATTTGATAATGTTGTATTATTGTCTGTATCTAAATTTAAATTTAAATTTTGACAGATCTCGGTAAAAACGCAATTTAACTAATAAATTTTCGAATTAAAAAAAATACTTCAATTGAAATATCCCAATATAAAGTATGTTCCTAATTGCTTTGTATCGCTGCTTTTCGTTGGCCTTACCTCCTGTTCCCGGAGTGAAAATAATGCATTCTGCGTACACTATAGAATTAGAATGAGAGAGGTATAATGTTATAAATCATAACAATGCTACTGATAAAATGTTAAAATTAAGCAATGCATTTTCTCACTGTCTCTTAACTTCTACGGAGCTAAGTTGTTTGTATTTAATTTTTTTTCATCGGTTAACTGACTATAATATGACATTAATATTAACATACATTTTTGACTCTGAAATTCATTTAAAACTATAATCGAAATATTTTTTTTTATTTAAGTGCAGGATTTTTTTCTGTATATGTAGATATCAGATTTATTTTTTTTTTATTTCATGTCTCATTTTATCCCTCATATATCAAAATGCAAATTTTATAACAACTTAAGAAAAAAAGGTCTTATAAAAATGCATAGATATAGGTATTTTTTTGTTTATGTTTAAAAAAATGACTATGGAAAATGCAATATCACTATGGAAGTTGTATATGTGTGAAACGTCACTCTAACAGTTTTGATACCAAATTATAGTTCTGTCGTTTGCAAAATATTTGTCCTTTGGACAATATTTACATTAAGGCTTTTACAATCATACTAATATGGATTGAAAAGACAAAATGCCTTAAAATATACTAGTTAGTATGTCATAAAAATATATTTCTTAGGAATTTCAATTTGGGTAAAGAAAAATCATTAATTAAATCTTGCGCTTAGCATTTGCTCAAATTTGCATAACATAGATCAACGTAAAGCAATAATAATATTTATTTACTTTGCTAGTGTTTATAGAAATATACAGATAGCGAGGGTTGGTAACGGGAATATGAAATGTAAACTACATTTTCACTTTATATAAGAAAATAGTATTTATGTCAATTTAATGAGTACATAAACGGTTATTTATCCAAAATGTGACCTTTTTGATTTCAGTATACATATTTCTGTTTCAACTTATGATATCATAAATTGAATACGAAGGATGTAATAACAGTTTAAATATGATAAAAAGGAATGAATTGCGTAGGTTTATGACGTTTGAAATGTATCTGGCTTGATTTCGAAAATCGATGATTATTGTATGAGGCTTAGGTATTAGGGAAGCAAGGCTAATGTACAAAATATATAAATGTTGTATAAAGTCTACAAATAAAAGAACTTGCTTTCAGCGTATGTTATGCGAATTTTTCATTTAGAATAAAAAAGTGAATCGGAGTAAGACCGTCCTAGAAGCTAAATTTGTTTTTATTATTTTTTAATAATAACCATTTGTAATAGATTGAGGTAGAAACACGCAATGTTATTCTTATTTTTATTGATATACCTGAATAGCAAATTGACGAAAATATGTAAATCATTAAATGCTTCTTGTGCGAACTTACCAATTGATAATATTAAATAAAATTTAGAAAATGCAAAAATAAAAAATAGGTGCTAATTAGTTTCGAAAACTAATGCAAAATTCCATAATTGAATCAATATATCCCTTTCGTTCAAATAGATAAAAATATTCTTTCGGAGCCGATTTTAGTATCATGTTGTAATTAGCCGAATAACATTGCCCTGAGTAAATAATTAATATTTAAAAAAATGTTAAATGTAAAACACTAATACATGTGTATTAGTGTAATATGTAATATGTTATTATGATTGGCTTGATATATCCCATTTACCCTGTATCCCTTAACTTTTTATTATCCACACCTAGCCTTATTATTATTATTATTGTTTAAAAAAAACCAAATTGTAGTTAACGCGTTTAAATTAAATTAATGAAAGCACGATGTGTAACTAGTATCTGCGATATTACAAATATATACATATTGTTATAAGAATTTATGTTTTATTTACCCAATTTTCCTTCTCCTACAAAAATTTCTTATGTATTCTTTTATGTTTATACATTATTTGTTATAAATGTTATAATGAAATATGAATAAAAGAAATCAGTTGCTTATATGGATGGATGAAGGTAGTGCTTACTTGGAATCTACTCTCTTTCTTTTTCAGCGGAGGGGTCCACTTCTGGACATAGGCCTCCCCCAAAGATTTCCTATACCGCAGTCGCCGCCGGCGTGCTTTCAGATTCTCCCTGATACTAATCATATTTTCTACTATATTTTCGTAAATTTATTATTATAATACAAGGTGGACAGATGAACTGAGCCACTACGCTAGTGATTAGTCGTATTGGAAATTTTTGGGGGTGGCCTTTGTCAAGTGGTGGACCCCCTACGACTGAAAAGAGAGAGAGAGAGTATACTTAGGCCACTATGTCTATTTCTATGTTATGGCAACACTATATAAAAGTAAGTTCTAAAAAGTGAGGGGAGAAATGGAATATCTATGTTCTATAATTCGAGTGAGGGTTAAATAAGTGTAGATTATATCCAAAATAATATTAAGAGTAATTCATATTATTGGTTATATGTAGTTTTAAATATAAAATAGATAACTATATTGAAATATTTAAAGACTAAAAAAAACACAATTAACATATTAGTTCTCTGTAATGTTCAACATTTATTTATTTTACGTGGAAACTTCTTTCATAGAATAATTTTGACACAGATTTTGATGTGCTTTTGACAAGAGTTTGCGAAGAATAATTTTATAAAATTATTAATTATTTTGCAATTTATTTGTGCATATTATGACTGACTCTGTGGTAAGTTGAGATTACTCTAATAATCTAGTTGTTTAGTCATAATTTTAGTAATGATGTCATGAATCATTAATTTAAATTATTTCAGAGCACTCGTACAAAAACTCTCACCGAGACTACTGAGTCAGTATCAACAGAAGGTCCTTTGGTAATTACGCCATTACATATAATAATTATGCCATTTGTTTACTCCTTTGATATAGTTGTCTCTCAAACTTTGTTAAGCTTAGAGATATCTTCATCATAGCCATTTTAATAGTACTTAGTTTTTCATAAATAGCACATACCATAAAATTCTGATAACTGAATTGTTTACGCATAACAGATTGAAGACCGCTGGACGAACAATATTACCTATCGTCAATTAGTCCTCTCATCTTGCGTTGGAATCGTTCAACTGTGGTGGCATCCATATCTGCACGATTTTACGAAGCTCCTACCATTCCTGTTTTTGTACAACGTCTTTAGCATATTTTTCGCGTATCCGGTATTTTACTTGGAGCTCGCTTTGGGTGTGGTATCAAAGAAAGGTGTATTGAATTGTTGGGATATGGCACCGATTGCGAGAGGTAATATAACACTTTATTTGTCTATAAAATAATGAATCAATGACGTTCACTAAATTCTTCTATCATTGGAATAAATACCTAGTATTATTATTCGGTGCGGATGTCCCAATCTATAAAATACCTTTTCATATAGATTCGATTAAAGGTAAGACACAAAAGTTTAAGAGATTTACTTAAAACGAACTTTTTAATCTCCGATATTTTAGTTGTATTTAAATGAAACTTGAACGTTTAAGGTGTTGGAATTTCAATGATAATCACATCAATGTTCACCGTCCTTGCTCTTGGTGTGGTATGCGCCTGGACTCTGGCTCTCATGGTCCACTCCTTTCACTCCTTCCTACCATGGCTGCACTGCGCTGCGGCTGCTAGCCCACCGTGTGCTGCACGACACCGCCCTCTACCGACGGGGAGTGAAGTACCGCCACAGTCGTTCTTTTTGTTAGTAGGGCTTATGATTTTTATTTAATTGTAATTTTGAAGTAAATTGATTGTTTTTATATCGTACTTCTGATTCCGTAGCTAGACACAAGTCATCAATGTCGAAATTATTATATAAATACATATTTAATTATATTGTTGTTCCTGTCGAGGCACGAAAATGTAGATGAGCTAGAAATTATCGAACAGCTTTTATTTGCAGCGAAATATCTAAAAGAAATATTGTTTCAAATATCTATGAAACAGCTAATATTTATCAAAATTTTAGCAACTTCGTGCTGAATTTGAAAAGAAACGGCCTGACAGGTGGCTTGGGAAATATTGTTCCAGAGCTAACTGTTTATTACGTCATAAGTTGGGTATTGGTTTATTTTATAGCCTGCAAGAGGATTTATAGTTACTCTAAGGTACTTTTGTGTTTTTTTAACTGACAATTGATAAGTAATAATGCAAAAAAATTAAAATAGATTAACTGCTACCATTAGCATATTGTTTTATCAAAGAATGTCTCTGTCCCTTGTCCAGATGGTTTTATTCAAGGATGTATTAGCGTTCTTTGTGCTCATTGCGTGTGCAGTGGGTGTTTTTAGACTGAAAGGGGCAAGCAAAATGTTCAAAGAATGTGACTGGAGCGTATTAACCAACGGCTTGCAGGTTTGCCTTTTTTATTATTTCATGTGAGTTTATCAATATGAACAGATCATCTACATACATAATTATATAATGTTAATTATTAACTTCACTCAAAATAACTATAAACACGCGATATCTTTGAACTTTTCTGCTGCCACCAACAGATATGGCGTGAGGCACTCGAATATGCCTTCCTTCAAATGACGGTATCTCAAGGCACACTCGTAATGCTAGGATCGTACAGTCTCAAACAAAAACACAAGCTTGCAAACACGGCGATGCTCGCATTTGCCACGTCTAAGATTTGTTGCACTGGAAGTGCTCTGATACTTGGTGCAGCCCACGGTGCGTTGAATGTGGATTATGATAATAACACTAATTTGTGGAGAGGTAAGAAATCATCGAGAATCTGAGAAATAATCTTATATACTAAACTATATATTTTAATAATAATAGGTAGTAGTTACTTCATCCTCTATAATTTCTTTAAGACAATGTAATTTTTTAAACATTTTAGGTGCATCGTCGTCTATGGTTTTATGGGCGGATTATGTGGCGCGAATACCGGGAAGTCAGTTTTGGTCCGTCATTGTGTTTTTCACATTATTTGTTCTTTCGCTATCATCAATGGTAATTCTTTCCGTTACTTTGTATTTAAACATATGTTAAGGTGGTTTTATGACCAAATAATGTTACAACAAAACATTTTACAGGCTTTACTGGTACAAACAATAATGTCGTCATTCACTGGACGATTAGTGCGAAAAATAACGTGGGCTTTTCTCATTCTAATATGCGTTCTTTTTTGTTTTATTGGAATTATAACGTTATGTACCCAGGTATTTTATATTTGTTATAAGCTTGTTATTATGGAATGGTATCATAAATCTTTTGGTAAATGTTTAACATGACATTGTTTCGGATTTTTAAAAGTGATAATTATATTTCAAGGGTGGCCTCTACATCTTAAATTTTCTTATGAGCTGGCCTGTATCAAAACCACGAGTTCCAATCGCAGCGCTGGTAACATTAATAGTGACTTACGTCTATGGTCAAACTACGTTTTGTGAAGATGTATACTTTGCGGTCGGGGAATACCCTTGTGTGTTTCTTCGAATTTGCTGGGCATTATCCCCAATGATGCTATTGGTAAGCAATGAGCATTTTGAAATATTTTTAAGAAAAAATATATGACGACCAATAAACATGACCTGTTTAGATAAAGGCAATAATTGTATGTTGTCTATGATTGGTAAAAAACCATAAAAAAATAAAATTTTATGCTATATTGCAGGGGTTCCCAATTTTATTTAATACTTCCGAAGACGCCCCTCTATACTTCCTTTAGGTTTGGGAACTTCTGTTATATTGGAAATATGAGTTTTTTCTGAATGACGACGGTAAATAACATTTTGTACAGGTTTTAGTAATCGACAAAATTTTTTGTCAGACCACCTTTTTGTCGGGCATGGCCGGGCCGGCGGCAGACGCGGCCGTGGGCTGGACACTGGTGCTCATGACATTGGTGCCCATTTTAGTTGTAATGCTCCTCTATCTGGTTTTCAAATTCAGAGTGAGGGTACGTATTTCAAATTTAGATTTTTTATTCGGCTTTCTCTTGTGTAACTTTAATATTATCCATGTATTTATCCGTTACTCTTTTTCTTTTGTAAACTAACATTTACGAATCTGACATGTGTCTTTATAGAAAATTTGTTTTTTCAGAACATGGTCAATGAAAAATGAGTATTTTTCATCGTTTTCGTTGCTGAAGCTGAAGTAGAAATAAAATACATGTATTCAGAATGACACCATATTTTATTCACAAATTTTTCATAACACCAATTAGTTACCAAAATAAAGGATTATTTTTATAGTTAGTCATACACACATTTAGTTTAACAACATAGGAATGTTGGTCGCAATAGGTAATGCATAATAGGTGTGAATTTAGATTTATAATTCGGCTTTATCTATTGCAACCAACAGGAGTATTTTTACTCAAAACAATAGGTAAAACAAAACGGTTAAGACGGTACGTAAATTATATTATTCTTATACTGGAAATTACGTGATGTAATTGACAGTAAGTTAATTTGAGATTGATTGTGTGTGCCCGAGCCTTAAACCGATTTTTGTTTCATTGGGAAAAACACTCCTTAATACAGCCTTGGATCTTAACAGCTAAAACTAAACATAACTTAAATAACGAACCTCTCATATAAAAATAATAAAATAGTTTAAGATAAGTATACTGTGTATATTAAACCTAAGTAGATAGACCGCTGACATATTCATTGTTAATATAATTCATTTCTATTGCACAATTTGGTCTATAAAATAATTTAATGCGTTGAAATGGTTAGTCTTTAGCTCAATTTCGTTAATGGTATCGCCAAGATTTCGTTCCGACTAGATTTGGTTATCATGCGGTGAAACTATATACATAAATCTATTATAGAAAAATTATAAGACCCAATTCTGTAGTCGATAAATTATTTATGAATGAAGCACGCATACACAATATAAGTCTGTGAGAAATGTGACGCAACATTATAATATTTTTCCAAAAATTAATGTGTTAAATAAAATATAAAACGTCATGCTTAAAAAGTATAAATATTTCGATGTGTAAAGAAAACTGAATTGGGTCTTAACTCTTAACACTGAATGAGTCTTCTACATTTAAGTCAATTTAAAAGGAATATGTGATCTCAGTTTCTATATATTAATCTGGTATAAATATATTTTATACATATGACGAGATGGTTATAATTTGTGTATAGGAATACTGTGATACAGTAATATGAAAAAGGAAATTTATAAAATAATTCGATCGATTTTTGATCATTTGAAGATGCATATAGGTATACGAAATCATATTGGCACAGAATGTCAAACACTGCTTGTGTAAATAGAAATGATAAATAATAAGAAAATTATCTTAGCTTCAAAAACATACTATCCATACATGATTACTTGACATTTTCATAGAATGCGAGTCTATGCTTTATATAATTTTCTCCTATTTGCACGGATAGTAATAAAACTAAGTTTATGGACTCTCTTTACTATCATTTTTATTCACATATTCATCAGACGCACGCAATAATAGAATAATCTATTTTGATCGGATTGATTATATTAAAATTATTTTATTCAGGAACGTTACTAATTACAACAAACTAACAAATTATTATATACACCAATTTTGTTATATTTACATGATCCAATGACGGAATTAATAATTTAATGAAGATATAATCGTGCTTTCAGATATATAAGTTATAATGATCTATTTTTCTTATTAACTTATGATATTTAGGTAATTAAAATAACATATTGGCCCCTAGGCGTTAAATAAAACTTTACCTTTTCCCCGAATTTAGAAGATAAATTCATCAACAATAATAAAAGCTACAAAATATATATCTAAACGCACTATCCTATGTGTAGAGTAGTATAATTTTAATGTAATTTATAACATCAATCCCGTGTAAGATCACAGCCAACTGCGTTAGGATTGCGTGTTACAAATGCTAAAAATAACTTATTTCGAATATTCTAACCGGATTCTATTACTGATCAAGCTTGAGGCATATCGAACGAATTTATAATTAATCTTACTTGAAATGTAGAAATAAGATTATCAATATTTGAGGTGCTTTAAAAAACATGAATTATCAATTACTAACCCTGTACTTACTATACTATTTAAATCGATGTTATAAGTAATCATTGCATTGGCATAGATCAAATCATTTTGAAAGAAAATATCATATATATGAACCTCAAAGCCTGATCAGACTTAGTGCGTCTAACGCCCTGTTCCTATAAACGACTGAACGTCATAGTATAACAGATACGAATCGTTTTCATTAACGAGCGGTTATAATCAACCATTCGGAACCAACTTTTGGTGGTTATGTTAACGACATGTTTATAACAGACATGTTAGACTTACGCTTGTAGGATATTGTACTGTCCGTAAGTAAAACGATTCGTTTTATTTTTATAGGAACTGGGCATAAATAGAAACCATGAGCTAACATCGAAGCAAATCCCGCGTAAACGAAAAACTTAACTAAGGCAGCATTGTGGTAAACTTATCTCTAATGTGCTTTAAATTATAACAGACATTCGGGACCCTACACTCAGTCTTACACACCAGTGAACACACAGTCACCAAGATAAAGGTACGAATCATTTAAAAAACTATGATGATGGGGCATTTGCATGAAAATTTATTTGAATGATACTTGTTAAAGGGATGTTTAGGAACTCCGTAACCGTAACCGAATTCTATATAAAGGTTTAGGATAATTTCGGATATATGCTGAATCTAAATGGAACATATTTTGACAATTTTTTTTATCGGTGGAGACACAAAACGCAATCATCCTTTTTCCTCTGTCACTTAATCATTTGTCTGCCTATTTGTATTTAGAGAATTATTTGAGATTTCTTAAATATGTATCCATTATCCAAAACCAAAACTATCTGAAATTATTCCTATATTTATATTCGAAATTTCATATCCACAACATCCCTGATGTTTATGCCATCAAAATTATAATATGGCAAGGCTTACATGACATTAATCCCTTTTCATAAATATGGGAATATGATTAGATAAACTAATAAAAACACCAATTCGTACCCAATGTTTGCATTAACAGTGAAAAAGCCATGTGTTCACAATTTTTCAAAACAAAAACGTGCAATAAAGGAACGAAACTAAAATATATTTGTGCATTGTCAGTGTTCACTGCGCTCTTATAAATTCGTCATCTACGTTTATTCGTTACTGTTACGTAACTATTGATCAACATCACAATACCACGAATAAGTCTATAAAATATCATGTCCAATAGTTTTTAGTTAAAACACATTAATACCATAAATTATACAGTAAATGGACATCGATTACGTTCAACTTATCGTGATATTCCATATACTAAATAAGCAACTTAACTGTAGAGATGAGAGACAATTTCCAATTGTCACATGAAAATTTTTATGCCATCGCATGACAAGTTTAAGGTAATGATAAAAATAGAAATTTGGCTCATTAACAAATCTGTTAGTATGAAAAAACACCTAGCAATAGTATGAATTATAATTATTGCCAATGTATCACTATGTACTATGAGCTACCCACAATCCGAAAACAACCGAGTTATACACATAAAAGCTTATTTTAATTGTTAATAACTTTGTCCCAGAGGTTACAACTAAATCTTATCAATTTACGATAATATTAAATTGACTAAGTTTAAGACTACGCTTTTTTTAGTACACTTGGATAATAAACCAAATGGTGCTTTTTGTATGATTTTTTAACACTTAAAAGCTACATTTATTAGCTGATTCGAAACTTAATTTTACGGTAAGGACAATTTCGCGCATACCTCGGGCATAAGGAATAATTTACATCCACATTGCGTACATATCGAAGTAACAACATTAAGGTGAGATCAGACAATTTTTATTTTCAGTGTAACCATTATATGAACGTCAATATTCATTTTAAAAGTCAACGTTTTCCGTTACGTGTTCATAAATAAAGTTTTTGTCTTCCACCATCCTATTTTGGACGAGTTTAAGACTGGTGGAATAATTTATTTATCTTTTTTTTCACACATCATGATTTCATATAACAGTCACAAAGAAACGGCGATGCTTAGCACGTACCAACTCAAACATCATAGACTTTAAATTTAGCACATCTAACATTAAAGTAGTAAAATTTCCGCAAAGAAAATTTCAATAACAAAAAGATAGATTGTGGATTTAGAATAATATTAAAAACAGACGTTCACGAGAGACCATCGGATAACATATATAACACTTACAACAATATACAATCTGTAGCTCCCTCTGTCCATATCACATGTTTAGGCACATTCCATACAACACCGTTTTTGCTCGCGTTTTCAATCACATATTTTTTTTAAATAACATATGATAACCCAAGTATAGGGCTACATGTAGCTAACTAACTACGCCATTAAAATTTATTTAATTTCATGTCAACATCATACAAACCAAGGTTAGTAAATGTGGCATAAGGTAAAAAGCAACGCATATAAGGCTTCATAATACTTTCAAGCATGAAGTTTTTTAGGCCAATTATCGATATAGAGACCATATTTAACAGCAACCTTGCGACATTATTATAGTAATTTATTTAATTACATGTCGGCGGATACTTAAAATAATAATAAGCGTTGCTAATCAAAAATAAAGTAATTACTATAAAAAACTAACATTTTTAACTACATTTTATTATTTATGAATTGAAAACGCGATCAAAGTCCATCAAAGCACCATTTCCCTTCACACTCATTAGCAACAATCTCAAGTAAATATATCATTCCATTTTACACTCTGAAAATGCATCTTGGTATCAGACATATATACACACGAATTTAATCGCATAATTTATACACAATTTTGACTGAACATTCCTGTAATCCCAACTTTGTACTTTCTAAAACCATTTCGATACTCAACCCCACCACTTTAGAATTTTTTTATATATTTTTTTACTTTATAGCATACATTCTTCATAACACCAGAGTTATAAATATACACAGAAAAAATATTTACAGAACTGACAAAGTCATAGCACTCATAAATAAGGAAAAGAAAAAAAAATTTTAGAAATAAAAACAATTCCCTTCGAAACTATGTACACGAATTTCATATCCAAATATAGATTATAATTTTACATTTATAACCAAAATGTTTCCATTTTGTACTTTATACATGAACATATATACAAACTAGCTTAAGTTATAATTACAAGCATCCGAAATATTCAATGTACAGAAAATTTTGAACGGAAAAATCACAGTCAAGTAAAGTAAACCAATAATAGTGTTGTACCAGACAGAATATTTAAATTCTATGTTACATATACATTTCGTTGTGCTGTTATATAGGCACAGTATAGCGAATTAATCGCAATTTAGCTACAAACATCTGTCCATCGAAATATATAAAAAACCGTGATTAAAATGTTACTTTAGCACTTATTTACATTGTGTTTAAGTTACTTTATACATACATCACTAATCACCGAGTCTTAGGCATAACTTCTTGATAGTAGAAAACAGCTTGCTTTTGATGTTATATTTAGTATAAACAGCCACTCGAGTTACTGTTGTTATATCTGGAAAGGTTAAGTTTCTAAGTAAACTGTAGCTAATACTTGTCATAAATGTTATATTTTATTATAGGATACTCAGTTTTGATTGTCCTCATTATTGTTTTTCTTTGAAAACATTCAGAGACGAAAAATAATAGCATCATTGTAAAAATATAAATATAATTTGTAAATTATATTAAGTACTGTAAAATATTATTATAATTTGTATAAGTCAAGACCTTTCATTTGACACCACACTCTGCTGTATTGAATGAAAATTATTATTAACTATTTTACCTATGACATTTAATCGAGATTGAATAAGCAATACTCAAGTTACAATCGCCCGGCTATCTCAACTCTAAGATCTTGCTTCAATTGGTCAATTATAAAAAAAAAATATAAGGTAGGGTTTACCTCAGGGGCCATTCCTATTCAGGTTTGGCTGGTCTGTGAGCGGGGAGTGTATCATGTCTTCGGTACATCAGCAGGTATGGCATCCGAGGAGCTTTGGGCTTCAGGACTTGAGCATCTGTCACTTGAGTCACCGTTGAGTCATCGTACCTGAAAATTATTATATTTTAGTTTGGGTTGATTGAGGGATGATGGTTTGTAGATGTGGTGGATTACTCAGTTCTGTTTGACCTCATTTCGTTATTTTTATAACGTTCAGAGACGAAAAATAATAGCATCATAGTAAATATAATCCTGTCTTACTTTGTATGTTATATTAAAAATTTATAGGTATAAATTTTCCATAAAAATAAATTAATAATAAATTCTTTCCTTCCATAGATGATTTAAAGATTTTTCATATTTCTACAAGCCTTAACAAATCTTAAAACTGAAAAGTTATTTGTATGAACTCATGAAATTCACAAGCATGAAAAATTTGTTTACAATTATTTTTGTAGGCATTTTTATTGTATAAGTAATTTTGTATGTGCAATCTGTTGTCCCATATATAAATAAATATTATAATTTATTGTAAACAAATAAGTAAAATGAAACCCACCTGATCCATCCAGCCTGTCCATGGAAGGTGTCAGTAAGGTAGTGTCCCTTCACAGCCTCAACTCCTTCGTGGTACACAACAGCAAAGAGTTTGTATAGCCGCTGCTTTGAAGTGTGCTTGGAGGACATTATTTCTGAAAAAAATTAAGGTAATTTAGTATTTCTTTTATGGAATTTGAATAAATACTGAAAAAAGTTAAGATTTAATTCTATCGCTCAGATTTTACTTAAGTCAAAAGTTATTAATGGAGTGAAACTGTGTCTATGACATGACGTATGTATGTTACAGGCACTTGAATACGTAGCGTACGCAACATTATGAACTTAATTTGCTGTGCTTATCATGTTATGCGTATCCTATTAAATACCTTGATCCTTTAGCTATCCAGTGGTATATTTTAATTTTGGATGAAGCCATTGGATTGGAATTCGGAGTTATAATGCCAAACTGTATCGCCCGATTTTGTTATCATTCGATTTTTGGATTTTAAAGTGAATATGTCATGTACAAAAATAAACATTTGTTTGCCTCAGCCGGGAATCGAAACCGAGCCGTCTCCATCTGAAGTCAAAGATGGAACCACTAGGCCAAAGAGGCATACAAGACCAAGACGAAGGTATAAATGTATATAACATAATAAAACATTAAATGCGACGCCAGGTCGGGTCGCTGGTATAATTATAAAGATTTCTTACTAGGATCAATCTTCAAGTCAATAGGGAAGTCGATATTCTTAACGATCTTAGCGGTGTGTCCTTCAGAGTCCAGTTGGAAGCACTTGAGGTGCAAGAGTAGAACTACAGGCAGTTGTTCCAGAGAGAGTTGTTGCCAGGCATCCGATACTCCTTCCAGAGTGTCCTTGCCCGCTAGCAGTTCTAAAGCGTCTTTGACTGTTGTAGATCGCTGGAATAAGAGGAATTTATAATTTACGATGTTAAGCAGGAAGAAGAAAAATACATCTGTGAAAATTGTATTTGAGTCGGATCAGTAGCTTTCATGCAACTTCATTCAAAAGTACTTATTATATCTTTTTTTGTTCGCTACTTGGATATTCACCTGTTCTATAAGACAATGAGTAAACATAATTGAAAAATATACCCAATCAATCTGGACAAACACTGTAAAGAGCTTGCTTCCAAGCGACACGTCGATGTTATAGATGGTGATGGGCTGTGGCTGGACACTTAATATCAAGTGAACTGCATGCTCTGCATTCCTGGTGTTGCATAAAAAAACAAAACTCACCTCAATATCAAGTTGCAAGGTGAAGAACGGCTGTACAGCATCGGTGACGTCATGATGCGGCGCGCGATGTAAGCGCAGGCGCGTGCGACCGCGGAAGATGTCCGCGACCGGGGTGCGGCGCGCCGACCAGCGGCGTTCCACGGCGCCGCGGTTGCGAGGACCCATTACCTGAAACCACAGATTAAATATTTATACACCGTGTACAAATCTTTGTTGGATGTAAAAGATGTTAATAGAAATTTAATTTGTAGATTTAGAACAGTATGCATAACCGAAACTTTTGTCGGTTTGAATCTAAATACAAAATCTAGTAATTTTAATGTGTTGCTATAACTTGATAGTAAGTAAATACGATATTGTGACTTCTTGATGAAAATTTATTTTAAGTATTGAATTATGATTTATGAGGTTATTCCGAATTTTAGCTCAAACTTTTTCTGCATAATATATTTATCTTGAATTGATTTTATGTAATGAAAATAATTCTTCTAAAAAATATAAAAAATCTGTAGCATAACAATATTAACTAATAATATCTGTAACTGCACAGAAATAATATCTATTTATTAACATCTTAGAGCGGTGATGCGGCGGGATGATAATTATGTTGGGAAAAGGGTGATAAATATGAAGGTTGATGGTTGGACAGTAAGAGGTAGGCCAAAGAAACGATGGGTGGACTGTATAAAAGAAGATATGAATGAAAGAGGTGTGAATGCGGAAATGACTAAGAAGAGAGAAGAGTGGAAGGAAAAAACCTATTGCGCCGACCCCAAATAATGGGAAAAGGGCAGGATGATGATGATGAACTTTTTACAGCAATAAATTTCAATTTTACCGTATGTATATAGAATACCATACCTTCCACTCATCATCATCATCATCTTCTTCAGGAGGTTGCTCTTGTGTGACGACGCCATTCGGTTTACCATTGTTGTCCTTTGGCTCATCTGGCTCTACCAGCTTAATCAACTGAAATTATATTGAAAACGAATTTAATAATTGTTTCATTATTTTATTCCTTACTACTTGAAATTGGAGAAATTGTAAAATCAAACATATGAGGAGATATTAAAGTATTAACATGTTTCTCAATAAGGTTGAGTTGGTTATTGATTGTCTTTTAAAATAAAATCCATTCTATGAATACACACAACCTTAACTATGAGCAAGGTAATTTGAAAAGACTTGAAAGTATTAACATGTTAAAAACTCACTTCCTTAGAATAAAGATTGTTGAGTTCATTATTTGATTGCCTTTTAAATTAAAATTATTTATTCATTGTCTGAATAACAGGTAACCTTAACTATGAGCAAAGTATTGATCAAAACAAAAATGTTAGAAATAAGCCTTGCTATTCATCACTTCATTGCATTAAATAATATTCATATAAAATTTTCATATAATTTATAGACTTACCTCGAGCATTTCATCATTGAGCGAGTTCAACAGGCACCCCAAGAACTCCTCAGCATCCTCTTGCCTGCCCTCCTGCGATCCAGGGAAGGGTCTCAACGCCCTGAGGACTCGGAGACCAGCCGAGCCATCGAGAGGTGGTCCAGCCGGTACGGACACTGTGCTGTTGGTCGCGTCACCGCGCGCGCGCCGGTTGGGCCCGGCTAGTGGACTGAACTCGTAGCATAGTTCCACCCTGTAATATGATTGTAAAAATAGATAGATGGTCTTAGAAATACAATGAAGTAGGATTGAAGTGTTTTTAAAAGGAAAAGTTACAAGTTTACAAACGGTAATCTGTGTTAATTATTTCATCTTTTCTCAGTAAATGAATGCTATGATCAATGATATATGTAAGTATAGATATTTTATATGCATACAAAACTATCATAGAAACATGTGACCTGTTGAGTAACCAAGTGAATTTGATACATGGCTCCTATTTGAAATATCATGATTAGCTTTCAAGAAACATAATATATATAATTATTTTGTCATTGGCTATGGTGTAAATGGTAATAATATAATACAAGGTTCTGGATGAATGTTTTGTCTATATTTGCACACTACAACCAGTATTTTCATTAATGTGTTACATAAGTATTGCTAACATTGTGTAATCAAAAATTAAGCTAGTTCTTTATTTGCTTATTCATAAAATAGTAACTGGTTGTTAAAAATGTACATCCACTTTTAAAATGTAGGAATGTTGGGAAACTGCCAAGGACAGGCGTCTATTCGGAAATGGGACAAAGTAATTGTAAACAGAGATTATTACAGTGTGAGAATAATTCATAGTTGCTTTGTGAAAAAGAATATAAACTTACATTGAATCAATAACGGGCGTGCTTGACTTTCCGCGGCGAGTTTGGTACGGAAGTGCCTTCAGCATATTGTAGAAAGGCGGACAAGCAATCAGTGCTTGCAAGATCGCATTTACATAGCAGTAGTTAGAACGGTTTGTAAGACCACGCGGCAATAACGATACCGGCCTGTTGTCCAATTGATATTTAGCTAGGAATTCTGAAATACGACAAATATTTTTATATAAGTCAATAATGATTACGAGGTTTCCTAAGTATAGTATTTATTTTGAATTGAATTGTTGATATATTTACCTCCCATCCTATATGAATTCGGGTCGTCGCTGAAAGGCGATGGCGCAACAGGAAGGGCGGGTGTAGCTTCTTTCTGTACTGGGACTTCGCGTACTTCAGTAGGCGGCTGTGTAGTCACTGGCTTTGCTGTTGTTGGTGTAGTGCTAGTACTGCTAACTGCATTCACTGAAGTCTTTTCCGAGTAAGATATTACTGGTTGGCTCGGTACTGCGGCTGGTGGACGGGATACTGGAGGCTTATCAACACCCACGCTTTGTAATGGCGACGCATCAAAAGGTGGAACTTTAGCGACTGGTTTCTGCACGTTAGGAGCTACCGGGGGCGTCACTGTTGTCGGGCTGACAGGTTCTTCAGCAGGCACAGGTGCTGGGGCAGCCGTGGTCGTTATACTTGATGGTTTATTCGAGAAAAGGCTCGCCCACGACTTGCCCGGTGCTGGTTGCGGTTGTTGAACAACGGGAGGCGGTACTGGTTCTACTCTGTTTCGAGGAGTAGGCGGTGGTGGGAAATCAGATGCAGTAGGGGCTGGTGGTGGAGGCTGCGGTACTGGGGGCGGTTCTGGAACTGCAGCTACTTTGCGCGAATGTGCGAAAGGCGACTTATTCGTCACGATTAGTGGTGGTCCCTGAGCATGGAGAGTAATAGAAATCGGCATTGGCGCTTTGCTTGGCGGTAGCGGTGGTTCACGCTTTATATGTTCGACAGGTATATTCTTCTCTCCGTCTGCATTTTCGCTTGAAGGTGAACGGTTAGCAATACCGTCACGTTTCTGTCTATTTCCGAATGGCGCTTTCGGAGTGGAAACCGATTGTTGCACTGGAACCACAGTCGGTAGCGGCGGTTTCGGTGGCTGTTTTCCAGCGAATGGGGCGGTTGGACCTTTAGCTGCTTTGTTGACGACTGGCGGAATTTTAGCCCCAGCATTTTGCATGTTTGGTATCTGTGGTGGTGGGTAAGTTTTTGGGATATTTTGCACTTGATTAACGTCTTGCATTTTGTTCTCAGGTGTCCAAGCAGGCTTAGTAGGATCGGTTTTTAGTGTTGGCGAAACTTTGTCAACAGTAGCGTTAAGGGGCTTCGCATTAGGATCATTGGGTCTGTCTTGTTTTGGACTTCCAGGTCCTTTGGTAATTTTGAGATCTTTCATCGGTAGCGATTCGACGGTACCCGCCGTCGACGCAGTCGCCGTGGAAGTCACCGGCTGACTCTTCTGATCTTGATTTTTATCATTGTTAAAGTTTTTGTTGTGTTGACCTTGTACGAAATTCTTAGCGTGCACGTTAAATTGATGTGGAGTCGACTGGTGTGGCGGTTGAGGCATCGGCATCGGCGCCGGGTGATGTGGAGGTGGGATGAACATTGAGGGCATGTATTCCACGCCGCCTTCAACGGGCGGGCCGTAGGGTGGAGCATAGTGTGCTCCCGCATAATAAGCCTCGACGGCTTCTTGTTCCATTACCACTTCTTGTGAATATTCATCTGGACCTTTTTCTCCAGCTTCACCCTCGATCGGGATCGGGTATTCTGGATAATATGGTGGATATGGATACGGCCCGTACACTAAAGGCTGGTACATCGGTAGGTGGTATAGAGGCGCACCTTGAGCTTGCGCAGCCGGGTAGTACTGTGGATAGGGGACATAGTATGGTGGCTGCGGCTGCGGAGGAGACGGCGGACGCTTGTTGCGTCTATCGCGCCTGTGATTGCGGGGCGGCCTGTCGACTTGCTGCGGGACGTACTGCGGCTGCGGCTGGTAGTACTGCCCCATGTAGCCGTGCACGTTGACGTTGGCGGTGACCTGGCTGACGTACACGTTGGGCGGCGCGACGGGCCACTGGGGCGGCGGGTAGGCGGGCGGCTGCGCGTAGGGCGGCGGCGGCCCGGCGCGCTGCGGCGAGTGGGGCGCCATCTCGCACTCGCCGCCCGACAGGCTGTCCAGACTGCTCGACACGGTCGGTGGGCCCGCCGTGCTCGATGAACAAGATGACACGTCTGGGAATTTTAATATACATAATTATTCACTACAATAGGTTTCACACACATATATTTTCCATTCCCACAGTATAATATGGTCTTTTTTATAAATAAATAAATAAATAAATACTTTCGTATGTCCTTCCTTGGGTTACAAAGAATCTATTTACAAAATCCAAATCAGTCCAGTAGATTCCGAGCTTATTCAATTTAAATAAACAAACAAAAATCAATTCTTACCTCTTCATTAGTACATACATCAAAGTTGTTTTCTAATGTTTTTGTATGAAAAGAATAGATAATAAAGATTTAAGGCTTTAAAACTACAAAATTCATTTTGATGATGATTTGGTTCAAAAGGAATATTTATTAAATATATAGAATGCATATGTAAAGTAGTTTTACACACTTGTGCGAACCCAAGGCAGGTTTATTTATTTTTTTGACCTACTTAATATTTCATTCCATTTGCATTATGATTAAATTCATTTGGTTTGAGAAGACTTCTTAAAAAGTCCAAAAAGTTATAGCGTTTGACAGAATTGGCAATAAAGATTGGTGTGATAGTAACTCCTTCCATCTAGATTTAAAGTAAAGGGGAGAACTTTAATATTTAATCATAAATCTGACTGTGATTTTTCTTCTGAGCAATGAAACTTTATTTTTACCTCCATTGAAAAAAACCCATACCTGTTGTAGATTCGGTCCAACCGTTTTGACCGGCGGACGCGATTTTAGGAGTTTTCTTGAACAGCGCGCACTGCAAACTGCTCAGTTCCGCTTCTTTTACATCTGACAAGTCTAGGAACTGATATTCCTGGAAAACGTCACGCGACTTTATAAATACAATTCAAATAGACATTTATGCCACAACCTCTTACTAAATACATAAAAAAAGGAAAAATAGTATTTGACATTTAAGCAAAGGAATGTACTTTATTTCCCCCTTTCCTTTAATTTGACAATTTTTTATTGAATATTCATGTGAAGCATTCTCTGTCCATTAAGAATAATAAAAATATAATAATAAGAGTAGAATTGTATTGACATTATATATAGGTATATTTTATACACTAATTTTATGAACACCAGTTTCAACCTTGAGTTTATTACCTGGAACTAATTTAGTCACTTTAATTTGTATATCAAGAAGGAAATGTACTTATAACCACAGAGCAAAATACCTGAATTGTGACTTACTTTGTTATTCAAAATAATTTTGGTCCATATCTCTTCATTTAGTTAAAAACTGATATATTAAAAATTTATTAAATTTAATTAACCCGTAATGTTGTCATGATTAAATTTTGAGTTGCAATATACTTTATTTCACTATGGTTTAATTAATATTAAAATGAAAAATTACATTATTCAGAAGTAATGTATACCTATAAATAAGTTTAATAAGTAATTAAAGTATTATGTTTAATCTAGTACATTGATAGCACAAAAAATGATCTATAATATAATAATGAATCGCAAAATGTGTTGGTAAACGCATAACTCAACCAAGTGTAATTTGGCCAATTCTTTTTTTTAATGTTTGTTGAAGGTCAAGGAAAATTTTTACGGGGAGAAAAAATCTAATAATTGCTTAATTAGCTGACAGGGACATAATTTAAAAGTAATAAAACTATTGCTGGAAAGAAAATAACTATCAATGTACTTATCACAAATAATAAAACTAAGCTACATGCAAATTTCATTTCACTTTATTTTTCATGTGAAACAAGGGTGTAAAAATTGGCAATACTTATACTGAAATAAATTTTTAGATATACAAAAACATCAACATTGTAAGAAACTGCAATTTTGTGAAGTTGCTTAATTTTTTCATAATGTGAATTATAAAACATTGTCCTTGCAAAGTTTTTGTAACTTGTTCATCTCTAGGTATTTGTGAGTATGATTTCTATTTAAATATTTTAAATGAAATATAGTTTTTACTGCACAGTGGAATATAAAAGGTATAGGTAAAGCATATTTGATAAGTCTGTTGCTTTACATATAAGGACATATCTTTTTTACTATATACTAACCATTAATCCATTGCGGGAGTCTTTGAATAGTTAACTGAACTATTAAAATTTTAAATTAATACTTAATTTTTGTATTGGGATACAAGTACTTTATTTAAATATTAATCATTTGAAGTATATGGCTTCTCAAACTGTTGACTTTTTAAATAATATAAACATATCATATCTGATATTTATAGATTAATACTTTCCCCACCTGATTTTTTTCATTCCCAAATAATGTGTTTATATTTAACATTAATCATTGAAAATATATTAATCTTCAAATACAGGCTGACTTTTATCTTGGTATTTGAGTAAATAATTCAAAATACAACAGCATAACTTGTGAAAACAAATAAATGTGATATTACTATATCAAAATAAAGAACAATAAATGTCCTGATATTAATATGCTGTTACCAAGTAAAGTTTTATATTACTGTCATTCAATTAATTTCATTATATGTAAATATTTTAATAGTATATGACATGTTGTTCATATGAAATAACTCAATGCATGAAGTACAAACTTGTAAAATAACAGTAACCGTTTCAATAACCTTTCCATTTAATTTATACCTAACTTTTAAGTTGACAGTTGGGAAAGGATTATTTATAAAAACCTTGTTTGCATGATGAATTTATCGAAATAGTAATGATTTAAAATTTTACTCAAACCATTTTTATAGCTTCATAGGTAACCTACATTCTGTGTTAGAAATAGAATTGACATGTGGTACATACTAAAGGAACTGAAGCTTAAAATCAACCATTCCATGTGTACCGTAAATAATTAGAAAATAAAGTAGTAATAATATACCGTTCATTATTATTGCATCAGTCTAAAAGAAAAACTGTAATAGATTTCAACAACTGGGTAACCTTGAAAATACCGCAAAATGAACAAGAATGACACTTAATTTATGAACATTGAACTTCTGTCAGATTTATAGGTTACTTGTGTGCCCCCAAATGCAAATCATGAGATAATAAGCGTAATAGTAAAAAATATGCTACATTTTTACCAATAATAAGCATGCAAAATCATAATATATGAAATTTCCTTAGCCGATTTTAAAACAACAACAAGTCCATCTAAGCACATGTGGTTTGTCAAATAATGCGATGCAATGAAATAGTGAAAATGACATACCTAGAACCCATGTTTACTGATTATTTCCAACAAAATCACCGGTACATTAAGCATGATTTTTCAGCATCTATTTTTCTCTCGTAATTAATACAAAGCTTCAAAATGTGCGGAGCATTTGAAGGACTATAAAATGGCGTAACAACGCTCAGTTGCCGGGTGCCATGTATTGACAAATCAACAAACTTGACTTTGTGTAACCCCAGAAGGAAACATCTACTAATGAAACTATTAACACTTACCTCCCACGTGCACACATTTTCTGGAAAGAGATATTTTTTCTAATATAATGGCCAGTTTCAATATCACCAAAACAAGAAACAAAAGCCAAACAAAATTATAAGTATATTGCTGTAATTATATAATGCTTACCGTTTTCATCAAATCCATGGCCTTTTACAGAACACCATTACGAATTTTATTGCCTTTTTTTACATAGGTAAAAATACTGCGGCTTTGTGGAATAAAAATCTTGAAACGGGATAAACGTCGAGGCCATGCACTCACCGACACATAACAGGATGTGACAAATGCCGCGCCATTTTCAATTTTATCTCACGGACCAATCGCGGAGCAAAATTCCTGTCATAGACAATATGAACGAAGTGCGTTGCCATTTTCAGAGTGTCCGGAAGCTACGTATAGGATCACATTTTTATTGAGTTATCATTAACATAGTAAACAATTATGATTTTTTAACCATAATAAATTACTTCATAATTTATTTTGTCCTAACTGTAGTATTTATAGTAATAATAATTAATTAAATGAATTATTAGAATGATGGATAAATTTCATCCACAAATTTGCTTGTATCTATATCCCAATTCAATATCCAAAATATTAATAAAACAAAAACGGCGGGAAAACTAGAATGTTTTCCGAAACTTTGTGAAACAATTAAAATAGGTAAGAAATTATTTATACTCTCTGTCTCTGATTTATAATCTATTTTTAACCTCAACATTTATTGTAAGAAGCGGGATTTTAAACAATGTTGATGATTAATATAGCTGATGATTTTTTACCCGCATAAGAAACGCGAGCTCTGTGATATTATTCTAGGTAATTTATTATATGCTTTTTACTTCTGCGTGTGCATGTTATTTATTTCGGTAGAAACATTTTTGATAAAGCGCTACACTGCTTGTACTTCTTAGTTTTGAACTATGTATGTATTCCCAAAGTAGCAATGTTCTTTGTTCTGTTTACTTTTACATACTTATTCTTTTAAATTTTATTTGTTTCAATTTTATTAAGTTTCACTTTACAACCTTTACAACCAAATCTGCTGCAATTAGTTTACTTTATTTTATTTTATTTTAGTTTACAAACTAACCATTTGTACTAATCCATTTAGCCAAAACTAAACCTATAAACAAAAAAAAATTGTTCAAGCTTATTAAAATTATAAATTTAATATTGTTATACAGAGAATTTAAACTATATCTTTATAATTATTATGTATTTAAGCTATAGTCAGAATCAAACTAAAGGGCGTAGGGTCATAAAAAATAAGTAAAATATTCAAGTGTCTCAATAAGTCAGAAAAGCCGCAACTTTTACACACGTTTGAGACAAATCTTTATGATTTTGTTGTAGTGAAATTAACGTGTATTGGTATTTTGGAATGACACAGACTACGTTGAAAATTATTGATTTTTTTTTCAAGATTTAACTATGCATATTGAAAGTGCCTGCTTTTCTGACTGTGAGACACTTGAATATTTTGATAAATATTTTATTATGACACTTCCAGAAAAGTAATTTTAATTGTAAGATGCATAAATCGTAACAAAAATACCAATATTGATCTATTCCGCGAAATAACGTTATGGATTCCAATAATGTGTATGGCACACGTTTTCCGGTTACGCTACCCTCTCTTTATTTACTTACTGAGGACATATTCATAACGAAAGTATACGACCACACAAGTTTATTTTTATTCCTAACTTTGAGATTATACATGAAAAAGTACCCTGATGTTGAGTATTTGATGATGGGTATTATTACATATTGTTTTTATAGAAGATCGCCGTAAACAGTACTGTACTATGTAACGTGCGGTGAGGCCCTCAAGGCCTATATTCTTACTCTATTCCTCTACTTCGTTTCTCTCCTTACTCCCTTTTGCCTTAAGCCGGCAAGGCATCTACACCTGTTGTTGCCGCTGTCTATGGACTGCGTTAGTCGCTTAAAATCAGGTCAACCGCATGCTCCATTTCTCGCTATAAAAAACCATTTTCATTCTTAATGATACCACATACGGCCGCAAAACAATGTCCATATGTCCGTACTCCGCATATATGTATAAGGACGCAGGTACTTAGATTTTGCTCATTTCAAATTAATTTCTTCGGCCTAAACAAAACTCTAGATGGGTTTTTTTTCCAAATTATTAATCTTTTCATCATTTAACCCGTCTCTTATGCCCAGTTCCTATAAAAATAAAACGAGTTGTTATTCTTACGGACAGTACGATATCCTACTAGGCGTAAGTCTAATCCGTATCTATAATAAACGTAGCGTTAAAATAACCATCAAAACTTGGTTCCGATTGGTTGATTAAAACCGATCGTTAATGCAAACGATCTGTAGATGTGATACTATGATGTTCCATGGTTTATGGGAGCCGGACCTTAATCTACCGAAATCAAAACACAAATCTTTAAGCATATTTTCAAAACTCACAAGTCGACCTTAAATTTGCCCAACCCGAATTCAAACTCAATCCAGATCTCAACACCAATTCTTTCAACTCGTGCTCTAATCTCGCAACCAGTTCTCAAATCTCTTAACCCGTAGTCAAACTTCCCAAGGAGTGAAATTTAAATATAGGTTCAAAGATTTGATAATCTTTCAAAAGAGAAAAAGTAGGCAGTCATGTTCATATGATTCGGTGTTTCCTCTACACAGAAACTAAAAAACACACAATATAGCCTTTTCCTTATTATTATTCCAGGAAAAACCATTTTCCCACTGATTTTATTTCCTATCAACAACATCTACACAAAAAATAATCACGAACCAATCAGTTATTCAAGTGAAAATAAATAGGCATAGTGAAGAAAAAGTAATTTTTGCGAGATGAAACATTAGGATATAATGTCACGTAGGAGACGAATTAGATCGGCAATACAAACAACGCGAATATTTGTTGAGAAGGTTTGCTAATACTCGTGGGCAGGTACTGACTCACCTAAATATGATATAGCGATGTCCTTTCCACGTAATAGGAAGAAAGAAATTTAATAATAGTGTGATGCTTGCGTTGCTCTCGAATTTTCTAAGAGGGCAATAACAGCTTAGGGCCTAAAAGGACCACGTCTCGCGTATTTATGAAACAAATAAATGGAATTCAAATATAGATATCGCATTATTCATTCCCGAGGATTTTATTTGATTTCCAGAGAAATTACTCATTAGTAATATGAAAAGTGACGAAGTTATGATTTTGTGTTCATTTGAAGACAAATGTATGTATTTCAGAAACAAATGTCAGTATAATTAGGCATTGTATTGTTAGACTAAATAATTGGTAACTTAGAAAGACATACTTATTATACCTGTAGCGTTGTCATTTTAAAACCCGGTAATATTTCTTAATTTTGGGCTCAAAAATGTATAATTAACTAGCTTTCCGCCCGCGGCTTCGCTAGCGTGGACCCGGTAATTATTGGAATTTTTCTCGCCGTAAAAACCATGCTTGAACTCCAACGAACATTTAAAAAAAAGAATTGTCCAAATTGGTCCAGTCGTTGTTGAGTTATGCGCTTACCAACACATTTTGCGATTCATTTTTATATATAAGATTTTATAATTTTAATTACATTTATCAAAACTAAATTCGATTTAAAATTCCAACAATGAAATTTATACGTCAGGTCGTGATTAATAGAATAATTCTCACTGTTCAATTATTCTCGTTGTAAGCCAGGAAACTGTACAATATTTAAATGAATGTGGCATTAATCCATGGCAGGATTTACACCGCGTAACGTCCCGGTCGTTATTTTATAATTAATAACACTTGCTGAGGATAATTAGATACTTTTTATTCAGGTGACTTAGCCACTGATCTATATACGTATAAATATCTGTGTTTTTAAATACATTACACAATTGTATCATTGGTCATTTCATATTTTAAATTCAATTCTATATGGTTTAATTTGTTTAAGTTATGAGAATAGTTCCATCTTTCATAAGGGCCTAACTCGAAAGTAATAACTGTAAAAAATAAAATAAAAGGAAGATACAAAATAAGCAGACAAGGAAAATTAAGACGTAAAGCGGTCTTACACAAAATAAATGCACGGCATTATTTCAATTCTTGTTTCTCTTTCTATTTCCAGATCTCTGTGGTCGTTAATGGCGATTTAGTTCATATTTTAAATTAAATATGATTGGATTATTATATTTCATCATTTAACCATTGGGCGATCAATAAGCATTTACTTACTGCATTGGTGTTGGTGAGAATCAATGAAACAGTACATAGTGGGTGTTTTATATACAATTATAAAAATGTTGTAATTGTGGATTCTACAACTAAAAGTTACAGAACCAAAATGTAGAGTTCAATTGGCAATAAAAACTTTTTTGAACAAAAAACTTAAAATTCGAATACCTCATAAACTTTTCGCGAAACATAAATGCGGGAGATTTTATAGCATTTCAAGCCTTCTATATGTTGAGTTATCAATAACTTTGTAAAGTCATATTATTATACTTTAAAAAATAATACTTCACTTTATTACGAAATACTTAATACATAGGTTGCACTTTTTTGGAGTATATGTAATAGCCGACAATTTAAGATACTGGCTGAATTATTCAGGGTTGTCAAAAATTCTGACCCGATTGTGGAGACAAGCTACCTAATGGTTTTTAGATTTAAAACAACTACCTGTGGCCTCAGGTGATCCTGAAGCCAATTCTCTCAAAAAAAAGTACAACTCTGCCTCCAGATCCTTCAAGAAGAATATATCCAAGGCAAAGTCTGAATTAATTGGCAGAATTGGTGAGCGATTGACGCGATACCCCTCAGGTACACGCGCTTTTTGGTCGCTTGCTAAAGCTGTACAAGGCAACTTTTGTCGATCGTCGTTTCCGCCCCTGTGTAGGAGTGGCGATTCATTGGCCCATACTGCGAAGGAGAAAGCCGACACTTTGGGCACTCTCTTCGCATCGAACTCGACTGTGGATGACGGGGGAAAGACACCGCCAACTATCTTGCGTTGCGCAAGTTCTATGCCTGAGGTGAAATTCACCCAGCGCGCCATACGCAAGGCTCTTTTTTCCCTCGATATCCATAAGTCTAATGGGCCCGACGGCATTCCTGCCATAGTACTCAAGACCTGTGCTCCTGAGTTGGCTCCGGTCCTGACGCGTTTATTTCGGTACTTATACACGACTGGCACTGTCCCGAGTGTTTGGAAAACTGCTCTGGTACACCCTATCCCAAAAAAAGGAACGCGCTCGGATCCATCTAACTACAGGCCGATTGCAGTCACGTCCTTGTTCTCCAAAGTGATGGAATCCGTCATTAATTGCCAACATTTACGGTATCTAGAAGATCACCAGCTTTTAAGTGACCGCCAGTACGGTTTCCGTCATGGTCGTTCAGCTGGTGATCTCCTTGTTTACCTGATACACCGTTGGGCAACGGCAGTTGAGAGCAAGGGCGAGGCTCTGGCAGTTAGCTTAGATGTAGCGAAAGCTTTCGATCGGGTGTGGCACAGTGCGCTTCTTTCCAAACTTCCGTCATACGGGCTTCCCGAGAGATTGTGCAAGTGGGTCGCCAGTTTTCTCGCGGGCCGCAGCATTAAAGTCGTCGTCGACGGTGCATGCTCCGAGTCCATGTCCGTGAATGCTGGTGTCCCTCAAGGCTGTGTGTTGTCGCCTACGCTATTCCTTCTGCATTTCAATGACATGTTACAAACACATGATATTCATTGCTATGCGGATGATAGCACGGGCGACGCCACCTACGCTGGTCATGCAAATATCTCTCGGGATGAAGTCGAAGAGTATCGAAAGGAACTTGTTTCGAAAATTGAGAGTTTACTAGAGGAAATCTCAATGTGGGGTCAACACAATCTCGTTCAATTCAACCCCACTAAGACTCAAGTTTGTGCGTTTTCCACCAAGAAGACTCCCTTTGTCGTGACACCTCGGTTCCAGAACACTTCCCTTGCCACTCAGCCTTGTATCGGAATACTCGGCATCGACATTGCGAGTGACGTTCAGTTCCGCGGTCATTTGGAAGACAAAGCTAAGTTAGCTTCGAAAAAACTGGGTGTTCTTGCTGGGGCGAGACAGTATTTCACGCCGGCTCATCGCCTACAGCTTTACAAGGCTCAAGTCCGGCCGCACATGGAAGACTGTTCTCATCTCTGGGCGGGAGCACCCAAATATCAGCTTCTTCCACTTGACCGCATTCAACGTCGAGCGACTCGAATCGTCGATGATCCCGAGCTCTCTGATCGGCTTGATGCACTGGCACTGCGACGAGACGTCGCATCTCTTTGCGTATTTTACCGCATTTACAACGGAGAGTGTTCTGAAGAACTGTTCGGCTTACTACCACCGGCTAAATTCCACCATCGCACCGCTCGTCATAAACTACGCTACCATCCTCACCACCTGGATGCGTTTCGATCGACGACGGTGCGATTCTCTCGGCACTTTTTCCCTAGAACTATAGGAGTGTGGAATAACCTACCATCTTCGGTGTTCCCGAATCGTTACGACATTGGGACCTTCAAAAAAAGAGCATATAGACACTTAAAAGGCCGGCAACGTATTCGCAAT
>LQNK01000491.1:62599-74687 GCA_001586405.1 Phoebis sennae
TATAAAAAAAAAAAAAAAAAAAGTCAGGATCAACGGGTACTCTATAGGTTATCTATTTATATTTACCAATACAACTGAAGACCTTTTTTTTAATATAATTCATTCTTTTTCACCATTAAAGATAGATAAGGATGATTAAAACCCCATTAAAACGAAATGCCAGAGGAATTTGAATATGAATAAGGGATGTAACAGTTATATTTTAATTTAAAGCCTGAAAATAAAAGGAGTCGTAATTAGAAATAAATCAAAGAGAGGGAAAAACGCTTTTGTAATGAAATCTCGCCGAATCAAATACTCCGTGCTCCTAATTTGACGCTATCATTGATCTCGAGGTTTACCATTCACAGCTAAGTAATTATTCCAAACATGTTTATTAAGGAAATTCATGGTCATACGACATTTTATTGGCCTGTTTTTTGATACTATTGGTACTATATAGAAACAAAGTAACGTGTTTAATTTTATCATCGCATGTGACATTTGAAACAAGATTATATTCAATTATTTATTACTAGCTGTGCCTCATGGATAAATTGTATCCTATGTCCAATATCCGGTTTCAATCTAAATTGGTACATTCATTCAAAGAGGTTCACTCGTCAAGAAGAGACGGACAGAGTTATTTTCGCACTTCAAAGTCAAAACGTTTATTTTCCAAATTAGCCTCCTTCCAGGCGCGTTTAGAAGGTCATTTACGATAAGATGATGTAAGATCTTTGGCAAAATAAATATATGATATATCTGTTTAAATTATGAAAAGGAAGTTAAATTATACACTAGAGTAGAAAATCTGAAAAAAAAGTTTATGTGAAAATTATTAATATTATATTACTTTTGCTGAAAATTCAACATAAAAATTTATTGGATTTGCATATTGAGAGTCATATTATATTGTAATACAAAGAAACTATGTGTTCTTATAAAGCTTATTAATCATTTGACTTATGAGTGTTGATCCTTTTTTTTTCTTTATTTTATTAGCTACATTTACACTTTGTGTATGCCAGCACCATCGTACCCTAATACTTACATAAAGCTACTAACTAATACGTCGCTCGAGACAATACTTAACAAATATTAAAACTTTCTTTGTTTCCAGTGAATTTGGAGATGCTAAAAAGCTATGAAAGGACCCCAAATAAGAGTGTTCATCCTCTTCCCTAACTCACCAACATCTTCTTAAAAACGCTTTTAAAATAATGTAAGCAAAGGCAGCTTAAACATTAGCAAGTATAATATTTAGTTACTAGTACAGAAAGTGAGTTTAACATACTTATTTGAAAATATAATTTTTAAAACAAATATTACGTATACTCAAGAAAATTTATCAAGAAAAACTTATAAAATACTTTTTATCTATTTAATCAAGATAAAAAGGCTCTGAGAGAGTCGTTTTAATAATTTACATAGAAATTAGAGCTGGAGTATATTGCTAATAGAAATCAAATAGATTTCTTTTAAATGTACGGCTTTTAGTCGTCTATATACGCGCTTAGCCTGATTGGCAACTAGATTTCAAATTAAATAATTTTAAAACACTTAAAAATTTTGCAGATCAGATTAGAGAAATTAATAGGGTAAAATTGAGATTTTTTTGCTCGTTTTTAATATATAGCTTCAGATCAATGGTTCAGCGTGATTGTTTGCTAAACTTTTGTATTTACGTTCTATTCGTGAACACACGTTTGGAGATAAATATATGCATCGCCGGAATATTCATGTCGAGCCTTTGACCGTAGGTCTGTTGTAGGCAACAGCCTGCAAAGTTTTCGTCGGAAAAAACGAACAATCCTAATGGCAGTAATTCCCCCAGGGAATACGCCATAAGGCATGAAAAGTAGCCCTATAATAATAGCTCCCCTGACCAATTTTTGCCATGCGCATTCCTGCGCACAAGTGTACGCGCGAAGACAAGTGCACTCTCTATTCCTTTACTCTCATAACCCGATGGGACGGCAGACCGACTCGACCGGCGAGAGGTCAGGCACAGGACCGACGGCTTTACGTGCTCTCCGAGGCACGGGGGTGCTCCAACACCGCCAACTTCCAGACTCAGGGCTGCTACAGAGATTTCTTTGTCAGAAAAATCGCAATATTTTTTTTTGTCCTCACACGGCATAAGAAACCGAGACCCCTTGATCTGTAGTCAAAGATGCAACCACTAGACCAAGACTAATTCAGTAGTTACATAACTCACTATTTTTAAATCTTATAAAATATTATATTATCAACGATCTATTTTAATATAAAATAGGAGCTCGTAGGTATATAGACCTACGTATCAATATCGAGAGATACGCTAAACTTAGGAAGTCAAAGTTTTAGACGATAACATGTTAGCAACATAGGCACCGTTATTTGATACGTAGATTAATTCTCAAATCTGTCCAAACAATTAGTTCAACCCTCTTCATAATGTAGGTGTCACTGACATACAATTACCATGAACAAAGATGAAAGCATTCTTTATATGTGCAAAGTTTGTCATAACATAATTTTAAAAAATAAATATGAAAGGGGCATATCTCTATGGCACCTGAGGGTATGAGGGACCATATGAGGGTTCCACGGCTTTCTCACAAGTCTAACCGCGCCAAGCCAAGCCTACAGGCCTTGGGAACTGTCGTATCTCATGAGTTCTGTGGTGGGAATGCTCAGTATGGGCCGCGATAGGCCTACTAAGGCGGCCTGTCGCCTGGCGTGGCCTGTTGTCAGGCGGGCCGTGGGTCTTAGATGCTCTGTTGTGACAGCACTATCTGCTGTTGTTTATGACAGCAATAAGAAAGGAGAAGACATTAGAAAATAATTGATAACTAGAATCATTAGAAAAAGTACTTTGTCATTCATGATGTTATCATATCAACCACTCATCTGTGGTGTACCTTTTTGTCTCAGTTTGTAGGTATTGAAACAATGCTCAACACCCACATTGAAATAGAAATACCAGAGGAATAATAGAATAGCTTGCCACAATACTAAATGTTACTTGCAAAAACATGATTAGTATTTATTAGTCCACTGTAACAGTTACTGAAATTTGGAGCACGTATACCCTTGAGCTTAAAATTAATGGCTAACATAGTGGCTATATGCACAAATGAATACTATTTGCCGGGCCACTTCGTCACCATTACCTTTATAATGGAATGCAATTCTTAAACAATATTTATTTGTTCTTATTAATTATATTTATTTATTCTTATTAATTAAAATCTTTCTGATGCGTACCTCGTACCTATTCTATTCGTACCTCATGTATGCCAAAAATATAAATTACTGGCCGCGCCGCAGTTTCACCCCCGTAACTTTTTATCCCGTCGCAACTCAGGGATTAAAAGTATATGTTATTCTATATGTTTTTCAGAGCCCTAACCGATACTTACACCAAGCTTCATCATAATCGGTACAGTAGAATGCGGTGAATGAGTAACATACATACATACATACATACATACATCCTCACAAACTTTCGTATTTATAACATTAGTAGGATACACAAGTATCAATTTGAAAATGAGAATCAAACACTTTTTAACTATACGTAAAATAAAAACCTGTAGATTAAATACATTGTTTTATTGCGATTGTTTCGTAAATTTTACATAATAAATTGATATTTTTACTGCAACAAAACAAGAAAAAGAATGAAATTATCCTTTGGTATAATATAAAAAGTATTTTTGTAATGACCACGACTCGGCATATACCATAGTCATACAACTATACCGTTGATATTATTCTGTTACGACACTTCGAAGATAAACACAAAAAGTAACAATTTCTTTCTGACAATATAAGTAGTGATATATTAGAAGTACAAGAACTGGTGCAAAAGAAAAACGTTCCCAATATAAAGGAGGTTTATGAAGTGTTTATTTTATATGAATTTACGTAAATTGTAATAGCTTAGTTTCTAGTGTGTATCCACGGGGAATTGCAGCGCAAACGGCTCTCAGTTTAAAATTCACGGCGGCTACACCGAATAAAATTGGGACGAAATTCAGGTTCGACATTCGATAGGTTGAAAACTATGCATGATATTATTTTGTTAGTCTCGTTAGTATGGAAGCGACTCAATAATGTTCTATAGTAATTTTTTTTCTTTTATATTTTTGTGTATGCTGCGTATTTACCCCAAATACTGACTTTTCTCAAAGCTTTAGAATAATGTGTGTTTTGTTGTCTGAATATAATCAGAATAAAATGTCAGAAGTAATCCCTGTATGACTTTTTTGCATCTTAACTTTTATGGTAAAACTAACAAATGATCATGTGGGCTATTTGCAGTATTTGCCTGTGAATATGTTTACATTAAAAGTGTGGCAGATGTTTTACTTACCTCAAGAAAAATGTTGGATTAAGAAAGTTAAATAATGAAAACGTTATCCTTTTTTAATGAAAGAAGAATGTTTCGTAGTTGCAATTTTTGGCTTTTATGCATTATTTTAAGTCATAATTTAAGTCCATTTCAACTCAGTATAATTTTATTCCACTCCCTAAAGAACATAAGACTATATTATAGTTAAATAATAAAGCGTTCCGTGCTATCAACTAAATTATTAAAATGATACTTTGCCATTGCTATTTACATTTCTTATAAGGCTTTGATAACGATACCTCATTAAAATTTCATTTATTAATTAATATAAATCTTAAAGCACGAAGTTTATCGGAAGGTAAAGTTATAAATATAATAATTGAACGCGCAGATCTGCGAACTTTTAAATTATGATTAACTTTTTTAATACTAAGAAATGTTGAAGCCGCGATGAATATATTTCTTTAGGGTGAAATGTTTGGAAGCGTTTAAGGTAAAACAAAATGATCTAGTATCTACACACAACAAACACTTTAATAAATTAGGTGTCCCGGATAAGGGTAAAATATTGATATAGTGAAAAAAATACCAATATGGATGTATTTTTTAAATTATGAATTAGTGACATACAGTTATTTCATGGTTTATAATGCAGAATAATTAACTATTTCACGGTTTATTTTAAGGACGATTTTTGACACGAAACGTTGTCGAGAAGCAAAATACAGTGGTAAAAATGTGTAATTAATCAATAAAAGAATTCGTTTATGTATGTAAAATATAAATACAAAAAAGTACAATAAGATTATAAAAAATATTGAGTAGGTACATACATAGGTGTTCTTCTAGCTATTATAGCAACAACAATTTCTACCAGATTTGTGCAACGATCAATTATATATTATTAATGATTGACTATCAAACTCTCAAGTTACTGGAATGGGTACCTTTGTCAAATATACAATAATTGAACATTACCAAAAAATCTTTAACGTGGTACTTTTTTCAAATAACTTAGTGATCCCTATTTAAAATAGTAAAATGACTGTGATGAGCATTTAATGCGATGATGAAGACATCGAAATTTTATATTATTTTATGTCCATAATATTCTATTATTTTTTACAAAAAGAAAAATAAAATTAATGAAACATTGTATTAAATTTTACCTTTAGATTCTAGAAGATTAGAGAACTTCTATATGTTTAGATCTGATGGGATAGGGATTTTTTAAAAATTGGTTACATATTTTAAAATCTATAAAAACATTTACTATTTAATTAAAAAGTTTATAAAGAGAGTGTATAAAATTAAACCTTTCGATAAGATGTAGGTGTTTTTCATTAAATTTATCTCATCATGATGAATATTTTCGAATAGTCAGTAGAACCTCCTACGAGTAAAAAGTTCACACTACAGCCTGAAATTTCAAACGCTTGTTGCTTCAATTGGGCCTGTTTTGACGTTTTATGGAGGTTTGGGTATTTTTTAAATATAGTTTACTCTACTAATTCATAATATAAAAACTTTTTACTACTATTGGTATAAAAAAAGTGTAAAAAAAAAACACCATCGTAGGCGAAACCTACGCACGCCTACGCGGGGCGCGGCGATCGTAGCAGACCAACCGCCACCGCGGCGGGCCGTAGGTATAAAACGCAGTGTGGTGCGTCGAGCCATTCACTTCACGTGGACTAGTGCGCGGTACACGAGTGTTCAGTGTACGATAACTTGCAGGTAAGTTTTAGTGTATAAAAAATACTGAAACATCAAGATACGGAAAAAGTTTCGATATTTTGGGAAATTTTAGACATTTAAAAAGTTTAGTGATTTTTTTTGAGAAAGTTAAGGAGTAATTGATTAACGTAGACTTAGTGAATTTACGTGAGAACTATTCGTAATTTCAAGCGATTTTTTAAAAGTAAAATTCATGAAATTTGAAAAAAAAAATTAATGAAAACTTATAAAAAAATGTAAGAAAAATCATTTCTATTAAATTATTACGTAAAGGTTCAGTCCACATTAATTAACCATAATAAATACAATAATTTTTTGTCTCAAGAAAAATATATACCTTAATATATTCAAAAACAAAATCAATCTGAAAAGAAATTTAGCGAATAGAAATTCTAGAAATTCTATTTCACTGAAAAAAAACATGAAAAGTTTAATTAAAAGTATTTTGTTAGCTTTCACTCACGCTACGAGATTGTCCACTGACCTGTAATCCTATGTGACAATACTTATATATTGGACATCGTTTAAAATATCACTGATACCTTTATTTTCCTCGAAAGCCGATTCATTATTAAAACAAAAACTCATATTCAACGGCGTACATAATAACATCAAAGACAAGGAAACATCTTGTTATCTTAAAAGAAACAAGTATGAAAGAATATATTAAAGCATTGCCTAAAAGGAAAGTTAATTATCGCTTCCGGTAAAAAAATATCTGGTTCCATTAATATAAACTTAAAACTTCATATATATTAAGCGGTTTGTTTTAAAACTGTTACTTTTTGAAACTTCAAAACTCGGTTAGTATAACATTTGCAATAAATATATGTGTTTGTTCATACCTTTTATATTATGAAATATTTGGATAAAATCCACAGTATTAACCACGTAGAAATTCATAGAAAAGAATAGAATAGAAATTATTCACTGTATAATTATCTAAATTATCAAGCTGCCAAAAAACAATAATTTCTACACTTCTACACAAACAGATTATGAACGTACAACAGGCGGTCTTATTGTTAGCAAATAATTTCTACCAGGAAACCTTGATTATTTTATCTCGTAGAAGTTTGCTACGCAGCTCTGTATGTATACGATTTCCTTCGTAAATGTTGATATAAACTTGTACTAAGATAATAAATAAAGTTGTAATGAATATTATTCACTTTAAATAATTTTGCGTATAAAAATCTCCTGAAAAAACTAAAAAATTCCTTGAATATTTTTTTTCTAATTGGTGATAACTTAAAATATAATCCCATTTACCCACGCAATTAAAATTAACTGGCTTCTACTATTGTTTCATATTATTACTATATTTAGAACACTTTAATAGTTATTAATCTAATTTAGAAACAATGAAAATATTAGGTTAAACTAATGATGAAAGCCTCTTTGATTGGGTATAAAATTTAAGGAAAAATAATAAAATTTAAAAATTAATACGTTACTCATTAATTCATTGTTTGATATTCAAATTCATAAAAATATAGATGAAGCTCTAACTCTACTAGCCTTCACCCAGTTTGGCATCACAAAACAGTGTTACATTGTTTAATATAGAAAGGCAATAAGGATTTTCTGCCTGTCTCAGTCGCTACGGCTTAAAAGATTTTGCTGAATCATTAAAATAATCTTAGAATGAAAGTAAATACGATTTTTCTAAATAAACAAAGCGAATATTTTTGGTGTGATGTGATTCAATAACGTCCAATAAAAAGCTTTAACGTGTGATAAAAATATTAGTTTTTGTCGAACCGAATTGGTTGATGAAAAAAGGACGAGTGTTTTTGATTGTTTTTGATTTTACTAAAATTTGCTTCGTTATGATTCCCTTATCAGGAAGCTCGTGCAGGGCAACCAATTACTCCTCATAAAATATAAGCATTAAGTCTAATATAAGAATAATAGTGTTTGCACTGTTTTTCACAGTCGAAGTTTTCAATAACGGTGTATAAAACACCGAAGCATATTAGCTTCATATTGGTGACATCAAGGTATCAGATTATCTTCAACAAGAAATCATCTAACTAATACAAATTCAAGAAGTTTCATATATCGAGCATTTCATTTTTTAGCAACGTGCTATATTTATAACAATCTTTCCAGAAACTCAAATGAAAAATCAAAATCATTTTACAAAACAGCTTTTATTTAACTCCTTTTAAAATTCATTTTTCAAACACTTTTGTACGATGTCAGAAAAGTTTTTCGAAAATGAATTTAAACAATAAAACTTGGGAATCACAAAAATAGAAATCTTTATGAAACATCTAAATTCACATTATATTTTAAAGCAAAGCCTTTTTTTAAGTACAACTTTTTTATTTTTTAATCAGAGAGAAGTCATGACGTATTTTTCTCAGCTAAAATATTGTTTCCGATTTTTAGTTACCGGAAAATAAAGCGTTTCCTTTAGTGCACATTCTATAAAAGCGTCAAACATTTGTTCTAGTGTCACACCATTTTAAACAATTGTTAGTGAAGCATTCCGATGCCACGTGTACCTTGAGTTAATATAATATTAGTAATCAGTTAATCCATATTAATTAAAATAATATATTTGCATTATTTCTCCAAATTATTATCAAATTAGCTTTCTCGTAAAATCAACACTTGAAAATTTTCTGTAAATAAACTAGATAATCTAGTGTCATTGTATGGAAATTAATTATCATGGAGTTCTTGTATATCAGATTTAATTTTGACATTTATACCGGATTTATTATCGAAATAAAAAGAAATGTTGTTTTTTTATGGTATAAGGGTAAACAAATTCGACATTGGGGCCTTCAAGAGAAGAGCGTATTTGTCCATCAAAGGCCGGCAAAGCACCTGTGATGCTCCCGGTGTTTCAGGTGTTCATGGGCGGAGGTGATCGCTTAACATCAGGTGACCCACTTGCTCCTTTGCCTGCTCTGCCATAAAAAAAAAAAAAAAAAACGAGCTGGCGAGTCACCTGGTGTTAAGTGATCAACGCCGCCCATAATTGTTGCTTGGAAATGAAACTTACTGAAAATATTTAACCGTTATTCAATCATATGTAATGGAAAAATAATCGAAATTATTCACCAAAACCACGTTCATGGTTTTAGTGTTATTACTAACTGATTGTGTACGATAAGTCATTCCATTCTCAGCACCGTGACCACTATAAATCTATTACGATTAGGAATAATAAACATGAACTATGCCGCTTTTATTCTCATTATTATTCTTCTTTTTTTGGGTTGGTTTTCCGTGGATCAATCTTAATAAATTATTTAGCTGTTAGACACACAGTCGACACACTCTACGGTACTCAGTAAACTGTCAATCTTACTAAAAATAAACGGGAAAGCTAGTGTTTTGTTTTCATGAGAACGGCGAACGTCGAAAACTGCAATATTATCAAATATTGATCTAATTCATAATTTTTTTTGGATTCGATTATGGTGATCCTTTCTTTCTGCAGGTTACACAACCGTGGAATTGTTTCAATAATACTTCAATGTCGTAAGGCTAATATTCCAAATGTACTTAAATATTCAGTAATATAAACTTAAAACGTCAATTTATAAATTTCAATCATGTTTTTAACGATTTTACGGTCCAAATTTAAATGCTATGTAAAATAATAGGTGTCACACAAAAAAGCTCAACATTTATTTGACTACGAACGCGCAGTCTCGGCAATTTTCCGTATTGTAATAATATTAGGAACCCATGAATAAGCATCGGTGGAAAGTACAAATACGGGTACAGTTTCCATGCCTTAGGGGATATGAGATCTTCCATGAGCTTCCAATTCGCTCGAAGGCACGTATATTTTTAAAACGGGAAGTGGCCGAGGTAAATTAAGCCTTGGAGGCTATTGAGCCTATGTACGTTGTTTGTAGTATCTCTTGTTGTTCCTAATTTGATGATACTTATAGTATATGTTGTGATTATTTTACCGTAAATATTTTCCATTTTAAATACATTTAAATGATATAATAATGAAAAAAAATTGCGATTAAAATCCATTTTATTCGATTGTAACTTATAAATTTGCCTTTTATTGGATTTATATTTCGAGATAAATAATGAAACTTATTTTTTGTATCAATTAATTAATTTAAATTTATTTTTATTAGTTTAATTAATATCAACTGTCCTCTGTTTATTTTGACCTCTATAATTATAATTGTGAACGATGAAAGTTGTCATTTAAAGTTCCACTCTATTTTTAAATTTAATATATTTCTTCTGATTTCGATTGAACGAATCGATCTCAAATTATCTTTCTTCACTAATGTGATAAATTTATTAACAAAATTGTTGATTTGTAAGATTGCATGTATTCGTTCTTGTTTCATATTTAAATTTTCAATCAAATTCACGCCTTGCTTGAGGTTTCGTGTTGAATTCATAGAAAAAAATATCAACGTATTAATATATCTTATTATTGACACTACAATTGATTCTGCATCGCTTATAATTTACAAAATAAGATGATATTTCAAAGCAATAAAATTATTGAACTATTATTTTAGTAAAACAAAAAGAAGCGTAACAAATACATATTCATTGAAAATCATATGTTTGTTTATGTTCATAACAATGAGTAGAATTGTTATTCAAATAAGAAAATAGAAAACTTCGCGGTATAGACTCTCCACTAAAGAATACTCATTCTTGTAAAGTTGCAAATTGAACGTTTCTATAGAATACAATCGCAATATCTGATTTCAGAGAAGTAAGCCATAGTTTATACATCTGTAAACCTGATTCAATAATAAAGTTTCCTCTTGACTAGACTGCAGCTACACAATTCCATCAGTTCCTAACTATATAGCTGGTATGCTATTGATGTCAAATTTACCGTATGCGATATGGGCAACAATACAGTATAGTGATCTGATGAGCAAGACCGAAATGAGAACATTTTAAGTTATCTTGAAATGTTAGTGACTTCCGCGTTGGATGGTTGCATCTTTAACTACAGATCGAGGGGTAGAATCGGGTTCAAATCCCGGGTAGAACAAAAGAATTATTGGGATTTTTCTGACAAATAAATCTCAGTAACAGCCCTGAGTTTGGAAGTTGGCGGTAATGGAACACCCCTTTGACTCGGACACAACGTAAAGCCGTCGGTCCTGCGCTGATCTCTCGCCGGTCGTGTCAATCCCATCGAATTATGAGAGTAAAAGTACACTATAATATCTCCTGCGCAAGTTAGCTAGGCTTTGATGAGGTCGGTTAGCTAACATTATACGTGATAAAGGCGTATTCTGTAATTCGTCGGGTTATGTCCGGAATGTTAGAACTTTATAAAATTATACAATTTAAAATGAATATAAAATAATGTTTGAACATAAATAATACGGCGCTAAGCACTCAGGAATATTGGGCTTGGAAACAGGAAGAGCTAACCTTCTGTTTCAGTAATTGTCATACAAATATGTTCTATTTATTCATACGGCAACATTTCTCTCATTTAATTAAATGTAATTCTCAAGCTAATTAACAAAAGCATAGTTGGAAAATTGCATTTAACAATAAATTAAACGTGGAAACCGAATTTTGAGACATAAATAAGGTAAAACTGTTGAATAGGAATTTTAGGTATGGAAGGAATTTTAGCGAAAAAACTTCATACACGTTAAATGAGCGCCAACTTTTGAGAGCATTAAATAGAATGTGCATAACTATGAGTCTTTCATGATAAAGGCTTTTATTCTTTTCTGAAATTCACATTAAGCATCCATAATTCACAATTTAAGAATGCTAATTTTCAGTCATTATATTTAAAACGTGTGCTTTTTCAGTGATTTAAGCATTTTGCCCTTTTACCATTTAGGAATTATTTTTAAATCTCAATTTTATGAACCGCCAATTTATCATCCATGTTTATTCCAACTAAAAAAATGGAAAAATGAAACAATATTTTTTTACGTAATTTACAAAGTTCTCTTTTAATCAACGATACATCTTTAAGAAAATTTTTACCGTCAACATTTAAAAACGTTAGAATTATGGTAGGGGAGCCCAAGAGGGGATTTC
>LQNK01000491.1:84990-115158 GCA_001586405.1 Phoebis sennae
TAAATTTGAATTCAATACGAATTATTAAAATGGAATACCATTAATATACTTAGAATGTTATTCCCAATATCCTTACTAAAACATTCAAGGGCTGTTAACACAGCAAACTGTAAACCTTCAATAACATGATATTATAGTCCTTTAATTACTTGACAAGGGCACTCTTATGCCTTCATTGTAAAATTGAAGAGAGGAAACTGATATCGTGTTACTCTATTACCCTATATAAGTATATCTTTCATCATTTCATTTCATCTTTTTTAAACTTAACTAAAATTGTTGAAAATGTTATAGGACAGCGGAGAAGCAATTGTTAGGCAGTATAGAAACATTTGCAAATATAATTAAAATGATAGAATTGATAAATGAGTTGCCTACAAAAAAGGTCTTCACCTAAAAGAAAAATGTATGTATTTATCTAATTTAGATAGGTAACGTAAGAAAAGCAGATTAAAGCGTAATATTTTGCAAATAATTTCCTTATACATATGTAGGGCAGGAGGGTTTTTGAAAATTCATCCCTCATTAAACTAACCGGTATAACATTCAGTAATTTAATACACAACGAAGGATTAAGAGGTCTTGAATCAAATAGCTTGCATGAAAGCTAAGACATAACCGTAGTAAAGCCTTAGATTTATGGGATGTCGTCTCTGAGCGATATTATCTATACATATAATAAAACAGTAACCGAACCATTTCTGTACAGTGAATATTTTTCAAAAAGAGTAATTGATATGCAACATGTATCTTCTATAGATACCAAAACCATGGTTAGAATTTTTTTTTTCTGTTTGTCTGTTTGTCTGTTTATCTGTTTGTCTGTTTGTCAATCACGTAATAACCACTGGGCAGTTTTTGATAAAATTTCACATGCTGATAGATCAATATTAGGTGCAAATTATAGGCTACTTCTTATTTGAAAAAAATAATTTTAGGGGTGGCTCTCCATACATGTAAACGGAGGGTAAAAAAATAAATTCGCGAATACACCATTAAATTTGATGTCATTAGATAGGTCTTTAAAAATGAAATAAAGGTTTCTAAATGCGTTTATTTGAAAAATTAAATATTTTTGAGATAAAAGCTTCTAAAGTCGTGAAAATGTCATACCACGTGACAATGTGAGATTTTGGTTAACTTGCGTTCATGTCCTTTTATACTCTTTACGGTAAAAAAACTCAATAAATTCTCAAGAACCTTCACAAAATACATAACTCTTAGCCCGCGGCTTCGCTCGCGTGTGCTATAAATTTCTGTATTTGGAAGAGGCGCGCGCTGTAAGATTTTGGTGAAACCTATTTCCATAGATAATTATAACACTATAGACATGCGCATATATTACTGTCCTGCGACCGTCATTTATCTAAACTTTTGTCGTGCGCCTCTAAAAAATACAGAAATTAGTAGCCCACGCGTGCGAAGCCGCGGGCGGAAAGCTAGTTCTAATATAAAGTTCTTGGGGCAAATGTAGTGAATACTAGAACTTCATTTGTTTGCACTCTTTGAATTGCTCCTCATTTTACAAGTCTTTATTAAACTTCACTTGTTCCGGTTTCTTTTTGTAATCAAATTTTAAAAGTTAATTTAAAAATTGCTATTTTAAAACGTGAAAATTTAGAAACGTATACTGAATGACAATTCAGTATGTTAAAAAATCTTTTTAATTTAATAAAAACTCATTTTGTAAATAGTTTTTAAAGAAATATATATTTAATTTTGTTAAGTTTTGTCAATTTAAAAAAGGATGTTTTTGTAACATATTATATATGTTTACATAATATATTAACCTTCATTTTGATTCACTCTATCTATTAAAGAAAGCACATCAATATCCATGAGCTAGTTAATAAGAAAATATAAGCATACATAGAGACAGCCGGAAGCGACTTCGTTTTATACTACGTAGTGTTTTATTGTGAACATTACTAAAGTTTAAGTGAATTATATAAATTTATATTACAGAGTATTACTATTGTATACGATTACTTGGTTTCATATAATTACACCACAATAACTCTCCCGAAGTACCTTAACTTGGTTTATGATGATTAAACTGCCAATTGCTTGGTTAAGTAAGCAATGAAGGGCCTACGTTTTGACTTAAACAATCGGATTGCGGTGAAGGATTTGTGTGTTTATAATTAAATTAAACAAATTAATGTGCGTTATTTATTAGTTACTCTAGTATAACTCTGATTTAGGGCTAATGTTACATAACAATCTTTAAAACGCAGTTCAGCAGTTACGTTTAGAAAAAAAAATAGCATCCGATTGAAATAACACGTCGAATTGTATTTAAAAATAGTAATATTCATAGTTTATTATTAGTAATAGTGTTTGTATAAAGAAATGTTCTTTTTTAATATTTGAGGAGTAATGTATTTTATACCGACTTCCCAAAAAGTAAACCAGGACATTAACCATTAAATTGTAAAGTGAATTAACCGATATGCTAAAGTAATCAAATTAGAATTAAAGAGATTCATATTCCCTATCTTCTAAAGAAATTATAATGAAAAAATTAATTTACATTTTCGTAGAGACCCTTGAAAGTTGGGGCTGAAGAATCGGATTTGATAATTTTGTTTAAAATCACAGTGCCGTAAAGATCAACATAAATACTTTTTAACTTCGCGAGCAAAGAATGCTTTTGTTTTACTTTGCCGAATTTCTGAGGCGTGCTATTTTCATTTCATTATTACTAATATTTGGTGACTAATTGACTTCGCCCAGACTTTCACATGTATTGACAATGCCTTGAACGATGTTCTGATAAAGCATTTATTGGTTACATGCATCGTTTGGTGTCAGCGCACCAGTCAAATAAACAAACACAAACAAAAATTCTTTATTGTACACCATTACAATGAGACACTAAAAATATCAGTTACAAGTATAATTTACAGAGGGCGGCCTTATCGCTAACAGCGATCTCTGCCAGGCTACCCATATATAGGAAACTTGTAAGAGTAATAGTGGTAGGTGGTGCAGTTACTAATGAAAATAATATAATTAATCGAAATTCACCATTATTCGAAAAGAAACAAAAAATTGGCAGGGATGGTATATCGCTGCAAAAGTTTAAGAACTTTAAAAATAAACACTCACATAATAATTTTCTATTCTTGGGGATCGAACTCACACCCTCGGGCGCAATAGACCATTGCTGTATCCACTGCGACTATCGGGCCGTCCTATTATTAGCATCATTGTATAACGCAGTCGATCTCAAAGAGGTACTCAAATTACTGATATACTTATAGTTAGGTACTCTTACAAAGCCGTAGTCTCCAAAGGTACAGCTTGAAAACAAATGTATTCAATTGCAACAAATCAGGTATATTTTAATAATCACAAGATATCCGTAATCTGATATTTTCTTTCTCGTAATAACATTTAAAATCGTATCGAGTATCCACCAGCCCGTAAATAGATATTTAACAAGCTTCATTGCGGATATGAGGTGAGATTAGTTCAGGGTTCAGCCTCGGATAATTAAGCCTCTCCAGACTCCAATATAAATAGCCTTGTGAACATTTGAAGTGTAGGTCAGTAGATATGCAATACGGCTTAGGACTAATTTTTGTGGGCTTTAAGTCTTTGGTTTTAAGTACACACGTATATATCTCCCATTCCCGTGGGATTTCCGGGATAAAAGCTATCCTATGTCTTTCCTCGGGTTTCAAACTAAAGCTACTCTGCACAAAATTTCATCCAAATCGATTCAGTTGTTTAGGCATAAAATCATTACAACAAAAACAAATGTTTTCTCTAACGTTAATTGAGTGTAGATTTATTATTTTTATGGAGTAGTTTTAAAATTAAACTATCTATATCTGAGGCTACAAAATCTGATTAAAGTAAACATCTTCGATGTTTAAAATGTTTAATAAAGATTAACATTGAAAATGGATGCAGTGTGCAAATTTTGAAAATGGAATTCTAAATTCAAATACATTCAAATTATTTAAAAAGTTGGCATAAATCGAGATAGATGTAGACGATGCATGAAACCGAATTTTCGGAAGTTTCGAACCGGCTTTCATATCCAACTAATCCGTGTCGAATTATAATTGACACTATAAAAATATCCTCAACAATGCCCCATAATGAACGAACCCATCAATAAAAGTTCCTCATAGGACAAGTTATAATAACTTAAGCTATTTAATAACATTAGGCGGACCTTCGTTATGGACGCAAAACTTTCCACTTAGGTAAGAAAATGTTCTTTATGGACACACTCTTATAATTTACCGGTAAGTGTTGCTTTGTGTACCTTTGTATTATAATGTAGTTGGGGAGTTTTATAGTTATTTTAGAAATTAGAAATATCCATTCAAATCTTTAACACTATATTTTTCTACTTATTAGTCGAGAGTATTATATTTTGAAATGCATTCTCTAATAATGTAATAAGTTAATGTCATTTTTTCAAACTTTTTTCACAACAAAATTTTATCACTTATATTATGTACAAGGAATTTTGTATGGAACAAAATAAAACATTTACAGAGAAAGAATAGTGCACAAAGTTTCGGAACAAAGCAACAACCAAATAGTAATTACTGTATTTTTTTTAATTATATGCAATGTTAATACGATGGTTGACATCACACGTCATGGCGGGAAATCCAATAAAATTGGTAGTTTTCACCACAATCGATTCCTATAAAGCCATATCAAAGTTCTGAATTTTTGTCACGGTATTGTATGTTCGTTTCCGACAAATGCGTTTTTATGAAAAAGCCGTTGATTCAGGACAAAGACTTAGCAGTAGGCGTTTCGAGGAATAGTATCAAATACAGTTAGTTGAAACTTGTAAGGGAACAAAAGATGTGAAAAACTATTTTTATGCAATTTCGCTTTCGAGGTTAAGTAAGATTAGAGCGAGATTAAATTTTGACAAATTTTCTTATTTGTGAGTTCAACAACATATAAAGTTAAAATTAACAATGAATTCGACTTCAAAAAAAATAACTTATATACACAGGATGTATCTATTTTTATGTTTTTGCTTAATGTCTTGTGACACGTCCTTTCATGTCCTAAAAAAGGCGAACTTATAAGCCCCTAAAACCCACGTATATAAAACAGCCGTAATCAAATCTGAGTGCTTTTAGTCCCACACTTCAATACGTATAATTAAGACAAGTGCTTTTAAAATAAGTTTTTCAGTTAACAAGGCAAGGCCTTTTATTAGCTAGTAATGTGATAGTAACTTCGCGGTTATTTTTATTGTTACGAGGAAGCAGTCAACGCTTTTACAATCTTTTTATTTTTATTACGTACTTATGTTTACGCTGTGTATATATTTTGTTGTATATTATAGGGAGGAAGAGATGTATATAGACAATCATATGCATTTAAACTCGAAACTAGCATTTTAAGTTATTGAGCTATTTTAACGAAGGAATAACTATAAACGTTTATAAGAGAAATTTAATCAAGTTTAGGTAAACGTTATAGTTCATTAAAATAAAAATGCCTTATTTGACTATTACGATCTAAATGTCATTACATAGTATAAAGCGTACATAATTCTTATTACTTGGTGATTAATTATATGAGTAGCACTCCTTCACATTTGTTGATTCGATTATTAATCATGGTGGACGTTTGCATGTAATAACTAATATGTTAAAGGTATAGACTTTTAAATGTTACTGTTGTGTATATACAATATTTATATATACAATATGAATACACATAATCGGAAAGTATCGAAAATCGGTATTCATAGAAATTTCAACAGAAACCGTACCCAGTACCTTTAGTACTCAGGTAATTTTACGAAAAAACATTATGTGCTTGTTGCTGAACATAAATAATAATAATAAAAAAATGCGCATCTTAGTGTAATTACAAAAGATAAGGCTGCACTGTAAAAGAAAAACTTTTCACTCGAAATAGTGTATGCTTAAGATGGTTTTCTTTAATCCTCAAATTATGAATCTTGAACCCAACGTCAAAATGCCATGTTTGTTTGTGATTATCGCATAAATAAAAATATTTAAGAGAAAAACTGAATTTTTGAAGTTTTTATTTTGTACATCAAAGCCAGAGGTAATGACTGAACTTTTTATGGAAGTTTAACATTTTTTAAACGTGTTATACTTTTTAAAAAATACAGTAACAACATTACTGTTCAAACATAAATAAATCAGCTACAAGTGTTTACAAGTGTTAGTATTAGCCTCAATAATCGAAGTGCTAAAAACCTATCTTAGGGACCGTAATTGTAGTTGTATCTCAAGCTATGATTCAAATTTTAATTCGAGTCAAGATTTCATTCCAGGACGTTAATTAAGACTTAAAAAGAGAATAAAAATTCTGATAAAAATAAAATGTCCTAAGTTCAAGGCTCATTTGTGCCGTAAACATAATTTGAATTGTTTATCATTGATAATAATATTATATAATTTGAATTGTTTATCATTGATATCATAAGCTGTTTTTTAACTCGGTGTAGACCGACATTAATGAATTTTCAGTGCAAATCGTAAAAGAACCTAACCTGAATTAAACGAGTGCGTTAACCTAAGCGAGCGCATAGAATAGCAAAGTGCAGCTAGTCTTCAACAGTTCCCTTGTTCTCAGACATGAACCTCACAATGCAATTAGCGGTCGTGGTGGCTGTGGTCATCTGCCTGGTGGACAGCGCGCCGGAGGGCAGGCTGGTGCGCAAGCAGCAGCGGCCTACCCGCGGCTTCAAGAACGTCGAGATGATGACTGCTAGGGGCTTCGGGAAACGCGCGAGGACTGAACGTAAGTCACCATGATCTTATAGCCCTTGTTAACTAGCCGATAGCGCGTTAGAAAAAACTTTTTATTTTTTTAAAAAGACTAATGTTAAATTGTGATCTGTGTAATTAGCCAGATGATGGACACCACGTTTTCATGGAATGTTTCGTAGTTAGTGATCTTAATTAATTTAAAAATATCGGCTGAATATTTTAGATAGGTGTGTTCCAAAGCACACTGATCCAAATTCAGTCGCAGTTGTATGTATGTAGTTTTAACTTATGTGAAAATTTGTTCGATGCTTCCTTATATTTAGAAAGAGGTACATCTTAATATTATGATAAAACTTTCTATAATAAAAGGAATTAAAACAAAATAGAAATCGATTAATGTAAATGTGTATCTATATTATAAAGTTTATTGGATTCTGTAGAATTGGAGGAACAGACTTGACTTAAATGGAATGACCAATAGGCATTAATTTTGTTTCGAAACTTATCACATATAATAGTTTAATATGTATTGATAATGTGATGTTTTACTTTAGTTTTAAAATTGTCATTTTACTATCAATAATCCGATATAGTTCAACTGTAACATTAAATACCTAATTAAACATAAGTAACATGTTCATCTATTTAAAGTTTGTAGCGAAATTGTTCATTACTTCGAAACTTCTAATGCATTTTGTCAGATCGAGAGAGGTTTGCCGTGCACAGCATTAATCTCTCAGACCTTGATATAGGAGTTAATGACGCGTGTACTTTGTAACACCTTCACCTTTTAATTTTCCATCCATTATTGATGTTATCATTAAGGAATAATGTTTTCATTTATAAATTTTGAAAGACAACCTTTTAAAATTTGAAATTTCACATTGCATTCATTCAAGTACCAACAAAACTGTTATATTTGATTTTTCAATTGATGTATCATTACTTTCCATGTCCATAAGTTTTCATTTAATTTACTTAGTGATTACTTTATTTATGGTATGTAACTAAATGTGTATTTATAATGAAGTTTTCCTATCATTCATTTATTCAACAGCAAAATTTTATTAAAAAAAATAGAAGTATAAAATGTCCCTCGGTCCTTTGTATCTATGTATTTCCAAACTACCTATTTCCGTGCTGTTTCTGTTATTTGGTAATCTCCGTTATCCCTGGGGTATAAATTAGAGGGGATTTATCTCTATTAGCCGTGCGACATTCAAATCGGACAAATGTTGACAAGCAGATAACTTTGTTTCGAATTAGCCTGTGCTATTTTCCCTATTTTTAATCGCAGTCACGAATACTGTTTTGTTAAGGATGTAACGAATACAATTTGCAATTTGTATATAATATGTACCTGTATATATGCTGTAAATTTGCAAAAAATAGCTACAATATCAATTTGATATTTCAATACACGATAATGCTAACTTTTATATAGTATAATTTTAATTATCATAATTGGTTAAGGCGACGTATCACAACAAACTACGGCTGAACGCACAAGCCGTGGAACTCCAACGTTTAAAAGCCCCTCCGTCGGTATTGCGAGGGATTTCGGCAAAAGAACACCGGAATTGGAATCAGAAGGTATTCAGGGTCTGAAAGGGTGCCAGACTCGCTGAATGGAAGGAAATTGCAAAAAATTTCCAAACTACTCTTCATCGTGGCGACAAGAAAATCCATTTATAAATGGCTTAGATTGAGGCGGTTTATTTTTATGTTGCTTGTAAAGCTACGAACCAATAAAAGCTGTTCAGTGCATTTAACAGAAAGTTTCTGCTTTACCATTCTAACTTCATCAATAGCGTTCTAGCGAGTGAAACAAAAACTTTCAAAAAGTCGCAACCATTCAATGTAACGTTCATATCGATGTCGAGGCGTCAAAGACTGTATAGAACCACACAGACTGGCGGGCTTTCGGAATTTTTAATTTCAGCCTTTGAACATCATCTTACAATAGGTGCCACTATTTATTCGAACCAGTTTTCCACGAATCACTCTACACATTCATAACTCTTCATGTTATATTTCATACAGATGATGCACGTAGGCTCAAAGATCTTTTTATGGGTGGTGACATTTATGAAAACGGTAATACAATGCTTGTAATCGTCCCAAAGCCTGAAAACGCTTTTATAATGCTATTACGGAAATTAAGATGAAGAATTATGAGGTCAACGTATGGAAAATAATCTGAGCTTGTCGCTTTTCAAATACCCATGACTCTGCAATGTGATTTATACTCTACTAATAAATATCTATATTACAAGCGTTTACTGTTTTAATAACAACTCATGAACTCTTGCTAAAAGGGTTTTCATAAAGCACCTTAAAAACTAACACAATATATTATAAAATACACTTTCATATCTTTATATTGTATACTCTCACACAGATGACGTACCACGCAGGGTTTTTAGGCCCAAAGGTCCTTTAATGATTGCGACCGATTTCGGCAAAAGGAGTGGTAATGATGACGTTAACGAAGAAGGTAATATTACGCTTGAAATGGTCTCGAAGCCGTATCACGCTTTACTGCTAAACAGAATATTATATGAAGGAGCAGAAGATCATAAGAAAAATAATAAGCTTTTCGCTTGTCGAATAAATCCGCTTAAATATATCTGCCGTATGTTTGCTAACCTACGAATTATTTTAATATTATCAACTTTTGGGTATTTAATCAAAAAGAAGCTTAAATTGATATTACTAGAATTTTATTTTTGAGTATGAAATATGTATGAATTCTCACAGTAGAAGAAATAAGAGTGACCAGAGGTACATTCAAGCCAAATTCGAACGTACTTATCGCAAGGGGTTATGGGAAACGACAGGGAAAAAGCGTCAGAGGTAATACGATTACGGGAGATGATCTCAACCAATATAGAAACGTTCCACCTATATTGGCGATATCTAATGTTTTGATCGTGGCTTAAAAAGGCGACAAAGTGACCCTTTGTTTATCTTCTATTTTCTATATAATGCGTATCGACCGCTCCGTGGCCTAAGGGACGGGCTTAACGTGGACAAACATGAAACATACATATATAAATATAATTGTACATTACTCGATACAAAATAACACACGAATACGAGAAGGCTTTCGTCGCTTTAGATATGAGCTTAAACTGTGTGCATATTTCACGTATTGGGCAATTAATATACGTGATGTTGACGTAGCTCATAGGCGTCTATCGTATGGCAAATTGTTGTGTATGCTCATTAATAAATACATCAGATTATACTATGTGTAGAAACTATAATTCATCGTAATTATATTATTTCACTCAAGTCGCATTTTCGTACAAAATATATTTAAAAAACGTGCATAAACATTTTGTATGCTATGTAAGCAAGGTATCTTCTTTCATACGAAGAAGTTTGCCTAGTTGGTGCTTTTTATCGCATATGAAAGGAATTAATCAAGTCCATAAAACTTTTAGTTTAATAAACTTCAACTTGTACGAGCCAAAGTAAAATTGGCTAACGTGTTATTTTTGTTGAGCTTACTAAAAATATATTCTGGACTAAATGAATAATCTCTGGCTATTACTGTATGAAAATGTGACTTGACATAACGCAATTGTTGCTTCGAGATACGTAATTAAATCTAGCTTTACCAACAACCGAAGTCAAAGTTGCTTACCTTATTTAGTGTTGTGTTGTAATTGAAAGACGTTTGTGGAATAACCTACGTCGTTATTTCGTGTTTTTCTCCTCAGTTATTGTCCTGAGAGAGGTCCTTATCTTAATTACGTGTAAGTAATATGTAATTGTATTGCAGTGTACGGTATGGATAACTTTTGGGAAAATCTTGAGAATACACAAGAGAAAGACGGACAAGACGCTAATGAGGAAAAAAATGTGGAAAGGTAATTTCATAAATAATAAGGGATTATTGTTTTTAATATTTTTTAAATATCAAAATGCTTTTAGATGTTTTAGACTTCGACATGATGATGATCTTTGGGCATGACTACAGATAATATTTAAAAAGTAAAAAAGTCTTCTTTTATCTAAGTATAATAATTAATGAAAACAATTTAATTTTAGATATAACAAGAAATTATAACGATTTTAATTACCTTCTTTATTCGTTTACTAAAGCTAAACTTTTAATGATTCGTAAACAAATAATTTGCCTTCTGAAATAAAAGACTTGAAGATCAAATAAAAATTTAAAAAGTTTGAATGTTTTAATATAACCTTTAGAAATAACCTCAAAGTTTTTAAGACAAGTAAAAATATGCAGGAAACAAAGTTTTAAATGGTGTTGTCCTGTTTGTACATTAAAAATAAATACTGCCCTTTGTCAAATACATTTCACCACAAAGATAGCATCATTGGGGAAAATCACTTAGTAATTTCGAAGATAGACATCGAAACTTTTGTGTGTAAAACAGTTACGTGAATCCATTTACTCGATTATTTCAATTAAATTTTTATGATTTGATTTTACGGAATAATACAAAAAGGAAAATGAACTTAATTTTAATATTTGTTTTACACTTTATGTTTTGTATTATATCTTTTACAATTTAGTCACTTCGGCTGATCTATTTCGCATATTTTAATTTGGTTTTCTTTAAGCAATAATTCTCTCTCTTCATTCATGAATGTCGTTCTTGGTGCCTTAATTATTTCGTCTTGTAAATAACTATTTATTTGTTACAGCATTCCCTTGGACTGGTTTGTAAACGAAATGATGAACAACCCTGATTTCAGCCGATCTGTGGTACGAAAATTCATCGATCTTAACCAGGTATTAATTTAGGAACTTTTGTAGAAATTTCAAAATGATTCAATTGCGTAATTTATAGTTTTCAGTGTAAGGAATGTCTTATATTATTATTATGGGACTAAACTAAAAGTACTTTTTATTATTTTAGCTCTATATCACAGATATCGCTAACACGGTTCCATTGCAATATCGCGATGTCTTTCTTTAATTCTACCCAACAGACAAACTATTGGTAATCTTGTTAAAAAGTTTCACAAAGTTTGAAGATTAAAGACATTAATAAATTTTGATATTTGTTACAGGACGGCATGCTCTCCGCGGATGAACTATTAAGGAACGTGGCTTAATTGTAAACTTATTTAATAAATACGGTTGGAATCTGTGTACTATAATAAGTTATGTTTAGATTATTTATTTGCTAGATATTTATATGTTTGTAACTTTATAGTACTGTGATATGATTATCTCTATCTCGCAATTAAAAATTATTAAAAAAATATGATTCGTTATTAATTAAAGAGGAGAAACAATTCGCTTAACTTTGTAAATAGTTTGATAAATTGATGTCAATGGCGTGGGGTGTCTATTATTTTTAAAGTTTATGGTTGAAGCGCATAGATAATAAAATCTGGGCGTCAAATGTATTTGTCTATGCTCGTCGACCAGAAAGTAGGATATTGTTGTATTTTTTTAATTGTGAATAATTTAGCCGTTTTCAAACGGATTAATGTTTTGAAATGGTCTGTCGATCGCGAAGTAAAAATAGAGGCACAAGACTAAAAGAATATTAATGTTAGCTTTTTTGTAGATTTGATCTCATTTAGCCAATTTTCATTATGAATGTATACCATTTCTGGCAGTAAATTTCATTAATGGTTATTTTCCTCTAGGTAATATTGTTTCTTAGGCTGGGTGACGTAGTCAATTCGCATTCGTTTTAGTGTCTACTCTACATACATACATAAATGTAATTATATTTAAGCTGTATCGATGTATGTTCGGATACCCAAAAATCTATTTACTTAGTTCATTGTTATTTGTCGATATTACGAATGGAATAAATCAATCGGGTATCGAGAGAGAGTTTTATTTATTTACACCTTGATGAAATCCTTGTATTTTCCACTTCTAACATTACAAATTATGAATTCTTATTAATATTGACCAATAATAACATTTTATTTTATTTTTCATATTAAAAAATAACATTTCATACTAAGTATCATCCTGGACATATCATTAAAATAGGTCACAAATTAATTTCAAATAGCAATAATTTTTTTGCTATAGGGAAAAACCATAAGTTTTATACCATTTTGAAATTGGTATTAAATACAGAAGTTTTTAAAATCACTGACCGTCTTAGTGTACTATATTTTTTTTAAACCACAGACTAACAAATTTGACCTCAAAATTTTACTCTATACTAAATTTGAAATAAATATTTTTTTTCTTCCGTTGTCTGATATTTCTATTAATATCTAATACATGTATCCAAGAAAGCAACTCATAAAGAAAACTTGGTAAAAAAATTATGAAAAACAAATAAGAATTGCGGCCACATTGGGCGAGGTCAACATTTTTGAAAAAACTACAAAATCCTCAATATCTCAAAAACAGTGATATTTTCGCATGACCTATATTGGGTTTTTTTGATAGATTATTAGCTCAGCTATCATCTCCCAAGAGATGCTTCACTCATTACGGGACACCCTGTATGTGATAAAATACATGTGATTTACTCAAGCGCTTGCAGGGCTTTTCAACCTATTTTTGGTCTCTCAGGAACCAGGTATATTGCTTTTGTTTGAGAAGGAGAGCTATCCCCCCTCATCTCCCGTCTCCCGCTCTCTGTCAATTTATTAACAAACACTGATAACAAATAAATATCGAGTAATTACTTAAATTTACTAAAATTTACAACTTCGACAATTTGAGAATATTAAAATTATTTTATAAGAATAGAAATGTTTTGTGAACTATTTCTTGGCTGCTGTGTACCATAGGTTGGGAACCACTGCTCTGCACTGCTGTTGTAGTACACAGGCCCCGCCTTATCGCTCCCATTCCTTAAGCAGCCGTGCGTAGTCACGAGTATTTCCTAAAAGGAATGCACGATATCATTTTATTCACGCTGTATTAGAGCGGTAGCACACACTTTCCTGTAAATTTCTCAAGAATATAAATATTTTTTTTTAAGTAACAGCGGGCAAGCGGAGCATGCGGATCACCTGATGGAAAGTGACTGACCGCAGCCCATGAACATACACAACAGCAAACTGTCGCAGATGCCTTGCCAACAATTATGTATTGGCGTATAATATAAGACAAATCTTATAAACGTGGCGGTTCGCGCCTTCGCGCGTTAAGTTCGATAACCTTGCCATCTCTACAACTTTCATGATATATCCTTCTGAATGCAATGTATGTTACCTTTTTTATAAGTAACAGCAGGCAAGCGGAACATACGGTTCACGTGATTTTCAGTGACTGACTGCAGCCCATGAACATCTATAACATCAAAGTGTCGCAAATGCCTTTCCGGTTTGAAGGAAAGTTAAGGGATAAAGGAAAGGATTAATGATGGGAATTGAGAGAGAAGAGGAATCTGATGGGAAAACAGGTGTCCGGGCACCCGCTCATCGTACGAAACACAGTGCAATACTGCTTCACGCCAATCTTCTGCTGGGTGGTAATTTCACTAGTGAGAGCTTCACCTAATCATGTATATCTCTACCACTCTTATATCACTGAACATTTTATGCAGCAGAATTACCCCCTGTCGCCTCTTACGACACCCACGTGGTAATGGGGTGGCGACGTATGAAAACGTACAGGTTACTCTCATTTTAAATTTAAAATAGTCTGAGAAAATTTACTCTTGTAGGAGTATGTGGTATACTGCGATGTAGTACATATTCCATTGGCCGTATATAGTCACGAGTACTTCTTAAAAGGGCTGAATAATATCATTGTATTCACGCATGAGTGGGAGTATGAGCTAGGGCGGTATTCTCGACTTATAGCACTGACTTTGCTTTGTACTATAATTTTAAAGTTAAAAATAAGTGTTGAGTTACACGTAAAAATAATAGGTTTATGTTTATTTAGTTAAACTAGCCTATATATTAAGAACGACAATAAAAAAATGGGATACATTTAATTCTCTTTCTTTTTCCCTCATTCCTATCCTCTCTTCATGAATCACTTCTTATACCTCTACTTTTACTAAAGTTGGCACGCCACGTGCTACATTGCCTACCATGATATCAACAAAATTGATTTTTTACCGACTTTCAAAAAAAAGAGGAGATTATCGATTCGAGTCTGATCATCCATGTGGAAGATATTCCAGGGAACTCCTCGAAAATCAACGGAATACCCGAGCTTAGGAGGATTTTCGCTTTTAGGAGGATTTTCGCTCTGCGGTTAAGGTTTAGTGATGTATATATCAACTGAATTGTGACTAGATCATGTGATTACACTTCACAGGAGACTAAAAATAATTTAATAAAAATTTTCGCCAAAAAATAGAACTGACTTCCTCGCTCTAAAAAGTAGAAAAAAATAACTTTTATTTCATTTTTGAGGAAGTCGGTTCTATTTTTGGCGAAAATTTTTATTTGCTTAAAAATGATTAGAGGAATGCATATGTCACTAAATTGTAGGGTTAGGTACTTCTATTTCTCATTATATTTATATGTGTAGCCATGTGCAAACAAATCTCACAACTGATTTTTATTCCGTATTACCTTGCAATACGTGAGAAGTTATCTGTATTCGTCACGATATTTCGTTTTTATTGTGTCGCGTGAGAAAATAAATAAGCAATCTTGACTATAAATTATATATTTTATCGAAGTTGGTCAATGGAATTTGAATTATTTTATGTGTAGGTACTTAAACTGTTCGAACTGATTGTCCTATAATTAAATGCAGTCTTCAGGCGAGTAAGTTAAAAAGTTGCGATTATATTTAGTTACTTTTAATAAAATTACGTTAGTTTAAATATTTTATCTCTTTTGTCCCTTTTTGAGAATAGTATACAATTTTACAAAGGAAATTGAAAGGCAACAAAAAATAAATAAGTGAATATTTTAATAACATATTTTCCCATACGATGTGACGTTATTACATATTTATCTCTTTTCAACTCGACTTATTATAAATTATTTAAACAAATACTGTTGAAGACAATGTGTGGAATAAAATATCATAACATTTTGTGCAAAATGTGTATCGTTAATTACAATAGTTTTGCAAAATAATTAAATTAAAAGTTTGAAATGGGCATGATTAAAACATTTTAAACTATTGTTGACTAATCGTTTTCCCTCGCGGCAACCCAACCCCAAATTATTTTCCTATATTATTCGTATGTTTATCTGGCCTTGTTCGTAGACTACAATTAATTATATCGTTTCAATGTCAGTTGAAATTTTAATCTGTAAACAGGCTCAATGTCAAAATTTTGTTATTGTATTTCATCACATTTTTAATTGATAATTAAAGTAATTTATACTAACTATACTAATATTATAAAGTGAAAAGACTTGACTTTTTGTTTGTTTGTTTGAATTGAATAGGCTCCGAATCTACTGGACCGAATTGTATTAAATTTTGTAAATAAATTGCCTGAAGCGGAAGGACGTACGATAGCTTTTATCCCGAAAATAATACAGCAACGTGAGATATGTACGGGTGGAACCGTGGATCTCAGCTAGTTTTGTACAAAACGTGTTAAGTATGTTAAATGTTGTTGTTAATTTTTCTAAAGCAAAAATTAAAAATCCGTCATATCAAAGGTCAAGTATCATCAAAGGAAAAGTTTGCCTTGTTATAAATTAATTGGATGTTATAGTAAAGATTTTTTAAATTAGAATAATAATGTGTAGAAATCGAAACGAAATAATATCCTATTTATATAACAATAAGAGAGTTGTAGTTAGGGGTTACAAGTCATTATTATATTCTGCTACATCTGGAGTACCACAAGGTTCCCATCTGGGTCCCATCCTTTTCCTGGTATTTGTCAATGATATTGTCAACCATGTTAAGCATTCTGTATGCTCTCTTTTCGCTGACGACCTAAACCTTTTTAAAAAAATCGAGTCCCCTCATGATGTTACCCAGCTTCGAGAAGACCTAGACTCCATCTTTGAATGGTGTTCAATGAATAACATGTCTCTCAATGCCAACAAATGTTTCCATATCACTTTTACACGAAAAAAGAACATATACAAAACACATTATACACTCAATAGAGCTACATTGGAAAAGGTGGACACCATCCGTGACTTGGGCGTTTATCTTGTCAGTAAGTTATCTTTTAATAACCACCTAGATAGTGTTATTGCCAAGGCCTCGAAAATGTCCGGTTTTATAAGAAGAGTGTGCAAGGACTTTCAGTCGATCTCTACACTAAAGTTGCTCTTCAACACTCTTGTCCGGAGTATCATAGAGTACGCGTCTCCAGTTTGGAATCCTACATACCGAGTGCACGTTGACCGTATAGAGCGCATTCAAAAGGGTTTCACAAGATATCTTCGGTTCAGAAGCAATAGCTGTCCTGATGACGCTCCATATGATGAAAGGCTTACACACTTCAAAATGATCTTACTTCAAAAACGCAGAGAAATCTCGGATCAAATTTTTCTGTATAGAACCATTCACGGTTTAGCTAATATTCCTGATCTACTAGCAGATATCAATATATCTATACCGCGTCATACCAGTTACAGATCCCATCGCAAGACTAACCTCTTTGAAATTATTAAACCAAGAACCAACCACGGACGATCAGCACCTATAACTGAGATGAAGATGAGAGACTACAATTTAATCAGTACACGCTCTAATGAACTTGACATACTCTCGAATACACATTCCCATTTTCGACGCCTCTGAATTCTGTTATACTGAGTTGTGATTCCTGAGGTCCGGTAAATATTTTTCTATATATATCAATATTATTTTTACCCTTACTGACGCTTACCCTTCAATTACCTAATTGTAAAATTATAAAATTCACTGTCTGATTTTTTATTAAATTGTAAAAATTTGTCCAATTTAAAGTGCTGTGCACTCCTATAAGTGACGAGTTCACTACACAACATAGTCTATAAGATATAACTTTTAACGAATGTTTTAGTGAATAAGTCGTTGGAGTGTCTTTGAAAATAAATAAATAAAATAAATAAATAAATATAATGATTCGAGATTTTGTGATATATTAATATTTTAACTGACGAGTGACGACCCAATTGGCGCAGTGGTTTTGGCAATGGTCTATGGTTTTGGTTCGATCCCCACTAGCAGAAAATTATGATTAAGAAGTAAGATTCACATTACGATTATCCATACTCATAATAAATCTGTAATAATTGAATTCTGTACGTGAAATATATTTGCAAAACAACTATCAGGGGGAGATTAGGAATTAATCCTGATGCCAAAAATGCAATCAATAATTTTTTTTCTGTCTGTCTGTCTGTATAACCATTATAGAAACAAAAATTACTCGAAGGATTTTGACGAAACTTTGTAGAATCAATGTTCATATTCCTAAGCCGGTAAAAGATTACTTTTCATCACACTGTATTCAATAGGAGCAGAGCAGTGAAGGAAAAATTTGGGAAAACGGGAAAAGTTACTCCATTCATTAAGCTTCCGTCGCATGTGCAACATTTAAAACCTACACAGTAATCATAAAAAGGGTTGACCAAAATCTCTCACTGTGCGCGCGCCTCCACAAACAATAGAATTTTCTAGTCCACGCGAGCGAAGCCGCGGGCAGAAAGCTAGTGTTATAGTCTATATACGTGCCATTCAGAAGAGCAACTAATTTTTAGTATTCGAGAAAATAGACGTTCAAAAATATCAAAAATAATATAACGAAAAAATGTTCTAATTCTTTCATTTTGTAATCGAAAGTTCTATTGGGAGTTGTTATTATTACCTCGTTGAGATTTTCATATTACAAACGTTTTGACATTTATATGAGGACAAAGACAGTGAAATTGTTTACTGCTGCTAATTACTATACGAATCAAGTACGTGCGTACGTTGAGGTGAACAGTTTATTTAGCAAATCGGCCTCCTTTTCCTCGAGACGCTTTTAGAATGTCATTTAAAATATTCATATTTTTCAGATTTTACCTAGAACCTGTAGAATATGTAAAATTGTAGATAGCAATTTTTTCTAGTTCTATTAAGCTTGTCACTTTTACGCTTGTTTATCTATACGATAGAGCTAAACGTTCCGTAGCTGTGACGATGGCGTCTCTGAGCAACACATCATTGTCAAATTTCGTCTGAACTTTGTCTGACAGTTAAATTAATCCATAAGTATTGCCAGTTTAACTTAAATATTCAGAAACCGGACATAAGTAAGGCAAAGGTATACGAACTTTGGATACCTTATGATGTCTATCAGCATCATAATTTTTAAGTTTGTGTATTGGGACTTTAGGATAGGGTTATATTCCCAATCCTTCCCCTCCGCCATGAAATCACGGACATAATATAATCCATTTTTATCTCAAGGATTAAAATAGACAATTCCCAGTCGACTCGCAGCTTTACTTAATATTAACCTTATAATTTCGTGACGCAATTCCCAAAGGTCATCATTTCGCTTATGAGATCGTAAAGGTGCTTACCATCCCTTTTATAACACTTATAAGAATAAACACTGATAATTTATTATTTGTTATTAAAATAAGACCTTACTCTTAATAGACTTTCTGCCTTTATTACACGGTTTCGATAACACTAAAAGTAACAAGAGTTAGCAAAATGCTACTTATTAAATTATTTTTAATTACAAAAGAAGGAAACTTGGAATTAAATAAAGAGCTAAAACCATGTGTTTGTCATTAAAATGTTAAATGATCGAAACTGCCCAATTACATCCAGACACATTGCTCGAATTCCTAGAATATCATAAAGTTTCCCAACAGACTTGCACTAAAATAACATTGTTCAAGAATAATTTAACCATACACGTTGTATTCAGTAGGAAACTAATTTACATAGGTCGCAAAAAGCTAGTCAAATGTTGTTTTCTCTCATTGAACCGGAAAATTCAAAGGTACAGACCAATGTTTTTGAAGGACTCCCTATGATATTACAAGTAAATAAACTCAAACGTCAATCATTTCATTTTACGAAATGAACGTAAAGGATAACTTTTAAATTTTTACAACACTAAATATATTTTGTATTACGGGTCGTGTTGTTTTATTTTTTTATTTATTTGTATCAGGCATCGTGTAGTTACAGTTAAAAGATCTTAAATAACTTAAAACTACAGTCCATAAACCAAATAGTAATTTCGCACATTACGACTGTGACGTGTGACGCGGGGCTGGGTAACCGTCTACGGAGGCGACGAAATATTACTCCCTGCGGCCAGAACTCCTCGTCCATGTAGATGCTTAGCTGGGCAGTCGGTACTCTCACCACGAAGGAGTTGAAACTGACTTTATGGTAAGACTCTAGTCGTTCCTCTCGCAATCGCAAACCGGTCTTCATTTGCATGTAGTCAGCTACATCAAATTTTAAACTAATTTAATACATAATTTTGCTTATTATTTTAGTAGCATAAAATAATTTTTTGGAAGAAATTGCTAAAAACCATATTTCTGTGAAATGATTAAAAATGTATGTTTGTGAGTAGGTATCATTTAAAACCCTGAAGTTACAAAAACGTCAGCATATTAAATTGAATATTCGCATAATTACTATTGCGAAATAATCCAGGTGATAAAAATAACAACAAAGTTGAAGACGCATTTTTTCTTAGCAATTTATGCTTATCATTACATATTAAATAAAGACATTAACTTATATTTGCACGAATAAGTATCGTGCTGAAGCGATCGTTTTTTAAAGTACCGCGATTGATAAAAACGTTTAATTAAGTTAAAGTTATACGATGCATTAACCATTCAAATTGAAAAGCTCGATGTTGTAGGATTAATGCGACTAAAGTCCCATTGGATTTGTGTTACACGATGATGGCGGCACACCGGTCTTCATCAACATTAATATTTTAAAACTATTATGACTAATATTAAATTTCTGCTATCCAATTTGAACGTAGGAGTGATAAACTGCCCGATCTGAGTCCCCTTTTTTCTCATCCCCTCCATCGATTCAGCTCATATGTAGCTAAGGGGATATATACCTATAAACTATTCGCTTACCAATTTTTTAATAACCGATACTCAAGATACAACAAATATGCACAAACTCTTAAAAACATATAATCGATAGGACTTCTTTCAGACCGTGCTACGCTCAACAATTTAAAGTATACATTCAGGAAATAAATTACATCGGCTATATAGCCGTTACTGTTATGAAGTTTTTGATAAAGAATTATTAAAAATTAGAAAGTAAAAAAATTTAAACAGTGAGAAATAATTTAATGTAAATGAACATCACTTAGTACACCCCCCGCTTTAAGTCCATTAGATACATTAACGTATTCATTGTCCACAGAAGTTATATTAGCTCTTGTTATTTTACTGTATAGGTTTTTTATTTTTACTATGACACGTTAGCTTAGTTTTATTTTATTCAGCACTTAACAATAACATTTTACGAGGCTATTTTAGTAAACATAAAAAAATCAAGACATAAATAGACTTTATTAAAAGGAAGGCGGAAGAGAATAAATTTGATTTATAATAGAACAAGTGGATGGAAATTGGATATTTTGTGAAAAAAATATATTTTGGTGGCAATTCTGATATTTTACGCCACGCCTTTTATTTATCTTGACGGTTACGAATAAGAGAATGTTATGATTACTTTGTGACGAACCATATCATTTATCGTACAAACAAAAAATAATATTTCCAAGATTTTTAAACTCTTAATCTAAAACCTCTCTATTCAAATCACTTAATACAAGGTTATTGCTTGACGTGTTCCTTGCAAAATTTGATAGAGGCTTAAAACGTTATACAATAAGCAACAATTCAGAAAACTCTAAACTTTATTACATTTGTATTGATGTAAGTATGATTTAAGACTAGGTCTATTTGAATGTTCCTTAGCTCTATTTGAATGTTTATTTACTTTTATTTAAAGTTTCATTTCTAATATTTTAAAACTATTCATTCTCGCGGAACATAAATTTAGCATATCTTATCACGGATTAGAAAAGTGTATTAAAATACATTTACAATTTATAACTTTATAAGGCCTCAACCATATCTTGGAATATTTCAAGCAATTTAAATCATTCTATCAAAAGCTCTCAAAAAAAAGAAACTTGTAAGTTTTAATGTAAAGGGTGTGTGGTGCGTTATGTCTCTCAACTCCTGCAAATATTTAAATGTATACATAACTGGACACTATCTCTTGTAAGATATAAAGCAAATGTATTATTGTTTCTAAATTGTTTAAACACAATTGGACATTGTATTTTTGTAAGTAAAAATGTAAAAAAATGTATCTCCCAACTCTTTTGCAAATATTTAAATGTGTTAATCACTACCATGTATTTGTTATAACAATTATACATTATAATATAATATTATTATTTCTGAATAAATGGCTTTTGAATTGGAATTTGAATCACAAACTCTAGGATGTGGTTACATTACAGGTAAGTCAACGTAATCCTTATAAGTTGCCTATAACCCTATTCTATTCGCATTTCTATATTTCATTAATTATAATTGATATTGAGACATAAAAATAGCTTCGCTTGTTGCCAACAGAAATCAGATAGTTGTGTTGAGTGCTCTAAGTGCAATCCAACGCTTCGTTAAATTCTCTTCAACTTTGAAACAGTATCTGTCCAGCAAAACATTTAACTTAGCGATAATCATTTCAAAGTCTTTGGTGATAAAAGTCACAAAATACTGGATAGAATTTTTTAATTAGTAAGCAAGTAAGAAAGCGACCAATTTAGAAGCGTATAATGTATGGTTAATTATAAATTTAGCAACAATTAATTATATATTTGCGAATTTACCTTTTATTTCCTCGTTTACATGGATGCAGTCACTTGTAATTTTTTATGCCCATGTAGCCCATGAGCTGAACCTAATATTTAAATATTACCATATTAAATATTATCAAAATCTGCCCGATAGTTTCTGTTTGATTGACGTGATACAAACAGACAAATAGAAAACAAATTCTAACCAATGTTTTTGAATCTATAGAAGATCCAATCTGCGTATCAATTTCCCTCTTCAAATAACTTTTAATGTACAGAAATATGGTATGGTTACATACTATTTATAACCTAATTTTTAAAAATAACAACGATAAAATAGCAGATTTCTTATAATATTAGCTAGTAGTAACATATTTTCTTTATTATTGACTAGCTGATCCGCGTGACTTCGCTTCAGTAACATAATGTAAGAAACCACTAGTAATATATTTAGATTTCAAATGGTGATTTACTAAAATCGGTGCAGTAGTTTTGGGCCTATTCATTATAACCAAACAATAAAGTTTTCCCCTTTTTAATATTAGTGTAGATAAACTAAGTTAAGTTCACTCAATCAAGAACTATTTATTAAGCACAGTGTGACCTTCATACAACTTATTTGAAATTCGTGAAACTTCAAATTGGCCACCATAATAAGCTTTTATGTCCGAAGTGGCCTTTCCTGTAAGGTTAACAGTCCCCATACATCGTGGTTTATAACTTTCCTTAAAGCTTAGTTTGTTACATTACACGTGGTTTCTTGGAGAAGAGATTCTTATGGTTTCGAGTGAATCAAAGAAAAAAAATCTTATCACTTTTTATTTATTTCTTAATCCTACTATCGTCGTCCTACGTATGTTTATATTATTTGGGTGTTTGGACGTTTGTGTGACCATCACGTCGTAACTATTAAACGGATTTTGATGTAATCTGGTATACAGATAGGGTATTAGCTGGATTAGATTACAGGATACTTAATATTTATCTATAGGTTCCGTATCTCCCGAGCGAAGGTGCGGATAGAAGCTAGTAGTAACATTTTTTGCCTTATTATTAACTAGCTGATGCACGCGGCTTTGCCCTAGTAGTATAATATTATATAAATAGCCTATAATATTGCCTAGGTTAATCGTGGATAATGTAGCTGTCCAATGGTGAAACAATTTTAAAAATCGGTCCATTAGTTTTTGAGCCTTTTCATAGCAACCATACAAACAATGTTTTCCTCTTGATAATATTAGTGTAGATACGTAAATTGTTTAAGAAAATGTTATATGCCTTTATTTACTTGAATTTGCTTATGGTTTGTAAGACAAACATTTTGTGAGAAGTATATTTGATACTTCTTACAAAATGTTTGTCTGTTCATAAAAAGGTTAAAGAGGAACCTGACCGTATTAATTGTAGTGTCTTAAAATTTCAATACATTTCAAAAGCATATAATTTAAAAATGATTATAAACATCTACAAGACGATTGCATCGTTCTCCAGTATCAAGTTTTTACGGCCATAACTCCGGGAACAACGACAAAGGGAAGCCGTTAAACGTTTATTACTTGCACACTTGTAAACTGTTTGTAGAATAAATTATAGATGTACATTTTCCCTTGTTATAACTGTTTATGAAAAGTACATTTATGTTCATTTATTTACTTTTTTATTTTAGTTTTCCCCGTTCCCGTAGGATTTGATCAAAATCTTTTCTTAGCGGTTGCCTACGTCATAGCACCTCACTGCATGCCAGATTTTAGCCAAGTCAGAGGTTAGTCAATCAGTTATTCAACTTTATTGAGTTTTAATGATTGTAACGTCTACGCCGTAGCGCATCTACGAATAATAATTGGTGTTTTAAGTGATCATTTTCACAAACATTCCGTATGTTTCAATGATAGGTAAATATAATTTTTGATGCATCCATCATGGATCCCAAAAAAAAAGAAGCTGAGTATTTTGTACGTTCAATATACTTACCAATTTATAATATGCATCTAAGAAGGTGAGATACACTTTTTTGATAATAATTTTGAACCATTATGTATTTTTTATTTCCACACACATTCAAGGGGTGTTGCTTTAGCGTAGCATTATTCTCATATCCACATTGTTTACCTACTTCCTCTTCCATTAACACCTAACACAAAGGCTGGATGTATCCAAAAATATACTTTGCATCGCCTATTATGTATTACTCGAATATTATGTTCAAAATATCAAAAGTGCTTCTGAAATTGAACAGCGCTTTTATAAGGGTGACTGAGCAATTCCCTCATCAAAATTCTATTGCTATTATTACGAAATTATTGTGGACTTATGGCAGCCACACACGTTTTAGTATACTTGTATCAGTCGAGATTTGCGCAATATCGTTATATGTGTTGAAATATAATTGAGCAAATTTTCTGTTGTACAAGTTCTTTAAAAAATTGGATTTCCGTTTTGTGCAAGTTTGCGTTTGAGCATGTTTATGCGTGCATTGCTGCGCAAGTTTCAATATTATTGTTCTGTATTGTAATTAGTAGCTCGCTGCGCTTCAACAAATATCACTGAAATTATATTTATGCAAATATACTTCAGGTGTTTGTGGACACCTCTGTAATTCGTGTATTTGTTTTTTACAAGTCTACGCTTGCGCAAGTATATAGTTACGTGTGTGGCCGGCATTAAAGGCTAGTTTTAAAGATAAGCTTGGGGACTAATTTATATAAACGGTCAAGTGTTATTATTGGGGACAATTACTGGATTAGGTATACGTCGACACTTCTAGGGTAAACTTATTTGTAATGAATTCATTAAAATTTATTTATAATGCTTAAAAGATAGCATTTTCTTTAACCTAATTGCATCAACAAATACCGTACAATTTTCATCATTAGTTTTGAACCCTTATAATTTTGATCTACATACGAAAATAATGGATAAATCTGATTTTTGACAGAGAAGTAATAAAGCTTGTACTGAACTTGCAAATCTATAAAAAATAACATTATAATCAAAGGCAATATAAATATTTCAATCACCGTTTCATAGAACAGAAATAAACGTTAATATAGAATTGCATCAAATCGAGATTCGAGTGCAAGATACAAGTGTTTAATACAAATCGTAAAGACGAGAAGGGTAAATGAGTCTTAATTAGATTTACTCGGCGCCAATGCGCTTTGCAGTTATTAGAACTATGCTTCTGACGTTTATTTTTATTTTTTTTTTATTGATCATATTCAAAGGAGTTAATGTATTAAGAAGCATCAAATTTAAGACGCTAAATAAAATGATACTTTCTCTATATTTAAACTATATATAAATTTACATTAAGATCGCAATATAATAGTTTTTACAAAATAAACCAAAATATTGTGTGGCCACGGGTTAGAATGGAGTCGACAGGTGGTAATTCTGCAAATAATAAATTCTTCAGCTATAAAAGAATACCGAGCATTGCACGATTGGGCCTAGCTTGAGAGCTTGTGAAATTACCACACCCTCAGCAGAAGAACGGCGTGAAGCAGTGTTGCACTGTGTTTTATTTGGTGAGCAGGGGCCCGGAGGCTTGTATTCCCCTTTTTATTCCTCTCCTATCTTGTTCTACTCCTCTCTCAATTTCCTATAAGTCCCCTTCCTTTAAGGCAAGGCATCTGCGACATTTTGATGTTATGAATGTTCGTGGTCAGTCCCTTAGCATCGGATGAGCCGCATGCTCCGCTTGCCTGCTGTAACATTAAAAAAATGATTCACAATTTTAAATAAACGGCAAAATGTGTAAGTTACGTACACTGATTTTTTTTTATACGGAGACACTAAGAAATAAGTAGTTTTGATAAACGCATAACCAATTGTATACAACCTTCGCAGAAAAAAACAAAGGAGTTGTGATGAACCTAAAGTTTCTAGCGTTTCAGATTAACTTTGCCTTTTAGATTGAACTTTAAAAATGTCGTGCAGTTCTGAATTGTATGAATAATAATATGTATAAAAAATAATTTATTAACATTCAATCATGGTGGTGGTAGATGGTGGTAAATAAAACATAAAATATGTATATGACGTTTACAAAGAGCTTTCGTAAAAGCCAATTTAAAAATAACGATTTGAATTTGATGTATTTTATTCTTTACGTAACCTGAACGGAGCGGGGGCGTCGCACTAGTGGGTCATAATCTAGTAACTCGAGATAGTGTTATAGCATTGATAATTCATCAAACACTTTCTTATATAACTACAATTATCTTGTTATAGAGATGAAAAGTGTGGATCAAATCTCAGAGATGATTTGAAGATACTTGCATGGACAGATATTTCTTTTGCATGCAAAGGTATTAAATTCATTTTGATTTTCCTTACTGATTTTTTTTAATTCTGATCATTAAGTTCGAAAATGATCACGGTAATATTTATTTCAATTTATAGTGTATGATAATCCCAAAACAAATATTTTGGTCCTCAGTTACTAACAACAAATAATCTTTTTATACATGGTTTGGACTATTAGCTCATTACAAAGAGCATTCAATCAACACATGTCATTATCACCTGTTTATTTATTGATTTTCTTTCCCTAAACTTATTTCGCTTTTGGTTGTTGTACACGTGCCTAATGTCTGATTCTACAATATAATTGTATATGAAGGATTTGAGAGTGCATCAGTACTTGTTCTCTATAATACTTCCCGCGCAGTTGGCTGGTCTCCACAGAGACTGGCTGCCGTGGTCGATTTGTTGTCAGGAGGTACGTTATAGTTGCGTTTTTCTGATGTCTTCGCTTTGTACATTAGCAAACTCTTTCTGTTGCGTAGTATATTGCTGTATAGCTACACGTAAATTATCAAAACTACGAATCTTAGGCTTCCTACCAAGATGCACTTCAAAAGATGATAACTTTATTGAACTATGCATTGTATTTATTATATGAATGAGTAGTAAAATTTTATCTTTTTTTGAAGTTCGAAGAATGGTTATGGTGAATGAAAATTTTTAATAACGTTGTTGTTATCGTTAGGTAGGTATTTATGGTATGGTAGGTATTTTTATTTAATAATGCAGAACATTGTCTTACCGGCGGTGAGATACCTTCTATGACTTATCAAAAGTGTGTCAACTTTACCCGTTAATTTATATAAAAAGCTCAGAAAACTAGGTATGTGTTTACGTTTAACCTGAAGTTTCAATTATTTTAACTGATTAAATTAACTTCGCCAGCTCTTAATTGTAGGAAGATTATTATGTACAGATTTTCTTCTTATTTCCCTTTATACTCCAGGAAACTAGGCATATTTGCTTTTACAAGACTGTACACATAATATTATAGTCACGTTACATTTTCGTGCAACAGGTATTGGATCGCGTTAAACGTTCATCGACACTGAATCGTTCAGTATTTGCTTTTAATTACCAATTAGATTACCCAACGCTGTAATGACGAAATTTACATGGAATACCTAGTCCGAGATCTCAAGCACTGAACCGTTAATTTACGCGGAAACAATTAAATAGGTGTGATAAAATATACAATTATAGTATTTTATTGCGTTTGTTTTGTACAATTATACTATTTGTTTGATATACACCTTATTAAATAAAATATTTTTTAAAGGATTTTGAACAGTGAACAATGAGACACACAATTTTTGAAACACTCATGAAGACAACTGTCATCTCAGTCACCCGTGATCACGCTCGCTGTAAAGTGCTCGAAACGTCGGGTTAATAATAATATATAAAAACAAAATACTATGATGTACACCTTTGAGTAAAAATAAAAAAAAAATTAAACATACATTAGAGGCAAACTAAAAAATATGTTACAGTATATTAAAATTAGCATTGTTTACACATTTTCTGTAAATCTTAACAATTATTGCGTGAAATTTCAGACTTTACAAACAATTTGCCTGTACTCCCATGTTCTACTCTTCTCCCAGTTTCCCATAATTCCTCTTTCTTTGTCCTCCCTTTCCGTCAAGCCGGCATCTGCGACACTTTGATGTTGTCGATGTTCATGGGCTGCGGTTAGTCACTTAACATCAGGCATGCTCCGCTAACCTGCTGTACCTAAAAAAGAAAAACAATAATTATTATAAATATTATAAGCAAAATAACTATAAACTCTAAAGAGATTACGTATTTAACGATAATTAAAACTTTTGAAGCTAATTAGTTATGAAATAAAACATGCCTTGATGTCAGAGAAACGTTAATATTATCTATTAAAAGTTTTTAAATTAGTAGCACTTGTGTAAGTACACTTGAACGTTTCTAAGTCTAGAAATCGCTATTTTTTAATGTTATGCATATCAAGTAATAAATACAGTATTTCATTTAGATCTTTTTTAATAAAAGTCCAAATAGAAACGATGGATAAAAATTGAACTAAATAGTTTATTAACTAGCGACTCGCCTATACTTCGTACGTAAAATATTATATATACAATATAAACCTTCCTCTTGAAGCTCTGTATTAAAAAAACACATCACAATCCATTGGGAAGTTTGAAATCTTAGCATACTTAGGGACAGCCATGAAGTGGGAAAGGGGAAGCCGGGAAGCAACTTGGTTTTATATTATGTAATGAACATAAAAATTAGTACATTATTATTTTGATAAATATCGTAGGGTTCAGCCTGTGCTTGCAATGTAAGCGGAAAAAAATAATAATTAACGATATCACATTAGAGACCCTAAAAATATCAGTATTTCTCCACTATTTAATAGATGTAACCTTCATTTCGAATCACTCTATCTACTAAAAAAATCGTATCAAAATCCGTTGCGTAGTTTTAAACATTTAAGCATACAAATGGACATATTAAACAGTGATACGAATTCCATATTAATACTTATTCAAAATTGTGACACGCGGGCACTACACTCCCTGCAGTAAATGAGAACGTTGGAAAAATTTATTTAAAACCCTACACAAGATATCTTAAACAATTTGCATTCAAATAAGCTTGTTCAACATTCGTGTATTTTACACGTCGCCCGAAGCTCTTAGTAAATTGTACAATGATGCCTTGCTGCATAAATACTGTACCTTATTGCTTTCTTTTTGGACTTAATGTTTTGTATTTTTGATAAAACTAAAGGTTACGTGTTGTTATCAATGTTCCAGTGGATTGAAGTAGTAGAAAAATATCCTTTGTTGAAACACCTTAGCGTATTTCTTTATTTATGTACTAGTTGTTTTAGTGGCTTCGCTCCCGTGGCATAATGTTATAAAACAGTCTATGTTCATCAGGAATAATATAGAGTCCAATGGTTAAATCATTTTCAAATCAGTCGAGTAGCTTAGGAGCCTATTCAAAAAAACAAACAAACAGATAAAAAATTAAATTTTTATCTTTCTAATATTAGTGTATATTCAAAACATTCCTTGGCTAGACATTTTAAAAAGATATATCAAGTTCAGTAGTATCGAAAGTTTTCATAAATCAAGAGTCTAATTAATCTATTTAATAACCTTTAGATGTGCTTTGATATTTAAATTAATTGAATTATTATATATTTTTAATTAAATTTTCGTTTTAATTTGTAATTGCGATCTATATTAATGCTAAGTGTTCATTTGAATTTACGAATAGATTTCTATAAAAGAAGAAATTAGAATAATATTTATTTTGCATGAAATTAGTGTGCAAATCATCAATCATCATCATCAATCATCAATATCAATACATCAATACATATAATAAAATCGTAGCAAGTCAAAATTTGTACATTGAATATA
>LQNK01000492.1:19251-37903 GCA_001586405.1 Phoebis sennae
TATTTTGAGACCAAAGTCCTCACTCCAACTTACTAATTTCGCCAACTCGACATTAGTTGTACGGATAGCAGTAGACAGATCATTAATTGTAGACTGGGTATAAATCTGTAAGTCGTCAGCATACATATGGTAGAAAGCATTCAAATGAGGAGTTAATGAGTTTATAAAAATGGAGAAGAGGAGAGGGGATAGGACACCACCCTGCGGAACACCGGCTAGAACAGCACACCAAGACGAGCTCTGATCACCCAGGACGATGCGCTGCCGCCGGCCACATAGGTAGGAACGGAACCATTCAGTCACCGACGTGGAGAAGTTGATTGAACACAGCAAGCTCAACAGAATATCGAAGTCTACAGAATTGAAAGCATTGCTAAAGTCCAAAAGGGAAAGCACTGTGAGCTGCTTATTGTCCATCCCAAGGCGAATGTCGTCCGTGACCTTTATAAGTGCCGTTGTCGTACTATGACCAGGACGGAAACCGGATTGAAAGTTAGAAAGGATGTGGTGTGAATTCAGGAAGGAGGAGAGTTGATGGAAGATAAGACGTTCTAGGACTTTGGAGAGAAAAGGTAGGATAGAGATTGGACGGTAGTCAGATAGGGAGTTGGGACAAGATTTTTTGGGTAATGGAATAACTTGTGCATCTTTCCAGCAACCCGGAAATGTGCTAGAGGAAATGGAGAAATTAAAAATATGAGTGATGGGAGGAGTAATTATATCAAGGATAGGAATGATCATATTACGACCGACAAGGTCACAGCCGACTGCGTTAGATGAGATTGACAAAATGTTCTTCCTAACGTCCTGTTCGGTGACTTGATTAAAGAGAAACGAAGGATGGTCTGGAGTTGGAGATAAGGAGAGGTTATTAAGGTTGCGTTGTTTCTTATTGTTGTCAATGAAAGGAGATGAAGTGAAGTGGAGGTTAAGTTGATCTAAATCAAGGTTATCTAGAGTAATATTATGAGACGTTTTACCAACTCCTAAAGTTTTAAGGAATTGCCAAATTTTGGCTGAGTCACCGGTTTTGATGGAATTATGGAAATGCCGTCTCTGAGCATCTCTACACAATATGTTGCAACGATTACGAATACTTTTGTACTTTGCTCGCGCATCGTCCGTCTTGGCGGCTTTCAATTTGGCCTTGGCACGATTTTTTTTATTTAAAAGAGTTTTAAGCTCCGGGCTAAGCCAGGGTGCAGGTGTATGTTTCCTTTTAACCGGTCTTAAAGGCGCATTCTTATTGTACAATTCAATGATTAGGGAGTTAAATATGGAAACCTTAGTGTCTATGGAATCTGCATCAAAGACCCTCTGCCAAACTGTGTTACTTGCATCAACCCGAAGTTGATCAAGATCCATACCGACAAAATTACGCAGCAAAATAGTAGAGGACTTAATCTTAGGGCAATGGAGGTTGTAGGATATGTAAATGAGATCATGGAAGGAAAAAGCATCAGCAGGGCAATGACCGTGTTTGGAAACGAAGTTGGGTGAGGAGACGATGATGAGGTCTAAAAGAGAAGGATTACAGCCAGGAAAGAAATGGGTTGCATTTGAAGGGAGCACTTGGAGATTATGGGAATTTAGAAGGGACAATAATTTGTTACCACGGCCGTCACCCTTCAGCAAACACGTATTGAAATCGCCCATGAAGATTAAGTGTTGGTACTGTGGAGAATAGGTATCAATAAGAGCTTCAAAGGAGGAAAAATAATCGATAGAAAGGGAAGGACTATAAAAGACACCAAGGAAAATTTTGGAATTTGATAAAAGGACCTCTATAAGAATATGTTCGGTTGCATTAGGAGAAGGAGGTTGAGGAGAGACAGAAATTAGTCTATAGGGAATATGGGAACGGAGATAGATCGCTACGCCGCCCCCGCCCTTACCGATACGATCGTTGCGAATAAGGTGAAAGCCAGGTAAGGAGAAGACTGAGGAAGGAAGACAGGGCTTAAGCCAGGATTCTGAGACGAGGATGGCATGAATATTGGGAGATACGAACGACGCAAGCAGGTCAGGGAAGTGTGCTGGGATGCTTTGCGCATTTATATGCACGGCATTGAAATTTTTTGGAACATTGGAAAAAAGAGATGTAAGAGTTAAGTCAAGAGGAGGGGAAGTAGCACTGTGAAAACTATCATCGCTGCTGAGATGAGAATCTGAAGATTGTGAAAATAAACAATCACTGAATTCAAAACTAATGTTAGCAGACATTTAAAATACAAGATTATTAAGTGATATATATGTATATAAAAATATAAATAAAATATATAGATATAATAATAACAATAATAAATATTTATGTGATAAAAAAAAATATATATATAAATGCTATAAATGTCAAAAAATATATATATATTATAATAATAAAAATAGTAAATCAAGAACCGCTTCATTACCCAATACCCACCGTAAATGGTTATTACAATTGAGCACTACAAGAATCTTATACAAAACTATGAAATTATTCTCTCTATTGATCTAAAACATAAGTTAAACGGAACGTGACATAATAAGCTTACAAAAATTTAAATGGTAACATTATGACAGATAACTGCGTTGACTTTTGACAGCTGACATAATCATAACAAACAACGTTTACCTACAAATTAATTGTTACTGCTACTACATTAATACCTAATAATATTAAAATAATTGCCATTGTTTTATAAATAGAAAAAGTATAAAGGATTATGTATACGCCGGCACTTTGAAGACAAGGAACTACAAGAACCAAAAAAAAAAAAATATATAATAATAATAGCAGTAAAAGCGAGAAATAGAACAGATAGAAGATTGGATGCACTAAATTAAAGAAATAAGATAGAAGGAGTATTTACTTGGCTCTCACGGGTCGTTTGGCACGCACAGCACCTTTAGTGTCCTTAGAAGCATTTATTGCAGTGGTAGATGTGCCAGGATTGGGCTTCTCTGCTGTTACAACAGAGATTGCCTTAAAATCTGCTGCTGTATCAATGCGGTGGCGGATACCATCTGGAGTGATGATGAATATCCTGCCGTCCCTGGTCCAGCACTTGGATACTCCGTATTGTTCTCTGGCTGCCATAAACAATGCATGTCGTCCTTTAGTTAGGAACTCTGAAACTGTGATGCCGGACCCCTTGAAGTTCTTTTTGGATGACCATATGAGCTGCTTCGTCTGAATATCCCGGAATTTCACCAATATGGGTCGTGGCTTACCATCCCTAGATGAGCCCATTCTGTGACAGCGATTAATAACATCAGAAAATGCACTAGAGGAGTCTGTGCGCTTGGAAATGATGTCAATAACAGCGGACACAGTATTTTCATCTTTTTGTTCTGGAACACCATGCAAAAGCAAGATTTTACGCCGGCTCCTCATCTCTAGGCTATCATGCAATTGGCTTAGTGCGTCAAGTTGGGACTGTAGGCATTGGAGCGATGTGATGACAAAAGCCCGGAAAGCTGTAAAATCTGAAGCCAATCTTGAGGGAGGGCTAGCTATAGATGCAGCCGTGGATGTCTTCTGGAGGTCTTGCTGGAACTCCAGCATTCTTTTATTGAACATTATGGACATATCTTCCATGGACTGTTTGAGTGACTCCATATTGGTTTTGTGTTCAATATTTGTGCTTTTTTAAAGAATATGAGATAGAAAAGGCTTTGGTGAGTAATTTGGGAATTTTAAAGCATATTACAAATTAAAAAAACTATTATTTTATATTTAATTATATAGAGCAAAGATAAAACACGTGTGCTTTTTTTTACACCTACCGCCGAAAAAAAAAAGAAAAAAATTATCTTATTCTTATTGTTGTCTCCGTAAAATTACAATTCGATACATAAATCTGATCATGAAAAGGTAAACTATTTCTTAAAGTATTCTGTGCTGTATTAATATAAGGTTCCATTACTTCTTCAACTATATCTTTCTTATTATATTTATCCATCAATTTACTTTTAATATAAAACAACTTCTGCTTTAATTCGAAAATTAAATCTTTATATGTGCCTTTTCTTTTAACATTAGCTAACTCTATTAACAACGTATTAAATTCACGATTATCTCCATATTCTTTTTAAAGTTGATTCAACATTACACCATTTTAATTCATGCTCTATCATTGACATACACATTTCCGCCTTTCCTTCTAACTTACTTAATAACAGCATTACATGTTTCGGATTTTCTCCTACCACTTCTAACCACTGCCTAGCACAATTTAAATAATTATATAAAGTGAATGCGTCACCATCGTATGAAGGGACGAAGCTTAACAAAGATTTTGGTTCCATCGTAGATTCAAAAGTACTATTCAAGTTACTATTACTACTTGGGACTGCGATTTCACAATACAAGTTATTGTCTTGATTGCTTGAATTACCCTTAATACCAGGAATAGAGTCGATCACACCACTAGCCTTAGGTCTATACACAAAAGTAGGGGGTTTGAGTTTGAAAGGAATTTTGGAAGGATTACAAGTAATACTCTATAAAAAAATGCAGGTACTCACAGGATTTGCAGCTTCTTTGAACATCTTCTGACAAATTTATTTTCCGCGATTCGATCTGGTTATAAAGACTAGAGAGTCACGCGTAAGTTATGTCATTTTAACTTGCTAGGTTATTGCTGACCGCGCAGATGATTAAAAATAATTCGACAAACTTTAAGCTTAACACGGGTCCACGGTGGGCGCCAGTCAAAATACTCCAAATAAGACTCTTTTTAAAAAATAAATTTATTTAAATTACACAAGAATAAAAATATATTTTTACAATTATTAATACGTCTAAACTACTCTAAAGCTACAGGTGGAATGATTTCTTGTTGCTGCCGCGCCAATGCCTTATATACTTGGTGTCACATAGATGCCATTGATGGGTCTCGTACAATGCCTCATTACCGGTCATCCGTATGAATTCCTTGATCTGCATAATAGTGCATTGTTCACTGTTTACGTTCGTTTCGGGTGGTCCAGGGTGTCATCATTGTCCCTTGTTCTAGAGAATATTTATAAGGTTTATCCACTTTCCTTTTAAAACTAAGTCGATCCTTCAGGGGTGGTTGACTCTTATTGTACACTTAATGCGTGAATACCACATAATCTCCAATTATAAATACAAATATTAAGTGTTAAGTAAGTATATAAGATTAACTACCACTTAGAAGTACATTGTCTTTATAATTTAACACCATAATTATGAGATTTATTTTTGATTTAGTGGCGAATTAATTCTCTCATGCCTAGGAATATTGATTCATCTATCATGAAAAAATTCCGGGAGTCCAATGAGTAATTTTCGGAAAAATTTACGCGCATACAATTTTCCTGAAATTTTAAGTTTTTTTAAGAGCTTTTATGGCTTAATATTGTATAGCAATTTTGTAGATAGATTAAAGAACGGAATAATATTTGTTTCAAGTTTGTTTATTGCTGCTGAAACACTAATTATTATTTTTTCTGTCACCTGCTGTTGTTTTTGGTACAATTTTTAGTATTATTTCTCTTACAGTTTTTAGACATTCGTAATATATTATATTTTTATTAGCAACATTTAAATATTCGAGACATTTAGACAAACAAACATTACAAGTTCTATTTAATCCAGCTCCATTTTTTAAATCACAGCATAATTTCAAAAGTAAATCTTTAATATCAGTAAGCCAGTTGATAACAAAAGGATAATGAGCAAAGGAGGAAACAACATTCGTTCGGAAGATGGTGAATCCACAGGCGATCTGGCTACTTCAAGAGATAATTTTCATGCAAGTTATATAAAAAAGAAGAGAAGTTTCGAAACCATAATTCCAGAGTTAGTACCAAATTAAAAAAAAACAAGATTAAATTATTAAAAGGTCTTTTTCTGACGATTTAAAAATAGAGTATTATTCTTGAGTACGTAGTGTAGTATATACTTCTATATTATCGGCTCTTAAACGCGCACACCCTCTCTTCACCGTCGCTCACAGTAGACTTACTTAACTGTATCACGACCGCATATGCGCCAGAGATGACAGAAAGCTTCCTTCTCTTTCACTCATATAGACTACACTTACTTCTCTCTCTTTCACATACACTACACATAGGTAAAGCAGGTGCGGCTGCTTACATGACGAGACCTTATTCTGCCACGTGCAAGGTAATTATTTACACCCATAATAATTGGTATGTCATCTTCAATTATGTTCAGTTGTCAGCTGTCGTTGGCCATGTTAGTATGATATCCATATCCTTGTAATTGATTTGATACATCCCTGAAACCTCTGATCGCGTGGCACCATCTGATCTATCAAATTCTCGACTCATAATTGTTGCATCATTCAAAGTGGCTTTATATGGACTTAAGCATTCCAAAATATATCCATCACAACACACAATCATTAATGGTTTCACAAGGTTTGTGTATTTATGTAAGCTACATGTTTGTTTTTGAAACAAATAATTGCTGCTGCTTTGCAGATACACATATGTAGCATTATAAATAGTGATTGCAGGCCTTGTTTCAAGACGAATTAAAGAATTTCCATAAAATAATATTTTTAGGTCGTTTGCTAATGAAACTATGGTTGTACCCTTGTTCCATTTTTTTTGTTTAAATCTGTAGCGACTTGACTGGAGATATCATAACGCCAATTTGCTTCTATGAGATGTATTATTATTATAGCGGTATTTATTTCATTAAAGGGGCCCTTGTTTTTTCAATGCAAACATAATGGCTATGTTACAGCATTGTTTAAGAGTAGTTGAAATATTCATATCAAAAGTAGGCGTCTCAAATCTATCCTTTTTGGGATCATAGTTACCTACAACTTTAATTGCCTCTACAATAAGGTCGTAATTAATTGGTTTTAGAGCGCTGAATAAGTCTGTGATAGAATTATTAATTTTTTTAATTTCTATTAATAATTTAGCTAACTCTCTCAGTTTCCTTGACACTACATTAATAAAATGTTTCTCCCTGTGAGTTTTTAAATATTGAGATCCGTACGCAAGTCAAAATAAGACTCTTTTTAAAAAATAAATTTATTTAAATTACACAAGAATAAAAATATATTTTTACAATTACTAATACGTCTAAACTACTCTAAAGCTACAGGTGGAATGTATCTTGTTGTTGCCGCGCCAATGCCTTATATACTTGGTGTCACATAGATGCCATTGATGGGTCTCGTACAATGCCTCATTACCGGTCATCCGTATGAATTTCTTGATCTGCATAATAGTTCACTGTTTACGTTCGTTTCGGGTGGTCCAGGGTGTCATCATTATCCCTTGTTCTAGAGAATATTGATAAGGTTTATCCACTTTCCTTTTAAAACTAAGTCGATCCTTCAGGGATGGTTGACTTATTTACCACGGAAAAGACTCCGATGGACTGGGACTAACAGAAACCGAGAGAAAGCTCGCCATATCAACGCAGTCTGTATTACGGTTGTGTAAGGATTTTGAAAAAACCAATCGAAACATTACAGCCGACAATTGGTTTAGCTCTATTGAATTGATGGAGCAGTTGAAAGATAGGGGTCTGACGTATCTTGGCACGTTGAAAAAAAATAAAAGGCACATCCCACCGGAATTTCAAGCATCTAAGACACGGCAGCCTGAATCATCGTTACACTGTTTCACGAAAGACTTCACTATTGTTTCCTATGTCCCAATAAAGTCAAAAGTATTATTGATATCTTCAATGCACCACACAAAGCAATTGAATTCACTGTCAAAAAAACCGGAAATAATAATAGATTACAATAAAACAAAAGGGGGTGTTGATGAAATTGACAAAAAATGTTCCAATTATTCATCAAATCGTAGAACTAGGCGTTGGCCGCTCGCAATTTTTTTCAGAATCTTGGATTTGAGTGGAGTCAACGCGTATGCTCTGTACAAGACCTGCACTGCTGTTCGTGATATTTCTAGAGCACAATTTCTTCAGAACCTTGCTTACAGTTTAGTTTTGCCGCACATGAAACGTCGAGTTTACAATGATCGATTGCCGAGAGAGTTGCGATTGATAATCGCACGCGTACTTGGTCCAAATAAGCCCCCGGAGCCTGAAACAATACCCCCTGAAAATACAGAAGTAGCGAGAAAAACCTGTAAAATCTGTCCATCAAGACTTATTTATTTATTTTATTTATTTAAAAGGCGTACTAAGTACAATTGCATTGAATGCCGCAAGCCCATTTGTCTTGGTTGTTCAAAAACAATATGCGTGGACTGTGTAGACAACAAGTAATTTGTTCCTAAATATTTGCGTGATTTAGAAAATCATTTGTAACCTAAGCAATATCAATACTAAGACTGATTATAAAATGTAAGAATATTGCCAAGAAATCCAAATAATTCGATTGTAGCTAAGATTATAAGATACATGTTTATTAAGTAAGCGAAATGAAGGTTATTTAATTTGTACCAAATAAATACTGATTTTATATGAAAATGTTGTTGTATTTACACTTCCTAAATATAAACAGATCAGAATACAAGTAAATAAAGTGCAAATAGTAAACAGAAATAATCCTTTTCGATTTTTTCTTAAGCCGTCTGAGATACGTCACGTCACATATTCATGATGTGACTAAGTCACGTCAGTACTTAAAGACTAAACATGACTGGAATGCTCGAATTATTTTGTTCACATACGTGAATTAATTATTGATTTAATTAGTTAGATTGTTTGAGAACTATAATCAACTCAAATGCAGGCAGAAATACGCTCGCGTTGAGGTTATAATACGGATAACAGACGGATAGTTGAAGCACAGACACTGACACTGAAATGACATAGACAGACAGAGTTGCCAACTTAAGTACCTACCAAATTAAAACGCAGTAAATCGAGCCGACCAAAGACAAAAAAAATGTAATTTGTTAAAAAATGTTAGTATAAAAAATGTATTCTTTTTTAGGATTTTTTAATTATAAAAAATATCGATTTTTATACCTTTTCAATACTTGTAATTTTATATCGATACCTCGATGTATCGACATTAAATACCGCTCAAAAATATCGATACATTGAAAAAATAATATCGATGTATCGATATTTTTTCGACGAGCCTATTCGGATACCCTTCGCGTCGCTGTGGCCAATTGATGTAGGTCCGGAGTCCTAGAAGTCCAGTGGGTGATGTTCTTCGATTTTGTAGTTTCGCAACCTATGATTATCCACAAGACTGCGCCAATTAAATGGACCTGTTCGCGATGGCGCAAAAAATTTCTTTATTTCTCATAAGGAAATAACATAATCTAATATTAAAATCTAAACTTAAGCTATGTGACTTCTCGTCGAATTCGGAGCCAAGAGGGACGATCGCTAGGACGGTTGGACCACCTGCGGTCCGATGTTATGCAATCGGTTCCTCGTACGGTCCACAGGTGTGCAGTGTTGAGACAACGATACTCAGAATTGGCCTTGGGTGCCATCGTTGTACAATGTATAGTATGCTTAACAAGTGCAATTATATATGTTTTTATTTTTCCTTTCAGAAGAAAAGTTCCTAAGTCTTCCTTTAATATATGATTTGTAATATCCTGAAAATTTGAAATTAATTGTATAAAGTTGTCACTGGAAGTAATTGAAGATAATTTTTAAGGAGATTGACTAAAATGCAAGAAATAGCACTTAGATTTTATTTAATAATTAATTGCTATTTATCCCATATTACAGGCTGTAACACAGCTAAATATCTGAGATACATATCGACGGCAAAAAGCGAAAACGTCCTAGTCCACAAAAACGAAAATGTTAACCAGAGCTAAAAAACATTTGCACTTTTACAAAAAAAAATCATAACTTGGCCTATTTATTAACCTACACTTGTAAATTTTTCACACAAGGTTTATTATTATAAAGGGAATATTCTTATATCTCTGAAACTGTTTTAAAATATGTGACATTTAAAAAAATAAAGTTAAAAAAAATAAAAAATTGAGACGTGGTAAATGAAATAAAGCAAGTACCGATTTAGTCAACAATTTATTATCACATATATTTAAACAAAAAAAAAATTTAGGTCAACACAAAATTTAGGGTCGTGGCGTGCCTATGGTCTACTCTTCCGGCAGGGCCGGTACTCCCCTGATAAATACAGGTGGCGCAAGATGGAGGGTGCGCCTGTATGCGATGGCCAAGAGGATGTTGTCCCCAACTCGGAACTCAGTCCGTAGCATGCCGTCTAGTCGTCGAAGCGCGTCGGATTCCTTCAGCAGGAATACAGAAGCAGTCGGCATACTCCCATTCAACGGGAACGGCTGAGCCGATACGTCCTTTCAGCAAGTGACGTGGGACGTGGCAATACGTTCCTTCAGCAGGAACGTAGCCGATTTCTTAGCGTGATAAAAGCATAGTAGTAGCGGAGGCCCGAAGTAGCAGTAGTAATATAGAAAGGGACGTAGCAGAGCAAATCCCTGCCGTAACGTAGCAAAGCAGATCCCTGCCGTAGCGTAGCACCCTGAAATCCATAAGGCAACCATGTGAGCATGCGTCCAGGTAGGTACCCATCCGATTTGCCAAGCCCGCGCGTGACACGTGTCAGGAGCACGGCCAATAAAAAAAAACAATTGGTGATGGTGGCAAATCGGAACGGTGTTACAAGCAAGCACAGAAATAAGGAAATAAAGTTTAAATGCAAAGAAAGAATTTCTAGGCAAAGAATAATTTTAAGTATAATATCTAAATAGTATGGTAAACAAAATGCCAATAAGAATTAAAAGTAAATATGCAAATGGGAAAGTGATAGCTCAATATAATAACCTCTAAAATTAATAGGATGCTTTAAAAATGCAACAAATGACTTTGTAATAATGATTTAGCGTTTTGCAAAATTAATAAAGAAAATGTGGGTAACTAAACAAAACGCTCGAATGAAGGCGTGGTAATATGAAATCTAAATAACGCTTATAGCAAAAGGCTAGGCTATTTAAAGTTATAAAAACGATATTAATAAATTATAAAAATATATTTTTAAATCTTATTTATAATTAACTAAATTATTTGCAAAATAAAATAGATATAAGAAAATTACGCAACACCTGTTCAACCACTTACCCAATGGGGTGATACGGAGTTAAATTATTTAAATTTACATTTTGAAGTACACTTATTTACTTGAATAATAAAAAACAATAATGTATCGGGTGGCCGCCGTAAAAAAATGGGCCTGCGCATGAGTGCACGGCATTAAATAAGCCGACCAGACAATGCCGGGCGATCGACCAATCAGCGATCGATACGCGACATTCTTCAAAATATTAACACTGTCATAACTTCAAATCGGGACAGATTAAAAAAAAAAATAATTTAATATTGTTAAATGTTGTATTTAAAAAAAATATAATAGATCAATCAATGAAAATTGTAACTTTACAACGTTACAAATATTTTGTTGACTACGACAATTTGAATATTTTTTACAGATGGTTAAAACGTCGTCATTTCAAGTCAATTTGTATGAAACTAGATAAAACACCTTTTTTTTGGGAAAGCGAATATGTGGTAATCAACATTACCCAGTCTAGCGCCGTCTAACAGTATGCTGTAGTCACATTTTATAATAAATCTCGTCTCCTAGTCATGCTGCAAACGGAAAGACTTGCTATTTTTGCATACCACAAAATTGTGTTAGACTTAATACTGTAAAATAATACGTAAATTTTAAAATGAAGTGTAGGTACAAATTAGAAAACCAAATAGATATTTAAAGTGTCTATTGCTGAAAATCACAAAACATAATCATTCTTCATAGGAACAGGAAAATAAATGATCATAGTTATCATAGGAGCAAAAAAATTAATCATAATAATCATCATTAGAAAAATATTCTAGTATAAAATTAACACGCATTTGTTAAACAAAACAGTATAATAATATAACTAGTCATAAAATAAATAATTAAAATCACTAAGCTGCATCTATAGATTAATCATCTTCATCTGTATCAGGTAAACAATAACTGACTTTTGTGCTAGTTTTGAAACCTAAATATTCTGTGGCAAACCTTTCCGGAATAGAGTTCTTGTCAATCATTTTTTTTAAATCATGGAATTTTTTTTGACTAATTGGCAATTTTGATGTTAAAAACAGGATTATCAAGACTATTATTTTTTCCTTCGAAGTCAATTAGATGGCTGTTAGATGTAATGCTGTAAGGTTGATTTACTTTGCTATTGGCATTATCTTGGTCTTCACTTAATATTGGTGATATATCTTTTAGAAATTTAGCAGTGGCAGCTAAATAATTTTTAGGATTTCTAAATGTAGGTGTCAAATTTTTTACTGTAGTATTATTATCTTTGAGTTTTTGAACAGGAGTTGTTACAGTTTCATTTTCCAATTGCATGCACACGTAATTTAACTTTTCACTTTTATGTTCCTGGTCATGCTTATTGTTATTATAGTAGTTTAAACATTTTACGGCGTAATTACGGGAGATATAAAATTGCAAGCAGCGAAAACGCTGTAGTCCGCATAGATGTCAAAATCACAGACGATGTAATAAACATCCCAGCGTTTTATACGGAAAATGATATGCTGTTATCAACATTGTTAACCAAAAGATGATTTTTTTGTTAACGGTGCAACCTTTTTCGGTTCCTGACACTTTAGGCAAACCAGAAATATTGAAAAAAAATATATTCTCTATCGTATAAATTTGAGACCCAGATCATTCGATGCAGTTTTTTTTTTAATCGGACCATGCAATAAACTTTTTTTTGAAACCTTGTGGACTACGACGTTTTCGCTTTCTGCCGTCGATATTTTACTTTCATCTTATTTATGTTTTCATGGTTGATGTGGTGTTCTGATAATGTAGGTATCAGGCTAAAGCCTTTTAACGTTTAAAGCCAGGTTTCTCTTTATATAATTCTACTAAGTGAGACCATTTTGCAGTTTGGGTTTATTGTTCATTCCAAGTTTTTTTTGTTACAAGATTATTTCTTATCCCCTTAAGTAAATAGGGGATCCACATTAGAAGGGAACGATTTCTTAATCACCAATTAAAATAATATTATCTTTTAGGTTTTCCCCTCTTCTTAAATAGATCCCCTTGGTCTCATTTATAAGTAGATTAATTGCCTGACGATTATTGGTCCCCTGGTCACAGTTGAATGCCACCACTACCAAACCTGCTTTTGGCACCTCAGATACTACTAGTTTAAATTGTCGTGCTAATTCTGGTCCTTTTGTTGCACTGGTCGAAAGTGTGTAAAAAATGGCTTGTTTATAGTTGTGTACTAGACAACGCATAAAGACTAGGGATGATCGATATTAAGAAAGCATCGATGTTGACATCGATGTTAACATCGAATCAAAAGTATCGATGTACGATAAAAATCGATTCAAAAACATCGATATGTGTAAAATATCGATGTTTTTTAAAAATAAAATAAAACCGTCTGTTATATTTATGAAAATTATTTATTGTAATTGAAATAACAAAGGTTAAACAAAAATATTAACAATTCCAGTATCTTTTGTCCACACTTTGTAAAAAAATTAACTTTGACAGGCTTTTTCCCTTCAATCGGTTACGTTGTTGGTATAGATTTCATACGGCATTATCCGATTTTATTGACCAGTGTCAGTCATGTAATGTAGTGCATCCAAAATACGCTAAATGACGCCCAAATTTTTTTTTCGATATTTTTTATTCATAAAACATCGATGTGTCGATAATATTGAAGTCATAACATCGATGTCAAAACATCGATGTTTTCCAGCTAAACATCGATGTTTATTCAACATCGATGAATATCGATCATCCCTAATAAAGACTTGTGCATGGTATGCAAATTCTGTCATTCTTTGCAAACTATTATTAACACGCTAAACGCCATGGGGGTCACCGGTGACCTCACCCTTCCTCTATCATAGCGCCATGGGGGTCACCGGTGACCTCACCCTTCCTCTATCATAGCGCCATGGGGGTCACCGGTGACCTCACCCTTCCTCTGTCATAGCGCCATGGGGGTCACAGGTGACTCAACGTATAGTCAAATTCAAACTACTTTTTCTCGGCGCCGGCCATACTGACTGTTACTTTATTCGTACTCCGTGACCGGCAAGGCGCTGTAGAACTATACTGCGCAGTGGGACAAACATACCTTGTAAGGAATTTGAAAAATGAAAGATAGCGAAAAAAGTAACCAAAATAAAAATTCAGGATATATAATTCAAATTAGTCTTTATTATTTAAACGAAAATTAGCAATCTTTATTTTTTAATGAAATACAAACATAAAAATCAGTTTTACTGAAAAATAAAATAAAGTTCTCATTAGTAAGCATAATTACAAACAACCATTAGAAATATAAATAATTAGCCATAATATTTGACAAAACATGCTGTAAAAGATGAGATAAGAAACCTTTTATAGCATCAACATATTAGCGATGGACATAATTGAAACATTTTAGACAAAAGTGAGGCTCCCCCTTACATTGCACACAGTACGTACTCACTTTCTTAGCTTTATTCTTAGCTACTTTACGACCAAATTCCTGTACTAAATCTTTCTAACATTGCACGCAAAAACGACGCATGTCTCTTACTGTTCCTTCTTTAAATTTTAGAACATGCTTGAGTCTTTTAGGTCTTTCATTGATAATTATTTCTTGGGAATCTGCTGGCCGAGTCAAATAATTTATGAGAGCCCTCCTAAAGTCGACAATTGAAGATTTGCTCTGCTTATTTTCATTGTACATGACCCAAGCATTTACAACTGCCGTATTTAGAAGTAGTTCTATTGCCAATTTTCTATACCATTTTACGGTTTTCCGCAATGGCGAAGAATAGGCACCCATCTGGTCACTCATGTCTACAGACCCTTTCGATTTATTATAATCCAAAATAACTTTTGGTTTACGAATCTGTTTGCCTTTTTTCACCACCACAGCAATTTTGTCGGAATGCTTTGTCGACAGCATAAGCACGTCCCTCTTATCTTTCCATTTAAGCACTGTTACTCCATCTTCATTCTCCATAGCCATTGTTTCACCTTTTTGCAGTTTCGAATCAACAACAGCCTTAGGCAATCCTCTTCTGTTTTTTCGCAATGTGCCAATTAAATGGGTTTGCATGTCCAATAACCGATAAGACAGCTGCAAGCTAGTGTACCAATTATCAGTTGCTAGCGTGTGTCCTTTGTCAAATATATTTTCACATAGTGCCATCACCACATTTGTTGGCGTAGTATTTATTGCGTCAATAGTAATAGAACAGTACATAACTTGATTAGCTTCATGCCATACTTGTGTCGCTTACTTTTATTGTATTGCCTGAATATTATTCGACCTCTGAAAGGTACTCTGCTTTCATCCACACAAACATCTTCCTTAGGCGAATAATATTTCTGGAAAGTAGCATTGAGAGCATCGATTAAAGGTCTTATTTTGGCAATACGATCGTTTCTGTCGACAGGTAAATTGTCGCTATAGTGTAGGTATTGCAGTAGTAACTCGAAGCGGTTCCTACTCATAACGGTGGCTGGAAAAGTTTGTCCAAATATCTTGTTTTTGCTCCAATAATAAACTAATTTCGGCAGTTTTACTACGCCCATAAACAAGACCAGCAAGAAACTGTTTTATTTCTGTCTTGTTTGTTGAATGAGACCTTGATCCAGGCTTTGTTTGCCTGGCTGTGATGTTTTGACTTGCGAACAAATTTGTCTGCTCAGCAATCATTTCAAGAATTTCTTCAGGCACCAATAGATCATAATACTGGTCAGGGCCAGCTTCTTTCAGCAAATTAGAATATGGAGGTTTCATACCCTTGAACTCGGTGAAAGGAATCACTGATGGCTGTCGTCTTTTAGGCCTCGACCATTTTGAGGAAATACGGTCATTTTGCGATATATTGGCGGCAACAAAGTTTTCAGCCGACTCACTGTCATTATCACTATCACTTGCGATAACCAAACGTCTTTTCTTTTTCGGTAATTGCATGGGTTCACTATCCGATTCTACGAGAGCGTCATTGTTTATAAAAGCGATCGAAAAAGAAATTTCTAACGTGTTGATTTGCTTCATTCATCCTGCGTAAATTCGAAGTCCATATATAAAGGCTCGCTTACGCTTAAGACATTAACTATTCAATAAGAAAATGATGACAGCTAAGATAGTAGGAACGTAATTGATCTAGTAACACACGTTCTATCACCGTAAGCGCGAGCGCACTACTGGTGTAGCGGGTGGCCGGCGGGGTGGCCGGCGCGGCGCCGGGTACCGGAAAATATATTTTCTGTATTTGTGCGCCATGGGGTGCACCGGTCACCTCAGCTACGTATTTGACTGTAACTATATAACCCATGTACAGAATTGAATAAAACTTATTTTCTATACGTATCGTAACATAATAAACAAATTACGACCAAAAGTATTTTTACGATTTTTATTTTTTTTCTATCGGCGTTTATCGTGTTCTAGACCTGTAGGGCTACTCTGATTATTACGATTGGAATTGGGATTTAGTCAATCCCAATCCGATAGTAAATTATTTGGTACTCTCATAACCAATGTCGTCGTTATTGGAGGCAATATTGAAACCTCCAATAACGACGGCGTTATTGCGCTAATGTCATGTCGTCATAGGGCCGTTTAATTCCGTTACATGACACCGATAAATAACCGATAAAACGGTTATAAGGATGAATTGTCTCATTAATTCAATAATTACTACATTTATACGCTAATTATATAAAAGAAATAACAACCTTGAATCACCTTAACATTTATTTTGCTTTAATTTAATTAAACATTAGAAAAAGTGTAAAATTTTTCACATTGACGAGTGTATGTATATACCATTACTCGAATAAAAAAATAAAGCTGTCATGATTTTACGTTTTTATTTTAAACTTTGTAAACATAACAACCAAGTTCGAAATATATTGTTTTAGAGTGGATTCATGTTAAAATTCTTTAATAACAATAATTATTTAAAGAAAGCAGTACAAAGTTTTTTTGTTTTCTGGTTATTATTCTTATCTAGTAAACAAAAGAAAGTTAGGTTGGATAATTATAACTCAAGAACGGATGAACACATTTGGCTGGAAATTAATGGGGAAGTAGCATAGAACCAGGAGACGGACAAAGGATACTCTTTTATCCAGGAAGTCCGAAATGTACACGTAGCACAACTATACAAAACTACGTGCATAATTGAAATTCGAAGTAATATATTGTGCTATGAAAGAATTAATGGATCATCAACAAGGCCCAAGAGACAAACACAAAAAAAATCTATTTTGGGTATGGACTATACCAATAGATTGTAATTTGTTTGAAGAGAAGCCTTATTTCCATTATTACTACAGGCTTAAAATAAATGTTCAAATACCTTAATTATGTTTGTCTTTATTAACAAAGTGAAATTTATGCAGCAATTTTGATTGTGTATACATATTATGTTGTAAGAATTTAAAAAATATATTGTATGGTGAAAAATATGGATTATGTTTTGTCTTTATTGCCTGTATTTAAATGTATATTATGTATGAATCAATGTGCCACAATTAAAGAATTCTAAATTATAGTAATATGATAAATAATCTAATCATAACATGGTGCTAATATGTAATTAAAACTCTTTACGGTTGATTAAATATAATGTACTTTATTTTTATATTTAAAAACAATTGAGAAGATTATTTTACTAAGAAGAACACTGATTGTTGCTTATTAAATCTTCTTATTCTTTCCATACTTGTTGGTATTCATTTCAAAGTTATACAATTATTCAATTCAATATAATCATACTCTAGACATCCTGTTGTTCTTTTAAATATTAATGGTCAGAATCACTAGCCTGAAACAAAGTTCTAGTATAATACAACAATACAAAACAATTTAATTATATTATTAAAAGGGTCAACCAACATTGCCATTTAGATAATGTTGCTTTGCTTCTAAAACAAAGATTCTTCTCGGGGCTTAAACTATACTATTAACAAGATTTAATACAAATCGGTTCAGTAGTTTGAGCATGAAAGAGACAGAGTTACTTTTACATTCATAATATAAGAAGGGTAAGGATAGTAGGGAAGTATTTGTTTATAGGATAGGATAGGATATATATTAAGTTAGCATAAAAGACTCAAGTCAACTGATACAGCAAGGTAAACAAGTAGATGTTAAAAAATAGATATTCCTTACCTAGTAAATATGCCACTACAAAACACTTTCTCAATGGCTGATTAGATCAATCAAATAACTTTCAAAAGGGTTCCAAATAAAACTATTCTGTGAAGCTCCTCCAGTGGAAGAGTCCAATAGCATTAAGTCTGCATCACATATCTAAAAACAAATTTGCATATGTTTAATTAATAAATATGCACATATATACACATTTATAACAATTCATACAAGTAATTTGACCACATTTCTATTGTTTAACAATACTTACAATCAAAACATTCCTAGCATGAAAATGATTTCTATTATTAAATTGTTTCTCATTTTCCTTTTGTTGTACCATGGCTATGTGTTTTGCCATTTATACATCCTAAAACAGCCCGTATATTAAAATTCTCCTCAAATCTAAAACAAAATTATAATATTAAATATATTACCTAAGATACCAACATAATATGCTGTGAGCAACAAGTATGTTAATGATTTTCACATTTAATAGTATTTTATACAAGTCTAGGGAAATCTT